>PVIU01000189.1:0-377081 GCA_004026605.1 Ondatra zibethicus | reverse complement strand
ATTGCTGCTCACCAGACTTGGAGCTCACTAATTGGCTAGACTGGCTGGTTAGTGAGTCCTATGGTGACTGTCTGCTCACCTCCCCACCCTCACTCTGCCCCATTGCCAGTGCTGTAGTTAGCCAGCACCTCTCTGGTTTTTGGTTTTTACAGTTTTACTGTGGGTGTTGTGGGGCTGAGCTCAGAGCTCTCCACCCACAGAACCATCTTCTCAGCCAGTCTGTGCTCTGTTGTCTGTTGTGTGGGGTTTGGAGACACAGTCTTACCATGTAGCCTAGGCTGCCATCAATCTCAGTATCTTCCTGTCTCTGCCTTCCCAGTTTTGGGATCTCAGGTATGTACCTCCATGTCTGTCTTGGCTGGTGTTAATTCCCAACTCTCTGTTCTCCAGGCACACCAGATTTGGGGTTCTGAAGCTCCTTGTTTAACTCTTCCAGATTATAGAACTTTACGTAAGTGTTCCTCCCCCACCCCCGTGCCCGACCCTGTACCCAGTAAGATGCCATTCCTACCCACTTGTAGTCTATGTTTTGACTGTGACCTTGGCTGTTTTCACGACTTCCAGGATCAGAGGCCATTTAATAAAGCTCTCTGCACTTCTGCCTCCGCCCCACTGACCTACCTTGCCACATCGTTTTATGAGACCTAACAGCCAAGAAAGTAGGATTAGAGATGACAGGGGAGGGGACATATCAGCAGACATTTGACTTTCAGCTGCTCTGAGAACAAGCATTGTGGGGAGCTGCTGCTGAGGTTGGGGAGGTGCGAGTGAGGGTCTGGGACTTCTGATTTAGAAAGTGCTTCAGAATGTCAGCGAATTTCAAGCTGAGCCTGGAGCGTAGCATGTAATCCTAGCTTTTCAGGAGGCCGAGGCAGGAGGATTGTAATTTGAGGAGTGGCTGGGGCGCTTAGTGAGACGCTGCTGTGTCAAACTGAAAAGTAAAAAGAGCCTGAGTGGGGTGCTCACCTCTAGTCTCAGCACTCAGAAGGCAGAGGCAGGCCCAGCTCTGAGAGCTCAAGGCTAGCCAGGTCTATGTAATGAGTTCCAGGCCAGCCACAGCAGTAAGAACCTGTCTGGGGGGTGGGCAGGGAAAGAGACATAGTATGATGGCTAATGACTATAACCCCTAGCACTTAGGAAGCTGAGGCAGGAGGATGAAGATAGGAGCGCAGGGCTAACTAAGAAGACATGAAACCCTGCCTCAAAAGAATGAAAGAAAGAACGCCACCACCCAAACTAGAAAGAAAGCAGCAGAGAGATGGCTAAGTAACTCAGTGATTTGCTTAGTGTTTGCAAGACTGTGTTCAGCCCTCAGAAGGGGAAACAAGAGGCCAGTCAGCTTCCTTCCTTATTCACAGTAGACTTTGCTCTACCTAAAGTACTTAGGTATTGTATGTGTCTTCACTCTAGGTGTGAAGCCGCCAAAGCCAGGCTTTGAACTTCTCATGAGTTACAGGACTAGAGGGAAAAACCTTCTGAAACAAGTAAGAACTGTACCTTGTCATTCTGCTCTGGGCCCTGGGCCCCTGGGTGTGTCTGCAGAGTGCAGGAATAGAGGTGTGGGCGTGCTTAGCATTGGTGAGAAAACAGCCTTGCTTTATGCTCTGCTGAAAGGTGGGCTGTTCTAAGAGAGGCCTCCACACATGTCCTGTGCAGACCTGTTGCTTGTTCAGGAAACAGGCCTCAGAGAGGATCTGGGGATGCAACTCCCATTGCAGGCTCTGAGAGCTGGAGGACTCTGCCTCTTGTGACAGATGCATTAAGTTTGCATGTAATCTGCCTTGCTGGGGACCCACCGTGGGTGCTGAATGTCCCAGTTTTCACCTGCCTGCCCTGTGTCGCAGGGTCTGTTGTCCCTGATCTCCTTGACATGGCCTCCCCTGACCAGCACTCTGACTGGACTGATCAGACCTTCTCAAATCCAAGTGCTCTTAAACCAGATGTTAAAATGAGGTCCTTTTATGCCTTAGGATTCTGGCAGAAGGAGCTGGCGGGGGTGACAACAGCTCAGCCATTAAGTGCTTGCCTCGGAAGCACAGCAACCTTAGTTTAACCCCTAGAACTCATGTAGAAGCTGGGTGTGGTGCTGCGCTTGAAATTCCTTGTGCTGAGGAAGCAGAGGCAGTTGGATGGAGCACCAAGGCCCCTTGGCCAGCCAGCCAAGTCTCCTGGGCAAACAGCAGCCCAATGAGAGACCTTGGCTCAAGAAACAAGGTAGATGGCATCTGAGAACCAAGCACTGAAGCTGTTTTCTGGTGTCTGCAAGTACATGCGTGCATATTCACACACATTACACACACAGAAGCACACAAAATCACACACACACGAATAACATACAAATGTCACACACATGTACATGCACACACATGAACATGCATACGTACACACACAAACACACATGCCGCATATACACAGACATACATACACACAAACATACACACAGGCACATACACACATAAACACATGAACACACACAAACACAGACATACACATGTATGAACACACACACACTCACACTCATATACACAATTCTCTGGCAGGGATTCCTGAAGAATAGGTTAAAAAGCAAAGAAAAACAGTTTTTTTTTCTATGTGCCCTACTGACTTCATTTATTATAAAATAAAACAATAATATTAGCTATCCCACAATTTTTATTATAACCTTTCTTTAAGTTGAATTTAAAGAACTCAGCTTCATGCTAAGTAATTATATTTCTGATGTTATGTGTTTGGTATGCTAGCTATGTGTGTTAGGGAGAAAGAATAACTTGACCACTAAAAATTTTAAAGCGTTATTCAAGTTGCATAAGATACCAATTATACACACATGTCAATTTGAGAATGCTGGTCTGGGGCACCAAGGGAACCTCGCAAATTTAGCTAACAGGTCAAGGCTGGATGGCTCACCTTGGGTCCCACAGCTAAGCCTGTTCTCTTGGTAGCCTTCAAGAATGAGGCTTCCGCTGGAGATGTAGGGATTGCATAAGCACTGGTAGGCAGCGCTGTGGGGGAGATACATGGGGACCCCAGGAGCTATGGGTCCACTGAAAGTTCCTTGTGCATTCAGTCAAGGATCTGCTTCTCTGGTGGACTGGGGCTCACTTTTGGGAAGGGAAGATGATTTCTTGAAAGCATATTACTCTCAGCTTCCTCCTGGGAGCTGTCTGAGGGGATGATTAACTACTATTAAATAATTCCCTCTCGCTGCACAGAGTTGCTCTGAGGCCAGGCAATTCCACCGCCAGTCAGTGTCCCAGCTGTGCTGAAGGAAACTTCTCCTCTGACAGGATATTTCCCTGGCCACTCCCCTAAATACATCTTCATGCGTTTTTGTGATGTACTAACAGTCCAAAAGCGTTCTTTCTCTCTCTCTGGCCCTCCCTGTCTCTCCCCGTCCCTCTGTCTTTCTTTCTCTCCCTCTCCCTCTCTCTGTTACATGCAATAAATATGGGGGACTTATCTGAGAGATGTTGAGCCTAGAATCCTGACCAAAAATAAACCATGACTTTTATGAGTAAAGTAATATATCTCAATTTTAATTATTTTCTTTATGTGTGTGAATGGTTGGTGTGGACTTATGTGTGTACCTGATGCCCTTAGAGTCTAGAAGGTACCTCTGATCCCCAGGTCAGATGGATGTGAGCCATCATGTGGGTGCTGGGACTAGAACCAGGGTCCTCTGGAAGAGCAGTCAGGGCTCTTAACCGCTGAGCCATCCCTCTGGCACCCAGAAAATGCTTTTAAACAGGTTCTGATGTTTTGAGAGAAGACGTGCCAGTAGAGCTGCCAGGTCACCAACACTCTTAAACACTTGTTTGATGACTAGTGCCTTTGGTAACCGTCCTCGGATTATTTATATTCTTGGAACTTAACTTGAAGAAGTTATTGTGTAGGACTGAAATGCAGAGAATTCACACCCAAGACTGTCTGACTTGGGGAAGTGGGGAAAGGTGGGGTGGGGAGACGGATCTATTCAGGACCTTAGTGATGCTAAGAGTTCTCGCCTTTCTATATTGATCTGTCCTTCGTGACTGAGGCACACTATGCCAAACAGAAAGGTTTCTTTTTCTGGTTTTTTTTTTTTTAAGATGGAAGAAAATGCAGAAGCGATGCTTGCCGGTGAATGATGTCTGGTTTGAAAGAGGCAATTTATTTCCCAATTTTGTGGGAACTGTGACCTTTGCGGATGAGCGAGTGTTGACAATTGAACCATCTTTTTCCCCTCCAGCTTCGGCGACAATGGGATTACGAAAGCAAATTTGGCTCCTCGGAGGACTCAGAGATGGATCGATATTCCTCCGATTATAGTGGAGGCTCACCGCTGATATTCAACTGACTTAAAGAACGAAGCCACGGGCTCGGGGCCCTAGTTTCTGCCTTAACCATTTAAGACAGGAGGTCCGAGGAGGCCTTGGTTTGATTGGGTGTACACCTAGGGAAGACCTTCTAGAAACGTCCCTGGGTTTCATCCCTCGTTCTTTTTGTGTGTGTGTGCGTATGTGTATGTGTGCGCGCGCGCTGATAGGAAGGGGGGTTGTCATACTCGTAATTAAATGTTCCTTTAAAGTAAATGCCAGACTCACATTCTGCTGCAAGAACCTCACAAATGATGGTGTGACCGCCACCATGGTGGGCTCCGGAGCTACCTCGTCTGTCCTCTACATTGAGAAAGACTTCTCTGTTTCCAGAGCCATCGGTCAGAAGAGAAGGCCCTCGGCCAGGTTTCCCTCCAGACAAGGAAATCTGACTCGGCTGCCCGCTCCGCCTTCGGCTCCGCCCGCAGGCCTGCGCCTCCCTCCCCCGTGCGGCTACCCGGCGAGGTCCCCACGCGGACCTGTGGTCGCCACGCAGCACAAGGAGCCTAAGGAGCAAGGCCCCGGAACAGACCCCCACTGGCAGCCCCTCCCTTGCCACCCCGCGCTTCTGCGCTCCTGATCCAGCCAGCCTGTCCCCCAACTCAGGGCTCCTGTTGCACAGAAAACCCAAAGTCGCACCCTAACCCTTAGCCGCGCCCTACACGACCCAGCCATCATCATCATTATAATTTTTCCTTTAGCTCCAGGTTGGGTTAAATACATTCGCTAGGAGCCATCTGGTCTGCTTCCCGGGAACCCTTCATGTGGTTTCCATTAAGCTCGCCAGAACCGTGCATTGAAAATGCTGCCGGGGCCGCTCAGGAGCGCCCCGCCCTCAAATCCCAGTCTGCCCTGCACGTGCAGAGCGAGGGGACCTCTGGGTAGGTGCCCAGGCTGGCACCCAAGGACCATGCCCTAGTGACTGCGCGTCGCCACCCCTAGAAATACGCTTATCCATGGCAAGGCTTTTTCACTGACCCAGTGTTCCGTTTTTGCAGCATGCAAGCCAGAGTTTGTTAGAATTCTGTTTCTATTCTAAAAATCAATGTCAACAGCTTTACAGACGAGTTTACAGAAATAACCTGGGCACAGAAACTCAGTGTGACCAGCCACATTGGTAGGGCCGAGTCTGCCTTCTATGCCTATCCCTCACTGCCCCTACCCCCATAGGAAAAACAGAACAACAAAAAAAAAGATGTTAGCTTATGGAAAAGTACTGCCTCACACAACGAGTTAGGGTTTATAGTACAAGATAAAGGAGGCAGACCCGATTTACAGAATCATAGTGCGCTGTATCTGGAAAGTTCCTTCGGATTCATTAAAGATTAGTCAGTTTATTGAAGAGACTGGAAAATGGAGGGCCTTGGAAGGGTCACATGACCTGTGAGGAAAGTACTGACAGTACTGTGGCCTAACGTTAGAAAGGAGTGGGAGGAGTCCTGGCCGCCAGGTACTTTCAGGCTAAAAGGACTCTGGTGAAAAGGGATTAATTTGTGGCGGTGTCCTGTGCCTCCCCTGAACTTCCCACTAAGGGGAGCTTCATCCCTTTCCTCAGCCCCCACCACTAGCCCAGGGCCCTCCCTTTCTTGTTTTCATTGCTTTCCTTCTGCTCTCTTCCCACCCCCACCCTAGCCGGGTGATTTTATTTGGGATTTTAAAATGAAACCAGGTGCTGCGTAAAACAAAGGCAAAGTCATAACTAGGAAAGACGATCCAACGCCTAAGGAATGTGCTGAGCTGTATGACTCAGGCTGTCCTGGCGACCAAGAACGAGGAGTGACATGGAGAGGTGGGTGGCACCGAGCAAAGACCATACATGGCAGCCCTGCTTCCCCAGATAGGGTGGTCAAGGCAGCCTGTGAGTCACTTTGTAAAACCATTGCGGAACAAGGCTTCCCAGGCTACCCAGGCTAGAGCCAAAAGAGCATCAACTTTCCCCTGAGGGGCCAGATCTGCGTGATGGGGCCAGGGCTACCCTGAGGTTTGGAGAACACATCCTAGGCGAAATGCCACCCTCTCCCTCAGGAAGAGGCAGGCTTAGGAGGACTGAGCCAGGGCACTGGTGTCTTTAGGAGAGGAATAATTTCTAGGCTTTAAAGTGACAACGAAATTAGCAAGCGTTGTAGTAGGGACAAGGGCTTGGGAGCGCTGGGTCTCAGGGCTGCTGGAGTGCCTTGGGTGGAGGAGGAGGCTAAGGCTGCTCCTGGGAGCAAAGAGCGGAAAAACTTATGGATGATGAAGGGGATTCTGGGTGCCATTCCTAACATAGCCAAGAATAACTACCTCAAGGGGTGGGCTGTTCGTTAAACACTCAGGGAGACACCCAGGCAGACATCCACACATTCTGAGAATTCCTTTCAAATGAGCACAGTAATGGAGTGAGGTGTACATTTCTTTTCTGTTATGAAGAGACAGGCTCAGAGAGCAAGGAGAAGGGGTCTCCCAGCAGGGTGGTGGGAGGGGCCTCAAATTGGGTCACAAGGGTCTGCCGGGCTCTCACCTTGCCTGAGTAGAACCAACTGGCCTATCTTCCTTCCTGAATTCCTCACTCCAGAGAATGCTGTCACATTTTGAATGAGAAGGCTGACATAAATGAGCTTCCCACTTCTACAAGCCTCCTGAAATGGAGGCTTGCTTCCCCTTCTCCACTCTGTGGAACGCTGACCACCAAGCTATGCTGGCTATTCTGTAATTTCAGGGAAGTCTCTGCTTAAGGTTGTCATCAAAGGCTACTCACCTGGAAAAATACAGTCTAAGAGCTATAACTTCGTAAATATTTACAGTGTGAACAGGCGTCACTCCAATTCTGCTGGAGAATGGGCCCATTCAGTTTTGTTTATGATGTGACACTAGGGTGAGTGACATCCGTCATGTGGGTCGGCCCAGCACTCTGAAGCATGTTTATGGAGTGATTATGCCTGTGAATGCTTGCTATATTTAGGTTTTCTCCCCTTAGCCCTCCTAAGTCCCCAAACAAGCAAAAAGCCAAGTGGCTGGTGTAGAGACGACTTGAGCCCTAATGGAGAGGCTCAGGCACTTGAGCATGCACTACAGTGGCATTTGAAAAATCGAGAGAGGTTATTAAAATGGGAAGGTTAGTTACTAGTACAGTATTCCCCGTTAAGGTGGTTTGTTGGGCCTGCATCTCCCAGACGAGGGCACTCAGTCTAGGAGGCATTGGCAGGTGAGCAGCAAATGCAGGTAGACGCTCATGGAATTCTCTCCTTTCTGAAGCTTCCTCTGTGTCCCATGGCTCTGAAGGCAGGATTTGGTGGGGCTCTGTGACCCATTGAGGCAAAGTCTCTAGTGTAATTGGAGGCCTTTTGTCTTGGCTACAGCTGGCCCTGTGTTGGGGTAACAGCTGTTCACCATCCACTGTGGAGGAATGGGCCCCCTAGTCTACGGCTCCAAATGCTCTGGCCCGAACACTTCCTGCCAGACACAGGCCTACTTTAGGGCCGGTATTTGCCTCCTGTCGGTTTGGTCATCTATTGTTTATCCTGGGTAGGGCCAGGTCTTGGCACAGAGGGCATGAAGCTTTGCCAGTGTTTTATTTTTAGAGACAGGAAAATGCTTTCTGGCAGCTGTTCTTTTTCTGGCACGCACGAGGGATGGTGTAAAAAAGTTCAAGTGAGAGATTCCAAGCCTTAAATTCATGGCATATGACATAGGCAATCATACTGCGAGTTTCTCAACAGAAACCTTGGGCAGCCTAACATTGTCTCTAGACAGCCCCCTGGACAGGGTGGAGGCCCTGCGGCTACCTGGGGATGAAAGTCGTTAAGGCCACAAGCCAGTCTGGACACCCCCACAGTCTCTTTAGAACATATCAGATGGTCTGAAATATTATTTTTTGATTCTCATTTTCACCCTTGTCAATCAGTGCAGAATCTAGTCCAAGTTGTTGGGAGAGAACAGGAGGTAGGTGTCTCCAGCCGGCCTTCCCCAGACCCACTGACATTGTCGTGATGGCTGGAGAAGGCAACCAGTCTCCACCAAGAAGCACATGGTCAGAATCAGGGACTGCATGTCTAAGTCCTCATGGGAGTAATGCTTTTCCAAATATGGTTTCCCCTTAAAACACACTTCTTTGTGGGTTCTGTCATTCCAGCTACCGACAATCTATCTGAAAGCTTTTCATAAGCAGCAATGACATAAATTGTACAAAGCAAAAACAGAAAACAGAAAGAAAGAAAAGCAGAAAATTAAATTGTGTTTTCTTACCTTCTTTTCTTCCCAGCCTTTGGGAAAAGATTGTTTTCTAATTATAAAAATAAAATAAATGTTTGATTCTTTCCTGCTCTTATAGCCCATGACTACTTTGAGGTTCGCTTTTCTTCTTGTGAGCAGATTCTCTTTCATTCTCACTCATTTCTGCATTGGAGAGTGGAGAGACGACAATCTCCCTGGGACGTGTGTGGCAATTCCCCCTTCCCGTGTGTGTGTGTGTGTGTGTGTGTGTGTGTGTGTGTGTTAGGGGGAGTTTGGTTAGACGTTTGAATTTATTTTTCCTGAGGATTTTTACCTCATGTCTGGTTGTTTTCTAGAAACTGCTGTAGTTATTATAAGTCTCTTGCTGATTATAATCTCACCCTTTTGTAAGGAATCTCTCTGAATCCTGAGTCCTGGTGTACCTTCAAGGACTGTTGCTGTCCTTCCCTGGTCCTTGGTATTCTGGAGTTTTGTGAGGGTTATGAGGACCTGTTGATTTTGGCAGTTTGTTTCCCTTGGGCCTAGCCGAGGGCTTGGGCTTGTCTTTAGCATGGATGTTGGGTGAGGAGGGGGCAACCAGAACTTGATCTGTGTATGAAGGAGTGAGGAGAGCGGAGTGGCTGTGGAGCTGGGTACAGGGAAGAAATTTAAAGTAGAGAAAAGGAGAATAGTAAGTCTTGGGAAGGGTTTCTGTTAGTTTAATAAGAAAAAATGGCTAAGGAAGACTTTTAATTTTTATGCGTGTAAGTGAATGTCTACATGCATGTGCACAGTGTGCATGAGAGGTCAGAAGAAGGTGTCAGATCCCTTGGAACTGGAGTTACAAACCCCGTATACCACCCCCATGTGGGTGCTGGAAACAGAACTCTAGCCGTCAGCAAGAGCATCAAGAGCCCTTCCCCACGGAGCCGTCCCCAGCCCACCCAAAGATGTCTTAAACCCTGTGGACATTAAAATTTCCTCTTCCTTTTGGTGTTTCATGGAGGACTAAGACTTGAATTGGTCATGTAATAGTTCATTAAATCTGTACTGCATGTGCTATATACTGTATACGTGAAACTGTTGTTTCGTGATTTAGCATTGAGATTGATCTCCAAGACTGTCGTAGATTAATGGGAGTTGTACAAATAATTGTCACTGGTTAATTGTCACTGGTTTTACTAATTAGGCAAATGTCTTTCTTTCATACTTTTTCTTCACACCTCTAAATGCAGGCTACTATTTTTTTTCTTTTTGAGACAGAGTCTCACTATATAACCCAGCTGTACTGGAGCTCCTGACCCTACTGCCGCTGCTGTCTGAGTACTGCAGTTAGAGGTGTGCACCGCTGTCTTTTTAGTACAATGAAGAAATGTGGTCCGGCGTTCTAAGGTCCTACTCTAGCCTATTTAGTCTATTTAGTGCTGTTTAGTGTGATCCTTTCTGGGGTGTGTGTGTGTGTGTTCTAGTCTTCATGGGACTGAAGCAGAAATACAGTCTTAAGGACTGAACAGGCTGTCAATCAAGGTCAAATCCTCCTGACCTCTCTTGATGCCTACTTCTCTAGACTGAGGAGTTTGTTCAAAAGATCTTCTAGGTCCTTCCATTGCAAAGGATGTATGAGTGTGATGTAAAGGAGGGAGTCTTTGGAAATGAGATTTGGACCTCTGTTCAGCCCACAGCAGTATCTCTGGGCCAATGAAATCAGAGACTTCACAGGAAGTTCAATGGTCTACTGGTGATGAGGGGGCATCAGGTAAACATGGTTCCTTTGGATCCTAGGGGGCTGAGGTCACCAGACCAAACTTCCCTCAGCATCTCTCCCTTTCTGGAATGTAAGGATCCCCCCCCCCCGGCATCTCTTTCTTTCTAGATTGTAAGGATTTCTCCCCCTCCCAGTATCTCTTCCTTTCTGGAATGTAAGGATCCCCCACAGCTTCTCTTCCTTTCTGGAATGTAAGGATCCGGATCCCCCTGCCCAGCATCTCTTCCTTTCTGGAATGTAAGGATCCCCCACAGCTTCTCTTCCTTTCTGGAATGTAAGGATTTCCCCCTTAGACACAGAAAAATGATGATCTCTTTTCTGACAAAAATGTGACAGTGACAGTGTGAGAGTTTAATATTTTTTAGATTTTTAATTATTTTGTGTGGGTGCCATGGTGCCCGTGTGGTGGTCAGAGGACAACTTGTGGGGGTTGATTCTGCTCTTCCACCATGTGAATTTCTGGAATTGAACTGAAGTGGTCATGCTGGACAATGAAGGCTTTTATTTTCGCTGAGCCATCTTGCTGGCCCAATTATGAGGTTTTTAACTTTATATTTTGCAGGTAAGAACCACATATTTCCTTTATAATCTCAGGATGTTATTTTCTATTCTTTTTCAATTAAAAAATTATTTATCTTTATGTATATGAATGTTCTGTCTACATATGTGTCTATATACCGTTTGCATGCCAGGTGCCTGTGGAAGCCAAAAGAGGGCATCAGATCCCCTGGCACTGGAGTTATTGAAGGCTGTGAGCTGCCGTGTGGGTGCTGAGAATTGAACCTGGGCCCTCTGGAAGAGCAGTCAGTGTTCTTAACCACTGAACCATTTCTCCAGCTCCATGTTAATCTTTTATTAATTGCAACTGATAAGGCTCCAGATTCTGAGACACCCTTTCTTTTTTAGAGACAAGGTTGTGGCCAAGGATAACCATGAGCTACGAGTGTTCTGCCTCCACCTTCCTAGTGCTGAGATTATAGGCCAGCTCCACAATATCCATTTTGTGTCGTGTTGGAGATCGAGTCAAAGGCCTGTGCATGCTAGGGAAGCACTCTACTGACTGAGCTGTATCCCCAGTCCCCATTCTTTTTGTGAAATATCTCATCCACCATACACCGCATGTGAACAGACTGCAGGAGTTAGGTCCCCAAAGGAAGAATTACTATTTTTTAAAGATTTACTTATTATGTATACAACATTCCTTCCGTGTGTGCCTGCAGGCCAGAAGAGGGCACCAGATCTCATTATAGATGGCTGTGAGCCACCATGTGGTTGCTGGGAATTGAACTCAGGACCTCTGGAAGAGCAGCCATTGCTCTTAACCACTGAGCCATATCTCCAGCCTGAATTACTATTTTTTTTTAAGAGAGTAGGAGAGATTCTGAAACAATAACCAGCCTTGTATTGAAATTTCATTTTCATAAAACGGCATTTAGAAAAGTAGATCCATCTCTAGGACGCTTATGACAAATATCTAGCAGATATCATTACTGCGCGGTACTTCGTTCAAGCCCTGAAAGTGTGGCTTGCTCTGAATTTGCTACTTTAAGGTGACACACATATGCTCAGTGTGCAGAGAGGTCTTCACGCCTCTGCCAGATGGTCCCTTCAGAGTAAATGCTTTCCACATGATAATGTTTATATTTGTGTTTCTGGCACGAATGAATACTCTTCTCATGATATTTAATAAAAACCAGATTATTCCATTTCTGTCTCACGAAACCCAGCACCTTCCCATTCTGTCTGGTGAAGGTTATTTTCCCCCTGTTGGTGAGGTGGCAGCCAGTGTGGGCTCTGGAGAATGGATCCCTTTCTCTCCAGTCAGAGTGGCATGCAGCTGAGAATGATTTGAGATTCATCTCTCTCCATGAAGGCTGGGTTAGTCTCAGAAAGAGTGGCAAGAGGCCAGGGAACCAACATGGACATCCTAGACTTTTCCTTCTAGCTGATATTCTGGACCCGGAGACTGAGTCTGAACTCTCTGGCTATATTCATCCTGTTTGCCAAAAACTAACGCATTCCTTGTGAAGACTCCATTTTTCCAGCCTGGAATTCTTACAATTGTGGCCATGGCAGGAGACAACTTCCTCTCCTTTGAATTATGCTTTGTCTCCCTCTAGACCTTTGCATGTAGGAGGAATGGTACTGAGTTCTAGTCATGCAGTCTGCTGTTTCTTGAAATGCCTTTGGCTTAGAGACACTGATCCCACTGAAGAGTAAGTAGGTGCAGGGTGGCTCAGAACAGGCTTCCTGCCCTTCAAAGGTGAGTTTAGTCCAAAGAGATGAGAAAAACTGGTGTGGAGTGTGGCTGGAGATTCTAAAGCCAGCAGCTGACTTTCTCCTATTGAAAGGAATTCAATGTAGGGAATAGGAAAGGTGTAGAAGGGAAGGGAAAGGTTGAGAGCTGAGGCAAGAGCCAGATACGCATGAGGCTGAGTTCTCTCCTCTGAGTCACTCTTTGGCTTACTAGAACCTGGCTTCTATTGGTCATCTATCACTGAAATGAAGCCCTTGGCAGGCACCATGGTGCATCATTGCAGCAAAGACCATGCAATTTAACTTCCCTGTACTCATCTCTCTGCAAAGTGTCTTGGAATTCTCTTTATCCTCAGTTTCTGTGCTTGAATGAAATTTCCCTGGTGGTTTCTTCACCTCCTCCAGAGTGGCTACCCACCTCTCCACCAAATTTGGCATTTTCCAAGGTTCTGCCTTAGGACCCTTTGTTGTCGTGACAGTTGAGTTGCTACCATACTGTTATCAACTGTACTGTCTTCAAATATCATCTTTGAATCTACAGGCCTGATTGTGAACTTATTTATAAACTCTGGAATAATTTTTCCAGAATGTCCTAAGCAGAGAAGAATCTATTGTGATATACCTTGTGAGGATGTGGCAGACCTCTAGGATGTTACGAGCGGAAAAGACTAGGCTGGAGGAATAAATGGTTCAAGTGGTTAAAAACATTGGCTGCTCCTGCAGAGGACCCAGGTTCAATTCCCAGCGCCCACAACAGATCATTACTCCAGTTCCTGGGATCCAATACCATTTTCTGACCTCTGTAGGCACCAGGCACACATGTGGTATACACACATACATGCAGTCAAAACACTCATACATATAAAATAAAATATTTCTTAAAAAACAATTTTAAAAAGAGTGGGAATGACTTGGATAAAGTTATTAAGTAGCTGGCAAATAAAGTGAATCGGTTTCTGTGGTGGATTTTCTGTCAACAGAGAGAAAGGGGGAAAGGAGGAAAGGGGAGAGGAAAGACAGAAGGGGACAAAGCGAATTGGTTTTGTGCCTTGAATACCTTGGAGAGTGGGTGCACCCTTGTCTGAGCCCAGGAGTTTGTCATCTGTTACAGCATAGAGAATTTTCAGTAGAAAGGGAGTAGAGTTCATGACCTTAACAAGGAAACCAAAGTCCTTCACAAGCTGGCTTTGTTTGGTCTCATTGTAGTTTTCCCAGTACAACAGACTCCACAGGGCAGTTTTTCACCTTGCCTTTGCTCAAGCTGTTCTTTCAGTCTGTAGAATTCTTCCCACGTTTCCTGCTTAGGAATCCTACTTATTCTTCAGTTTGCCCTTCATTTCGCAGTCCTCAGAGAGCCTCCTCCTTCCTATGAACATGCGTGTTTCTGTGCCATAGGGATTTGATAGCATGATGAGCCCATCACTACCCATAATCCACTTCCTTCTTCATCATTATCACCTACTCCTGCTCTTCACAACCCAAAATTTCTGTCCCTGCACACAGCAATGTATAACACAACACATATGTACATAGGTAAGAATCGCTACCTACTCAACATCCTCTCAACATTTTTGTGTCTTTCTCTTGGTATTAGAATGCAGGTTTTCAAATATGTACCTCTTTATTGGTTGGCAATTTTTTTTTTCTAGACAGGGTTTCTCTGTGTAGCCCCGGCTGTCCTAGAACTTGCTCTGTAGACCAGGCTGGCCTTGAATTCACAGAAATCTGGCAGTTCTGTAAGATAGGGATGTATCTCATCAATCTTCATCTTTTTCTGGCTTGCTAGCACACAACTTTACACATACTTGTGGTTCATGAAATAACGAAGAGTTGAGGAAGGAATAGGAGAGAAGTGGCTGTTAGAATAGACGGGGACTGCTGCGGAGCACGGTCAGCGCGGATGGAGACTGCATTCTATACATAGACCTCTCTAGCACAAAGTCATGCATGTGCGCGTTTAGCCACTTATGCACAGGCAGACAAGCCACTGTTAAGTCCTTCATCAGCAGGACATTATTATTCTGCTTGTTGAAAAAGATACATGGCCTCTGTGTAACTGAGACTCCTGCATATTTAGCTGTGCCGCTGTATGCCCGTGTCTAGTGCCATAAAGAGACAGGGCCTTGACTGATCGCCCAGTGATGATCCATTGCTGTTCTCATTTGTTTCACTGCAGGGAGGATGGGAAAGTGGGCGATTTTTTGATTAATGAGATTTCTTTGACCCTTAATTATTCTTTTCATATGTTAGCCTCCTTCCTCAACCTGCTTTGATTTTAGGCAACACAAGGGAAAAATGAAAAGCTATTGTCGTCTAAAATGAGGCCTGAAATAGCAAAATTGATGACCTTCCTTCTGGATGCTCACACGTTTATTCAGATCTAACACTATGCATGTCTTCTATGCATTCTTTACATATTTGTTCTATGTTATCTATTTGATCACCCATCAGCCCATGCTTCTTTGATCCTCCTTTGGTAAGAGGATTTTATCTGGGCATTTTAATTTTTGATCAGCTGTTTTCTATCAGAGTAGAGAGTTTCTGTTCAACCCGGGTTTTCTGAGGAGTTACATATACAGAGAAAATGATTGGGGAGCTTACATAATAGTTTCATTCCACATTGCGGCCCCCAAACCCCCTTCACAGTATGCTGGGACCTGTGAGAGCCACCTGGGTGCTTTTGCTTGGCCTTGATGCTAGTCCTAGGTGACTGTGAGAGTTGCTTCCTCTGGGCCCTTGTCTGGGCTCCCTGGATTCACGAGGCCACCCAAGCGGGAAGCAGTTTACACCCTTGACAAATAGTTCCTTCTAAAGGAACCCTGGGAAATCCTTACACATGGAACAAATAAAGATCGACCCCAGAATAAGGGTCCTAGATCAGTGGTAAAACACTTGTTTGCTCATAAGAGGCCCTGAATTCCTCCATAAGCACTGCGAGACAGACAGACACAGACAGACAAGATAAAACTCAAGCAAGCAAGCAAGCAAAATAGAGACCCTGAATCCCAGTGTAATCACTGCAAGACAGACAGACAGACCAAAAAAAAAAAAAAAAAAAAGCAAGCAAGTAAATAAACAAACAAAATCCCAACTGAAAGAGGATCTAGAGACGCTCCCGCAGAGGGCTTGGGTCTGTTTTCCTCCCTTGGCCTCATGTTCCCACGCTGCCCTTGACTCTGACAGCGCCATCCATTTTTCTCATGAGTGGGAGAAAGAGGGAAGAACTTTGACCAAACACATCATGTTGGATGAGGGAGCCAACATTTGTCTAGAGTGTTAAAGTACTGGCAACATGAGGGACAGGACTAAGAGTTCTGCTGGCCATCTCTTGTTCTCCACTCCACAGATTCACTTTGTTGAAGCAGCTGGCAGGAGCTGGGTGTAACTGACTGTGTCTCAGCCTGGCTTTACCAAGTGCTTTTTGTGCTCCTTCCAGGCCTGCTCTGCCACTTTTGTGGCTGCCCGCAGGGGCCCATTCCCCATCCCTAGTCATAGGCAAACCCACCACTTATGGGTGATGGGGTGAGTACTCTCTGTTGTTACTAGACACCCATCCTTCTTCTACCCTGTGGGCTGGCAATGCTCATGAACCTTATGGGGGTCATCAGAGGGCTTGTATTTTAGATGTCCACGGGAATGATTGGCTTGTCAGCACACATTGGAATTTTTGCTTCCTTCCTTCCTTCCTTCCTTCCTTCCTTCCTTCCTTCCTTCCTTCCTTCCTTTCTTTCTTTCTTTCTTTCTTTCTTTCTTTCTTTCTTTCTTTCTTTCTTTCTGCATTCTGGATAGACTCATTGCGTGGAGAGCATTCTAGCAGGCATTCTGCTCCGGAGTGAGATGCACGCAGATGAGCGGCATCCTGATCTATGCAGCCCACACTGCAATAGCTATAGACTGTTAGCTGAGAACTGCAGTTAGAATAAGTTCAAGATGGACGCCAGATGATGGCTGCTGTTTTCCTAAACTTCCTTTGGATCTGGAGAAACTCATCTTTCTGGGATGGTTTGGAAAGAGCCTTACGGATGTGGCCCTACCTAGGTGTGTGGACATGCACTCTGATGTGTCTTCCCTGTAAATACACGGCATGTGTCTACCTACTAGTTTTCCTAATGTGCCTACAGTTCACGGAGTGAGAGTCTTGAGCAAGTAGGCAAATCATAATATTTAGCAATTCATTTTGCTAAAATTAAAATGACTTTCTTGACACCTGCTAAGACATTTATTCTCTTACAGAAAACACACGAACTACTCTTGGCAGCGAGCTCAGCTATCCCATTAGTCATCAGAAGGGGGGAGAGCAGCACGGTTGTGGGAAGTGGGGGAGGGCAGAGTTAAGGGAGGAAAGTGGGGGAGGGCAAGGTCTTGACATCTCCAAGTATCTTTCTTCTAAAGCATTTAGGCAAATGAAGTAACCACAGGTTGGTAAAATATGTCCAAGCCACCCTCGTGGTGACTCAGGCAGTCAGAGCATGGTGATTGAGCTTTAAACCGAAGAGGACAATGTCAGACGCCTCAACTCTGCAGTGGGCACAAAAATATTTTTAGTCATTTTTTTCATCCTCGAGCCCACTGTGGCTTGAAAACAGAGGTGCTGATTTATTTTTTAAATGATTTGTCTTGTAAGAATTCTGTCTTGCAATGACTTTCTCTTGTTTAGAAAGAGCCACAGAATCACGACTTATTATTTGTAATCTATTAGGGTGGGGAGGGTCTTAGCAGCCAGCGCAACCTGTGTGTGTGAGGGGGAGTAGTCAGAGACACCCTGGGCATTGGTTTTTGTTTTGAGATAAGGTCTCCTGTTCTCCACTGCACAAGCCAATATAGCTGGCCCAAGCTTCTGGGGGATTTTTGTACTCACCTCTGGTGGGAGGACTGAAATCACAGGCGTGCATTCTTGCACCCACTTTATGTTCAGGGAATCCAAACCCAGGTCCTCGTATTTGCCGGGCAAAAAATTTAGCCACAGAACCATCTTTCCAGCCCTCGACCTCTTTTTCTGAGATGCTTAACATTATGTAATTATTGCATCGTTTTTAGCCAAGCCAAGCTTCCAGTCCTAGCAGTATTTCTCCTGGTTGGAAGTAATTTATAGCCAGATAGTTCTTGCTAAATGGGGTAGAAACCCATCTCACATAGGGAGATTCATTTTGAAATGTGAATTAAAAGGGACTCTCTGCTCTTGGTCTATTGAAACCTGAGAACTAATTAATACTCATTTCAAAAAGGAATTCCAAGGGTGTGTGGCCATTGGCTGTCTGTCTTCCTCTGTTTGCACTTTCTACCAACATGAGTACCTGGTGTGCTGTCCAGTTTGCAGATCCAACTCTAAGAGTTATGAATGAAAAATCTATAACTTCATAAAGAAGTAGCTGTCTTGATGGATAAATTGAGATCATTCAGGCTGTAAACAGGGGCTTTCTTAGGTAGCTGGGGTTCCCACATTGTCACTGGGCCCAGGACATCTGTCTGCTTGATTAATTGTGAGGCATCACAATGCAGCTGTTGAGAATGTTGGCAGAAGAGTGACTTGAATGTGTGTAATCAATGCTCCTTTGCCATGAGGCCTGGACCTCTCACAGGACTTCACTCAATGGCTCTAAGGTGCACATTCTATCTGCTGGAAGCTTAGCCTAAGTCCTTTGGCGACCAGCCTCTTCCTATGTATGCTTTGAGCTCCCCTGGGCCCTCCTTCCTCACCACAGACTGAGAGCATTGAGGGGCTTAATGAGGTGTGCCTTTCCCTTCAAACTTATCAGCTTATCCAGCAGCGCTACTGTGGCAGGATTCTAGCATGATGCTCACGTTCGTGAAGCCTTAGTGTTTCCATGTTCCTCAGTAACCAGCACTTCTGATTAGTGGTCAGGTGCACTTTGGTGGTAGGCATGAAGTAAGCCAACAACCGGAGATACAGAACGCATGGCCATGAGTCCAGCCTTTAAAGATACTTACTGCATGACACAGCTATGTATTTATAATTAAATGTCAAGGGTGGCTGGCTTGGAGAAGGCCAGTCTGTAAATGCAGATGCCTTCTGTCTTGAAAAACTCCATTCTAGCCAGGCGGTGGTGGCGCATGCCTTTAATCCCAGCACTTGGGAGGCAAAGGTAGGTGGATCTCTGTGAGTTCGAGGCCAGCCTGGTCTACAGTGTGAGTTCCAGGACAGCTAGGCCTGTCACACAGAGAAACCCTGACTTGGGGGGGGGGGAGAAGAAAAGAAAAGAAAAAGAAAACTCTATTCTCAGACCATTCCTTAAATTCAATGGAAGGCCATTTTGGGGGAATGATTTCCAAACTGACAAGTAATCTCTGTACATTGCTACCTGTTCTCAATTACAGGGAATATATATGGCAACTACTGTGTCTGGGGAAAAAAAAAACAAGCAAAAAATGTGTGCAGCAAATGGGAATCCACTTGTGCTAGGAGTGTTAGCAAAGGAGTCTGTTTAATATTCTCAGAAAGGCCTAGGCACCCTAAACAAAACTGTGGGCCACATAAAAGAATATGCCTTCACTTATAAGTACTTATTAAATAAAAATGCAGATAAAAATGATTACTAACAGATTCATTTACCAATGGCTTATTCTATAGTATCACATTTAAGAATATATTGGATCACTTTAAATGTTAGGTTGAAGTGGCTTACAATTTTTTGAAATAAGCAAAGGACATTATAAGCATGCAAGTTGTGAGCCAGGCCAAATATTCTCATCTGTTTTATGCATTTTTTATCAATTGCCATGGATTCACATGAGAGTCTCATAGATGGAACTTTAAAATGAATTTTAAAAATTATTTTCAGTAGTCATTATTATTTTCATCTCCCTTTTTTGGTCTTAGGTAATTTCTCTGGAACCTTCCCTTGATTGACAAGCCATGTCTTTGCTCTTATATAGACTATGAATAGCTTCAAGAATGTACCATCACCCCTCAATAAAATCTAGTAGCTGAACTTCACTAAGACAAATGGGTTCATCTGTCTATGCATTCCCTTTGGCTATGAGGTCAATAAGATGATGGCGGGCAGGAAAGGGGAAGTAAGGATGCTGAACACTGTGGGACATTCCTAAGTAACGCTCAGGAAGGAGCCAGCTGCTGTGGTCCTGCAGCGCATGTCATGCTCTCGGCCTGAAGACTCATTAGTGACTTGCACGGTAGCCGAGTGTATAAGTTTGGCGCACCTTGCAACAGTTAAAGCTAGGGTAGGCAATTTCAGAAAACCTGGAGCACAATGAAAAGAAAACAACAGGACAAAGAACAATAACATAACGCTGAGGCTTCACAAGTCGTCAAGGATGGCAGCCAAGAAAGAAAAAGAAGCCAGAGTATAGCCAACCCTTTTTAATTAGAGTATATTATACTTCCAAACTCGATACACTAGAAATTGGCAATGCAACGTAAGATGCAAAGGAAAATACCAGTTACTGTCAAAATGACCCTGTACAGCCTTGTAATGCAAAAGCTTTATACAATACAAATTTTCAGTAATGTACACAAACCTTGACAGTATGATCATCTGAACATAATATGAGGAGTTAAAAAAAAGAGAGGAGAGGAGAAGAAAGGCAAGGAGAAAGAAAGTGCCGAGGGCCCTAACTGCATTACTACATGGAAAACCAAGCCAGCTTTCATGGGAGAACGCGTAGTGAAAAGAGAACGAAGTTAGCTGCTAGGTGAGTGTCTCAAAGATGTTAGTGTTCTTCTTGGGAAGGATCTATGGAGTAATCCTTCCCTGAGTATCAAACTGCAAACCAGATTCAGGGGCACATTTTATCTAGGTGGATTCTGAAAAATGCTGTAGATTTTCTTCTTTATTAATAACAACAACAATAATATAAAAAGTCAAACAAACTGCAAACACACGTTTTCTCACTCAGAAAACTTTTTATAATTTACCAGAAAGATTGATGACTCTTTCCAAAGTGCTAAAAAAGTTGCCCAATTACATTAAGCATTACTAAGTCATTCAAACACAGGCTCAGCGGCAAGCAGCGAAATGCACGCATTTGAGCAGTAAACGTCTCCCTCCTCCCCCTTCCCGCTCTCAAGTTCCCACCCGAAGACCTCTTATTGCACAAGTGGCATGCTGTAAAACCCAGGGTCCTCGTCAGGGTCACCCATTCAGGTTCTTAACCTGTGGGTGCTTCAGTGGGAGTCACCTTTCTGCCAACCTCTGGGAGACCACTGTGGCCCCTCAACTGTTGTCACTGAACCTGCAGGTTTGAAAACACATTATTAGCCAAGTGGCATATTCTCCATTAAATGGGGATAAGAACATGACTTTAAAACAAAAACAAAAGCAAATAAAAAACAACGAACCCACCCATAAACCCAGAGTGACCTTGGGGGCATATTGTCCAGAAAGTTGAGTGTGTCTTTTACTGAGATATTGACAAGGCGAGTTGAGCAACATTTTACACAAGGCCAAGAGCGAAGGTCTCTGCAGGAGAACGGCCGAGGCTTTGGGGCCTTCCTGTGCTAGCTGGGGGGTCTCCCTGCCTTGTGGACATCTCCGTAGTGTAAACTTGTTTGCCAGGGCCCTAATTAGGCTCCTCACCCATGGCTGGGTGGCAGGTGTGGGGAGGGAAGTAGAGACCTGTTAGGTTTTCGAGAGAGGCTGAGGGGACGGGGAGCCAGTGAGGTGGAGATGTACAGTCTTCTGGCTTTCCATCCAACTGCACTGATTTCAGTGAAGCAATCCTGACTAGAGGAAGAAAATCAGGGATGCTTTTATTTCCCCCTGGTTAAAGCACTGAAAGGGAAAGGTGGGTATTAGCCCAGCTCCAGGACACTGCCGTGAGGGCAAACAACAATGGTTAGAAAGCATTCCTCATGGACACCAGTTCTTCCACTGATAAATAATATAGAAACTTTCATATTCCAATGTCTCATTTTCATACAAAGCACATTTCTTCCCGCCCTTTCAGTCTGTCGCACACTGGAAATCCTGCCGTGAATGTATTCAGCCAAAGACTTTCTCTTCCTTTTGAAACCATCCATCGCTTTTTAAGATGAGCAGAGGGCTATGCAACCGACCCACACCTGCTTCTCGCTGGGATAAAGTGCTGCAATAAGTTGCCATTTTAATGACCATAAAAATAAGAGCTTTAAATAAGTATAAAGTCAGCCTCCTAGCAGGCTCCATCTACTAGGTGTTAACAAATGGAATATGGGGTCACTAATCCATGGAGGGTACACTATACCAGAGGCTCTGAGAGCAGTGAGGACTCCTGGGGCATCAGCTGAGGCATAGGACTAACAGCACCTTTTTGTTGGGTCCTTCCTTATACGTCAAAGAGGTCGTGGCTAAAATTTCAGACACACAGTCTACTCATTCCATAAAAAAGGTACAATTCCTTCCTTTTCTTTTACTTATTCCTTTCCCCAATGAGAAACAAAACTAGTGCAAGACCAACACGCTGTGCAAAGCTGCCGTTTGTTTTTAGTCTGGGCATTTCCACCCAGAGTCGATCCAAACCCTTAATCTCCTTGGCTGGATTTATCAACCATAACAATTTCCACTCATACAAGTTTTTTCCTGCAAACAACTGAATTAATATATCACACACATATATATTCTGCCCTTAAGAATGCACTCCTGTGTGTGTGTGTGTGTGTGTGTGTCTGTGCATTCACAGAACACCTTGCCTCCAGGTGCACACACATAACACCCAAGTTTGTGACGTCAGCTGCCAGCTGCGGAGCTGTGAGATGGTGAGACATTTCTTAACAGAATTGTCATCTTTGCATCTCCCTAAGTGCAGATGTGAACTCCACTGGAAATACCCTGGCACCCTGCAGGTCTTGATCCACTAAGCACCAGGCCCTACCACTCTATAGCCATAAAATAGGGAGAGAAAGGCCATGAAGGAGGTGAGGAGACTGTAGTAGATGAACAATCCAGAAGGGAGAGAAAGAATGTTCATCACTGTCAGAAAGGCCAGTACAAAAAGAATGTGCAATAGAAATGTCATGGCACACACCACACACACACATTACGCACACATCACATACATACACACCACACACACACATTATACACACATCACATACATACACACCACACACATATATTACACACACCATACACACGCATCGCATACATACACACCACACACACATACACATGCATCACATCACATACACACACACCACACATTTTCTCTTTCCCAATCCACAAATGTCCACAATAGCCCAGTCACCCAAGAGAAAACCCAATGTACCAGTAGAGAAGTTTCCAAGTGCTGATTGCTATTAAGGACATTCTCTTTAGGGTTTAACATGACAAAATTCCTTTCAGAGAGAAGTACTCAGGAGGCTGAGAGTGGGAGTGATGGCTGGGGAGGCATGCCTCTGAAGGGAGAAGTAGGCAGCAACACCTCTCTGAAGATTGGCTAAAGCAGCTTTCAGGTCAATGCAATTGGTATACATACAGAGCCAATTTTCTACTCCTTACTAAAGATATACAGTACACATGGTCCAGACCCCTGGGGCCTGTAGGTTTTGCAGCAACATACACCTGCTGGGGTTGTGTTTAAGTTTTGTGGGTTTTTGTCTTTTCCTGTCTCTGTCTCTTGGTTTTTGGTACAGAACGTGGCTGTCCTCAGACAGTCTCTGCTCTTTCTCTTAGTCCAAGATAGGCAAGGAAGGAGTGTTTGGGTGAGGGGATGCTGGGAGGTGCAGTCTGAGGCCGGGGAGGGTGGAATGTGAGATCCAGGTGGTTCTTGGGGTACAACATTGTTAAGGGAATGAGATGGGCAAAATCCGAGTTCCGGTATTTGTCAAGACGCAGTGGGGAGCCGTTGAAGGCCAAGGCCTTGAGTGCCAGGTTGGGCTCCGAGCTGCTGCCGTGGGCTGCTGACAAGGCCACGGTCTGCAGAGCCTGCGAGGCAGACATGACTGACAGTGGGGACAAGAGACTCCGGCCACCCCCCACCACCAGAAGTGGGGCTCCAGGGCCAGGTGGCTCTCTGGAGGCTGGACTTAGGCCTTTCTTGTCCTCCTCGGGGCCGTCTCCACTCTGGTGCTTCTTCACGTGACGGCTGAAGACAAAAGGGTGTGTGGTCTTGAACAGGCACTCTCCGCAGCTGAAGGTCTGGCGGGGGGCATGCTTCAGCTTCTTGTGCAGATTGAGATTGTCCTTGCGCTTGCAGCTGTAGCTGCACTGGTCACAGTGGAAGGGCCGCTCCCCGGTGTGCACGCGCACATGCTCGATGAGCTTGTTGGCCGTCTTAGACAGGTAGCCGCACTGGTCACACTTGTAGTGGTTGCCCAGGCGATGCTCGCGGGTGTGCGTCTCCAGCTCCAGCTGGTTGGCCTTCACCGTCTGGCAGATCCGGCACTTGTACTCCATCTTGTAGTGGGTCTTGAGGTGGCACTCCATGGCAGCAGGGCGGTTGGTGGAATAAATGCAGAATGGGCACCTGCCAGGGGAAGCAATGCAAAGGAGGTTTAGCAAGGAGGGCCCAATGGCAACCCTCCATCTTCCCTCCTCACCAGCCTGCCCTGGGTCAGCCCTTAGGTCCCCAAGGCCTGGCCTGCTCAACCCTGCCACCTCTCAGATGGCCTTGCTCGGCTTCACTGTTGACAGACAGTGCAGTCCAGGTTAATAGGGAGCTTTGGGTGGTCCGCTTAGCTGGTCTGGGGGCTCAAGGCTGCAGCAGCCAAGGTCAGCCCTCACAAAGGAGCAGAGAATTCGGGGAGCAAATAAAGCCGGTACTCCCCTCCTGCCACCTCCCAGTCCCTGGGGCCCTCTCCACCCCCACCCCACCACTGGCATGGCAGAAGTAGGGGCTTCCTGACCTCCCCTCTAGATGGGAGCAACACAGAGAATGGACTTTTCATGCACCACACCAAGCACACGCAGAAAGGCTAAGAGGTTTTAAGGAACAGCTTACAGGGGAGAGCCACCTCCAGCAAACAGAAAGTCACAGGAGCCAGAGTCGTGCTTACAAAAGGGGTGTTAGGATGAAAAGGCCTGTGCGTGTTCCTGTGTGCCAGTGTGGTGTGTGTGTGTGTGTGCACCAACATGTGGACTCTCAATATGTCATCTCCTGAAGTACCAGCTCTTCATCAGGAATGGGAGGTGAGGACCGTGACAGGGGCCTGGGAGAAGGAAGTCCACACAAACGGCCCCTCTGCTCGTGAGGAATGAGAAGGAAGGGGAATGCTCTCCAGAGCTTGAAGACATTCTTAGGACATAATCATGTCATAGCAATACCAGTGATCCAACTGGATTCTCCTAGGGCAGGACTTTTCTCGGGTTCTTTTGCATTCTCTATGGTGCTCAGAAGAGTACTCAGGAACGCTGACTCATGATCTGAGCATCTTTACAGGGGACAGAGGTAGATTCAAAGTGGTGGGCTGAGTCCCAGCTCCGGCACCTGACTGGGACCTAGGTGTCTCCTCTAGCATGAGGCCTGGGTATCTCTGGCTTGGACTCTCCAGTCTTTCCGTCATGGCTCACACTACCACCAGCCCCGTCAGAGGGGCTACGAGGTGTGGGGTGGGTATGTTTACAAAAGCTGCTGGCCTTCACGACTGGAAGCTGCCAGGTTCAAGTCTGTGGCTTAGAGGATAACTGTAGCATGTGTGTGCTCTTTCCAAAAAGAATGCAGATGCCTGAGTGGTTGCCTCAGCTTGGACTCAGCTCCTGCAAGGCAGGGCTCAGAAGGGGACTGTCCTCAGAGGGTTGGAGAGGTGTTCAGCAGAGCCCAACAGTCAGGTGCACCGTGCACTGCCTCCTCAGCACCAAGCTCGCTGTTAGCCCTTGACCCTCAGCTCACAGAAGAGTGCACAGAAATATAAAGCCCATTCCCAGGTCAAGTGCACACACAACCCCTACGCCAAGCTGGGCCTTACCTAGAGGAGTCTGAAACTCACCACTGTCCTGAGCTACGGCAAAAGAAAAATAATAGTATAATCTTATTCGATCTGCATTATGAACAGGATATAGAGTACAAGCAGTCCCATCACAGAAAAGCATTTAGACATCGGCGGTCTGTCTCATGTTAAGGATGTTTCTGTGACCCTCAGCTCCATCTGTAGTTCACTGCTCAGGCAAAGCGCTCGGGCTTTTCCATGCTCCCATTATTTATCTTAAAGACACTTTCTCAGGCAAATTAATTCTCTGATATGGCAAAAGAAACAAACAAAACAAAACTCACTGTATAGCCAGAAGGCATTATCAATTTTTTTTCAAAGTGTTCTTCTACTTGGTTGTCCTAGAACATAAACTATCATACGGGGATGGTTAGCGCCGACAGGAAGTGTCTGACCCAGTAAAACATTGAGGTCATCGTGCAAGTGTTCCCAGTGCATCAGCGGCTCAGGCCTGCTCAGGGTCTCAAAAGGTGAGAGGCAAGGCCGCAAGTGGCGTGGGTGTGACTGAGCTACCGGAAGGCAATGATGCTACTCCATCCACAGAAGGCAGATTTCTTCTTTTTAATAAAGAGTATACAAATCTCGATAAAGGGACAGTGGGATTAAACCAAATCACATTGCCAGCTAAGCTTCTGCCAGGCATTTCCCATCTTAGCTGAATAGGTTATATAACCAACCCTTCTCTATGACCCTCCCACCTACACACCCCCAAGGGTAGATCAGGATGGAACGGCATCGGCAGCAGGTGCTAAGCCCCAACTCTTCTGTTTTGTTGCTGAGGGTGCCCTGACCAGCCAGCCCCACTCTGCCCCCAACGCTCTGCTCCAGGTCCCTCTGGGCTCTCCAGCTCTTACCCATTCAGGAGGCATGCCACCTCTCTGAGGTTG
The DNA here is from genome assembly GCA_004026605.1 of Ondatra zibethicus. Lineage (NCBI taxonomy): Eukaryota > Metazoa > Chordata > Mammalia > Rodentia > Cricetidae > Ondatra > Ondatra zibethicus. Next base: position 350,747 of record PVIU01000189.1, on the reverse strand, counting down.
TTTCAAGGATAAAAATGTCTTAAAATGAGAGATCCCTCCCCCACCCACTTATATCAAGAAAATAAAAGGAAAAGTCCTTCCCCCGTTCTTTACCTGCACGGTGGTTTTAGATGAAAATACCCTGACAACTGCCTCTTTCTGTACCCAACTATTTTATGCCCCTGTCCCTTTACCTCATCCAAAATGCCTTGTGATTTGGGACTCTGCTTCCAGAATCACTGGAAGACTGAATTCTGGTCGCGCTGGGACATATGTTTCCTAAAGTGGGAATGATATTTTATTCTTCCTGTGTCCTTTAGCATCTATGATCAGGCTAGTCCCATAGCATGCTTGCTAATAGCTGATGGGTCTCTCTTGAGGCCAAGGTCCTTGTTGCAAATACTGCCTAAGGAGGATGCTCCTTGTCTAGATCTTTGGGGAAGGTGTCAGCATGTCTGCAGGAAGACACAAGGCACTTGATGTTTGCATGAACACCATTGCCTCTTGTCTGATCAAACCATCAAGATTCTACTTTGGGGGCTGGGGTGCCTACAGGACTTACTTAAAAGCTAAATATATGTCAGGGCATCTAAAGAATGAACACAGTAACTTTCAGCGACAACCTGTGAAATGGTCACTACCTGGGGACACTGGCCTGGAGTCCGTTAAATTCAAGTCTGAACACAACCCAGCACCTCAGTATGAGCCTAGGCTCTCATGGTGTTCTGATGCTTTGCACTGGTCCATGCCACGAGCCAGGGGTACTTGTGGCTTCTCCTGCTGATGTCTGCTGCCTCCCTTGGGGACGGCTGGACCACCATCTAGCCAGAGGCAGCATATCTTTCTAACTCCCCCCGTACCAAGCTCCCCCACTCTGTGACCCCCAAAACCTTTATGGGAGGATAGGGTAGGGCAAGGGCAAGGGGCGTTTAGTAACAACTCAATAAAAGATTCTGTACTTGCTTTCCTTACTTGAGCCCACCGGTGGGGACAGTGTGGCATTTCTTATGCTCCAGCAGCTGTGCAGGGGTCTTCATGAACTTGTGGCACACGTCACACTCAAACATCCGGGTGATGAGGTGGATCTGCAGGTGGCGCTCAAACATATTCTTCGTCTTGCAGACAAAGTTGCAAAAAACGCATTCGAACCCTGAAAGGACCGAAGCTGGGAGTAGGAGTGTGTGGGGAAGGACAGGCAGGCAGTCGTGGGCAAACGCCCCTTCCTTCTGACCCTGCATCTTGTAACACATACAGCTTTCTGGGCACCACCCCCCATATCTCTGCACTAAAAATGGCTGAATGTTCAGCTTCAGTGTTCACGTCTCCCTCCCCATCTTCCCATCCCATATTTGAGCACAAACCAAACCAAAGCAAAGGGCTCCATTTTAGCAGTGAGCACCATGCTGTAGTTTGTTTTTCTCTCTAAGGTTTGTTCTTAAGACCAGGTCACCCTAGAGTGGACAGGGTGAGCAGGCCATGTCCACCTCCTCCCTCACCTTTCTCTGGCTTCTCCTCGCTGTTCAGTGAGGCCTGGCTCCCGGGTACCACAGAGATGACCAGCAAGTTGTCCCCACCCTTGTTTTTCTGGGAGCTGTCTGAGTCATCTTTGCCATTTGCTGAATCACTCAGAGTTGACAGCGAGGATGAGGAGGGGCTGTTTGATTCACTGGGGGTCTTCCTGTCATCGCCTGGAAAATGAAACAAGCCAGGTTTGTTATGGAGGGGCTGAAACCCCTCAGAATGATGGCAGGCGAGGAAAGGGTGATACCAGCAACTGGGAGTTCATTATTTCCAGTGTCCCCAGGGCACCCATTGGGAACCAGATTTTAGTGAAGCCCTTGTGAGGGCATGTGTGGAATGTTGGGCCCAGATATGTGTGTGAGCATTTATGCAGGTCTTACAACAATTAAAAAATGACAATAGTAGCTAAGATGGGTCACACAGAGTTCCAAGATCTGTGTTGCGTTTTCAGCATTAGAGAGAGGACAGCACACACGGGGCTCCGCCAGCCCAGTGTGTACGTCACTCCTCTCATGGGCGCTAGTACCGTTCCCACTCCATAGAGCACACATGTGAGCACTGCAGCAATGCAGAAGTGCGACTCAGCCGACTACTATATTCACACTCAGCAGCACACATCGGGCTCTGCTTCAAAGCCAGGCATAAGGAGGTCAGCAAGCCATCAAAACCTAGGGCCATGAGACTTTAGCATCCAAAGCCAGAGCTTCTGGGGTCAGATCTAATATTGCCACCAAAACAGCTAAAACCAAATATATCAAACATCAATTTTTACAACACTGGACCTGAGGCAAGGAAGAGGTTGGCCTCTGAGAGGCAGGACAAAGGAGGCCAGCCCACACTTGCTTGGCTTCCTGCCCTAAGCTATGTCTTAGGTTGCAGGACAGTAAGAGGGACATAGGAGTCTGATGGACTCCCCTGGAGAAGAGACACAGCCAGGGATCTGGCGAGGTCACAATGGACAGATCCTGCAGAACACAGTTCAACCAAGAGCAAGAACACAGAGAGAAATGTCCAGAGGCTGCAGAGGTCAGTAGGACATGGGTCAGAGCAGGGGGAGGGGGGTGAGCAACTACCCATGTCCGGGGCGGGGGAAGTCACAGAGGACAGTGAGGGCAGTGCCTGGCACTCACACAGGTCCCTGTTTCCAGCAGCAAGATCAGAGCAACACACAACTCTGGGTATTAGATGGGACACTGAGTAAGGGGGGCAATAATTAGTCCCAAGTAGATGAATCCCTACCTCATGATCCACACCTGCCTAACAAATCATATGGGAAAGATGCCAAAACAGCAAGGCTTCCAAGAATCTATGTCCTAAATAAAGGTCAGCAATGCTAATAGGAACACAAGATACATAACTGAACAGCCAGTACGGTGAAGTATGTGTTTGGTTTCTAAACAAAGATTATCAGATTTGCAAAGAAACAAGAAAAACCAGCTCAAAATGGGGAGGAAAGTCAACCAACGAAAGCTAACCCGGAGCAGCCAGAGTTTTAGAATTCTTAGTAGAGGACATTATAATTATGTTTCAAATTAAATTCCAAAAGTCAGGCAGACACACAGAAGATATGGAAAGGTCAAATCATATTCCTACTGATGGAGACACACAATGAGGGGATCACTAGAGGGTCACACAGAAGAAGAAAGATCAGCCTGCTGATAAGTTTTATATCAACCTGACACAAGGTAAAGTCATCTGAGAGGAGTGAACATCAATTAAGAAAATGCCTTTACAAGATGGGGCTGTAGGCAGGCCTGTAAGGTATTTTCATAATTAATGATTGATGGGGAGGGTCCAGCCCATTGTGGGCGGTTCCACCCCTAGGCTGGTGGTCCTGATGCTATAAGAAAGAAGGCTGAGCAAGCCATGGGCAGCACCCCTCCATGGCCTCTGGGTCAGCTCCTGCCTCCAGGTTCCTGCCGTGTGTGAGTTCCTGCTCTTACTTCCTCCAATGATGAACAGTGATACGGAAGTGTAAACTAAATAAGCCCTTTCTTCCCCAACTTGCTTTTTGGTCATGGTGTTTCATCATAGCAATAGAAATTCAAACTAAGATAATCAGTAAACCTCAAGTAATAGCTACAGGAAAGATCTGAAATGGAGCAGAACAAAGAACCCTCCCAAATGAGAAGAACATCGTCAAGCCGTGAGATGTTCTAGGCAACTGAAGTCCTGATTCATTGGCTACGGCATAACTTAACTGCTTCTTTCTTGGAGACAGGGTCTCTCTATGTAACGCTGGCTGTCTTGGAACTCACTATCTACTCTGATGGGCCTCCAACTCACAGAGCTCTGCCTGCTTCTGCTAGGATTAAACATGGGTGCCACCATGCCCAGCTGATATCAATTTGTTGTTGTTTTGAGACAGGGTTTCCCTGTGTAACAGCCCTGGCTGTCCTGGACCTCTCTGTGTAGCCCAGGCTGGCCTGGAACTCAGAGATCCACCTGCCTCTGCCTCCCGAGTGCTGGGAGTTAAGGCATGCACCCAGCTGCCAATTTTTTGAGATAATAAAATGCTTCTAACTTGTGGAAAACCAGAAAGCTTAGCATCCAAGAAGCTCAGTGAACACCAACCATGAGAAGCACACCTACCACCCACCACTCAGGCTCTGAGGCAGGGTTCTGAGTTCACACCTACCACCCACCACTCAGGCTCTGAGGCAGGGTTCTGAGTTCACACCTACCACCCACCACTCAGGCTCTGAGGCAGGGTTCTGAGTTCAAGGCCAGTTTGAGGCAGATAGGGAGACCCCATCTAAAAGAAGAAGGCATCCATATCAAGAGACACAGGGGACATCATCATTAAAGTTCTCAAAAACAAGCAAAGGAAAAAAAAATCCTAGAGCCTTGTGTGGTGCCATCCCAGCACTCAAGGGGCTGAGTCAGGACAGGGGGACCGAGGCCAGCTTGGGCTCCATAGTGAGATACTTCCTAAAATAAAGTAAAAGAGAAGAAAAGAAAGAAAAAATAAGAGGGGAAAAGAAGAGAAAATTCCCTGGAACAGCCATAAGCAAAAGGTCACATTATGTGGAGCAGACGTGAGAAAGACAGCAGGTTTTCCCACAGGAGCCATCCTGTGACAAGGCACCAAGTGACATCTTCAAAGAAACGAAAGACTGTCCACCTCCAACTTCAGACCCGGTGAAAACATATCATAAAAATGAAGAACAAACAAAGTTGACATTTAAAAAGATGAAAGAACTCATCACCTGGAGACTTGAATTTAGGAAAAACTAAAGTAAGTCTTGTAAATAGAGGGAACAGGTAGCAGAAGCAGCAGAGGTGCCAGCACCCAGAAGGAGTGCGGGGATGGGAGTGGCTGTGCGGAATTCATTTCTTCCTGAAGCATCTTTGGAAGGTAAGGAAAGTATTGGCACTCAACCCCAAGTGACAGGTCTAGAGCTCACCTGGGAGGAGAAGTCTAAAAATGCCATGAGAGCTGGGAGGGGAAGGAGGAAGTGTACCATTTTGGGGTTCTGATGCAAAGCAGCCTAAGCAAGAGGGTGCACAGCGGACTGCACATCACGTAGCATGAACACTGGTTTATATGACTGCATAGTAACCTAGCTTATTAATGCACAGGCTCAGATGAGCAGAACTGGGCCAAAGTCAACCTCTCGAAGCGCTAGTAAACAGGTTCTCACTGTAAAACTATTAACTTCTAACAGAGGTCCGAAAACAGTAGCCCGTGGGCTAGCTCCCTGCTCTCATCACCAGTGTTACTGAAACATGGCTGTTCTGATGGGTGGCAGACAACAAGGACACAAAAGCAGGTGGGTAGGAGGGGGTAAGTAGACCTGGGAGGACTTGGGAGGGGGAGTACAATCAAAATACCTTATATGAAGCTCTCTTAGAATTCATACAATAAAAACGGAAGGCCTGAGAGCCTGGAATGTCATTACCCGGTGCATGGAAACTCTGGCTTGAAGCACCTAAACTTACAAGTAACATTATCATCCCATTCCAACAGCAGCCACCAGCTGAGAGACTCCACACATTAGATACCTGTGGTTTCTGTCCTATCAAGTGAGACCATTCCTCCCAGGTTGTCTGTCAGCTCAGAGGGAACAATGTCTCCCTGTGCATCCTGTGGTACTTAGGAGGTGTGTTGGCATTGCTTAGTCGTGAACCTTAAGTTTCTATTGTGGACAAATTAACTTCTTCCTGAGCTGAGTGGTGGAGAGGGCTGCAGTGGGGTGGAGGGATGATAATGTTGCTACTGTCATTCGGGGACACACTGGAGCAGAAAGGGTGACAGTCAGGATTTGCAGAAAAGCCAGTGAGAGCTGGAGAGGAGCTGGCGTTTCCCTCCAGATGCCTTCCCTGTGGGTCTCTCAGCTCACCAGCAGCCCACAGTGCTAATGTGGTTACACTCAGACAGATAACTGTAAAAGCAGCATCTTCTCATTCAGCAGAATGCCTCTCTGTGGACCCCAAGTCAGAGCCGCTCAACTGGCTGACAAAAACGCAATTTTTTTTTGCTATTGGCACCAGTGAGCCAATGGTCAGAGAAACAGAGCCTTCTCGGCCATGCACATCGTCAGCACAACTGTTGGGGAGATTCCCCTTCCTGGATCTTTCGAGAGCCAGTGATGTGATGGGCTGACCCCATGCCCAGGACTGGCAGTTAGCAACACTAGCTCTCAACATGTAAGCACCACAAAGGGGGTGGGGCGGGAGTAGAGGGCAGTCCCTCTCAATCCTGATAATGACTTCATGCTACTGTCATTCAAAACCATCGCTTCTGAGGGTGTAATTGCACAGTGAAAGCAAAGTGCTAACATTAAATGGAAGAGGCTAACCAGCGGGGCAAGAGGCTTTAAATGAAAGGAGAGCACTGGCCAGGCCTCGTTAGGTTGGTTTCAGAAGATGGTAGTCTGAACAGATATATGTGTCATTGTGGAGCATGTAAGAGCCTACAGAATTGTGGGTAGAATGCACTGGTGCAGCAAAACAGAAGGTTCAAGGCCCTGCCAAATGTCCTGCATGGTAGGCAGAAAAGCAGTGAGATAGACCACAGGACGTGGAGCGAACCCTGTTCTGGGATGAGGTTCAGAATCCACATTCTACTCATTGACCTTATGTGGAGCCCCTCACCCCTCAGTCTCTGTGCTGTGACTGTCAGGAGAATTTGCCTTAGAGGGCTACGTTGTTGAGACGAGCAGGCAAAGCACACACCTAGGGCACAAGAGCTTAGGTGTGGAGGTGACGGCCAGGACCAGGTGAGGACCAAGCATGCAGCTCATGGGTCTCAGCAGTAGCTATTCCTGCAAAGTCCAGGTCAACTTAGGGCATGGCACTATGACCACGGCAGTGATGTGGTCCTGGTGCTCCGGGAGGGCCCTTGCTCCAGTGAAGGAGGCCACATTAAGGTCTCACAGCAGGAAGAACACTTCTGGCACACGTATGCCCGTGGGGTGCAGGGGATGGAAAACGACAGGGATGGTCACCTGTGTGCTTGGTGCCAATGTGATTCTTTATCTCTGCTTCCTCCATGGTGACAAAGTCACAGGCTGTGCAGCAAATGGAAAACATCCACTGCTCCTTGTCCACGTGGAGCGACATGTGGCTTACAAACTGGACATTGAGCTCAGTCTCAAATCCACACACGTGGCAACTAAAACAAGGAAGGAAAAGGGAAAGAGTGAGACAGGGTCCTAAACACGGGCTGCTCAGTCACACAGGGCACACGAGACGCTGTTCAGTCACACACAGAGCACATGAGCGGCTGCTCAGTCACACAGTACACGTGAGCGGCTCCTCAGTCATACAGGGCACGTGGCTGCTCAGTCACACAGTGCACGCTAGGACATTAGTTTCATGTGTGTTCATTCTACCAAAAGGTACAGCATCAGAAAATTCTTCTGCCTGCTGTGATGCCTCTAGAGTGGTCACGGTGCCAACAGATTAGGTGCCAGCATAATATAATAACCTCATACAAGCTATAATGATGATAAATAATCATAAAGGTAATTAAAAACTACAGATTCCAGATGCCGCATATGGCCTAACGGACTCCTTTGGGCACAGAGATATGGAGCAGTATTGCCATGGTATTTAGTGGTGGTCCACTGGCAGATCAGACTGCTGCACACCTCGGTCTCCCTCTGGCTCTAGAAATCCTCGGGTGCAGTGAGGAGAGCACACAGATCGTTCTGTGGCACTCTGAGCAAGAGGTAGTCACATGACACCTCCCAGGAGAAGCCGCTCATCCACCTAGATGCCTTGCAAGGGTGACTCTCCACTAATATCACTACAGCAAGGTTTGTTAGACTTGGGAGTTTTATGCTGACTCAAGGTTGAACACAGAGTGTAGTGTATCATAATGGGCAACCAAGGGACAGCATGCTGGGCCATCTGAGCAATTGCATGGGAGTTCTCAGACCATCTTTTCATGTGCCCCCCTCCCCACGGTGATTCCTAGGCCATAGCAAGGTTCTTAGCCACCAAGTGGGGAACCTGCACCACAGATAACAGCCAGTCACCCAGAGAGTCTCGCTCTCTTTCTGGAGCTCCGTCCTGAAGAATCACCTCCCAGACCACTTCTCTTTCAATTAATTCTATTAGGGCCAATTGAGCTAGATAGGAATCTGTGCAAACGCAGGGCTCAGTCTAAGCAAAGAACATATTAAAATGAAGTTAGCCAAAGACTGAGGAAAGGGGCTCTGGGCAGGAGAGAGGGAGTGCCCAGCAAGGGGTCTCAGAAACATGGTAAACTGCTCCTAACTCACCTGTAATAATAAGGGTGTTTTTTCCCGTCACTGCCTTCAGAAGTGACGGCGCTGACGATGTCCTCGGTGTCGGTACTCACCAGCTTCACAGAGTGCACGGTCAAGTGCTGGTTCAGATTTGCACGGCACTTAGCAGCGTAGGGGCACAAATGGCATTTGTATTTTCTTTCCTCTGGGGGAGAAACCAAAATTGCTCTCAAAAAAGAAAAAAATCCAAGAGCTCACTTAGAGGAGCCGATGAAGGTCAGCCCAAGACTCCCTTCACGTGGGGACGAAGGGCGCGCCTTTAACTGCTCCGAAGTGTGTCCCTAGCAGTTAGCTCCTGTATCAATACTCAGCTCACAGATAAAAAAGGCTCTCTCTAGGCAGTAGAGACAACATTTTGAGGTGAAGCGTGGGTTTTATGGTGTCTAAACCAAATGTGATTCAAGGTAGGTTATGGAAGCCAAGAGCAACATTGCAGCAATGGCTGCATGCCAGCCCAGCCTGGAGCAGGGTGCTATGCTCTGAGCTGTTTCCTTGGAGTTCTCAGATTTATTTTTCTTGGACATCTCATCCTTCATCCCTCATCATGACAAGGTGAGCTCCACAGGGACTAAAAGGACACTGTGTGTATGTGTGTGTTTGCTGTACGAGTGTGCACATGAGTGTGCCCCATGCGTCACTCCTAGGCAGGCACTGAGATGAAGAAAGCTGAGGAAATGAACACTGATAAACTGGAGCCTAAGAGGTCCATCATTTTCTCTCAGCTCCAGGGCTGGGCCAGCCAAGGAAGGAAAAAAAAAACTAATGAAATTAAAGGGGAAAAATGACTTGGATAAAATAATTTAATTGGAAATTTTCATTATATAAATAAAATTTAAAAATCTCAATTAATTTGTTAGTGGAAATTGGCTCATAGAGCTAACTAAGGCCTTGGGAGCGCTTCCAGAGTGGTGCGCTGAACACATCTGATTACACACGGAGTATAAGGCCGAGGAGCAGCCCTGCTTGCCTGTGTACGACGTTACACAGCAAGAACAACCTCACTTTTGATCCAGATGTGGGGGCTTGGCTTGAAGATACTTGTCTAATTTTCTTCACCAGGAAAAATGTGGGGTAAAAAGTGTTCCCATTACAGAATACGAGATACCATGACATGTCACAGTGTCCTTCCACCCCTATCTGACAGAGGCAGGCTCAAGGATGGGCCTGAGTCTCCATCTTGGTGTTGAGGGATATAAACCTGGGTTTCAGCACTAAGGTTCACTTCCTTTGTAAAATGAATGAGGAGTGGTCTCTCTGTCACCCTCAAAGGTCCAATAACACTGGGATTTCCTCTTCTCAGGAGTAAGAACAACCTGGAAAATAGGCCTAATATCTTTATTAAGAGGATTTCCTCATCACCTTTCCAAATTTCCCTTCTTAACAGATTTATTCAAGTTCTTGTCTCTGCTATTTTGGTAATTTTGCTTAATTATTTATCAGCTAACTTCTATGCTGAAGAAAAAAATCACGAGATGCTTTATTCTCCAATAATTCTCTCCCTGAAGCAGGGTTTCCCTATATAGACCAGGCTGACTGCACGCCCAGGGATCCACCTGCCTCTGCCTCCCAAGTGTGGGGATTAAAGGCATGTGGTGCCATCCCTGCCTTCAAGACTCCCCAATGTTCCCTGTGATTAGCTGTCCCTTTCGTCCCCAGCCCAGAGTGTCCTGCTTTCCCTTCTTAACCTGGCATCAGGAAGGCTGTGGAGTTGGAGTACGCCACTGACTCCTCAGGATGGCTGATAAGGTCTTTTATTTTTCTATGCCTTTTGTGCTGACTTGAGCTGTAGCTTTCTTAGTTGTAGGTATTTAGTGCTCTCATTCTTTTTAGATATCTGATACTTGCATTTTCTTTTTCTTCCCTTTTTAAATTGATCCTAGTTAAGCAGGGAATTTTATTCATCTTCGGTTACTTAGTTACTTGAGATTTCATTTACGATGCTTAAAGAACAAGGCCTTAAAATCCCACTTCTTAAAAACACATTATCATTTTCTGTCTAACATATGATGAAAATTTGAACTTAGTGGATTTAAAAAGATAAACAGGTCAAAATTAATCTTGTCCTATTAATAGGCTCTGCTTTTATTTTTTCATAATTGTACAAAAATCTTACTTTGAACCTTTATATTTTTCTTTTTTCTTTCTTTTTTTTGGATCAGGGTCTGTACCTCATGTTGAACTCAAACTAGAGATGCTCCTGCCTCAGTCTCTGAAATGCTGACATTACAGCATGCTTCAGCATGCCTGGCTATATCATATTGATAGCTCTGATACTACAGGCATGCTTCAGCATGCCTGGTTATATCATATTGATAGCCCTGATATTACAGGCATGCTTCAGTATGCCTGGCTATATCATACTGGTATATCATCTGAACATCTTTAAAGTCTGACTTAATGTCAGGCGTTCTAAACATCTGACTGTCTTTCCTTCGGTGCTGGGGACTGAATGCTGGTCTCCCATGTGCTCTACCGCAGGCTGCACTCCAGCCCTGTCATCTGCACCTGCTATGCTGGCTGACGAGGTCACCTGATCTTTCCTGCCTTCACTTGTTGATTATGCTACTGTTTGTTCTTTCTTTACTTCTTGTTAATTTGCTTGCCATCCTTGTCCTGACCCTTTAGAACCAACCACTTGCTGTCCACTTCACAGGTAAGCAAAGACAGAACTACCTCCCCACAGCGATCGTGCTCCCCCACTCCACCGTGCCTGCCACCCTGAGATGAACCAGAGGAGTGTCTCTTAAGATCTCACACACTTTGACTGTTAACAGCCATTCTTTACAGGAGTCTATCTCACACTTAGCATTCACACTTAAATCTATATTATCACTCACACTTAAATCTAAGTTAAGATTTTCTCTTAATAAAAATAAGTTGAAACTAAGTAGGTGGGGTTCAGCCCCAGCCTCTGAACCTTTATGAGGATATGACTCCATTCTTCACAGTTCAAGAGTTGACCTGGAGGTACTTAAATGCATGTCTTTTCTCACTAGTTCCTCTGGGAATTCAACGAGGCCTTTCAATATAGAAAAGCTTCCAGGGCCTCATTTACATGTGCCAGGCAGCTCGGCCTGTGAAGGTCAGAGTCAGCTAACATTCCACCACTTCCTGTAGTAATTCTCTTAGAGAAACTCAGCTTCTTGCTTGCAAAGAGGTCTGGGAGAGCCAGTGTAGGCTCTGGAGCTGTGGTCCCCACTCACCTGTGTGCAGAGAGAGGTGTCGCGACAATGTCTGCTGTCGGCCAAACACTTTCCCACACACATCGCAGGGAAAGAGCTGGTCACTGAACTTCCAGGATGGTAATCCATTTCCTGCCTCGAGGACTAGTTTCTCTGTCTCTGGGCCAAGAGAAAAGACACTGTGAGGAATACAGGGCAACGGAAATGCACAGCATCTTAGCCAGCCCTGAAGACTTCCTCAGAGGCTTCCCCTAAAACGGGGCTAGGAACCACTAACAAGAACCAGTGGCCACCTTCATCCTCATCAATAAAGGGTATCAGTGGGGCCACAATGGCAAAGAGGTCCACAGCCCAACAGCAGCTGGGTCTTCCGTTGATTCTCTTACTGGTAAAGCCAGTACACACACACACACACACACACACACACACACACACACACACACACACACACGCACGCACGGCTTGACAGGACTCTATTCACTATATAGAAGATACTCAATAAACACTGGAGTGGGTGTGAGCGGCATGCTAACTTTCTAGAAATGTAGACACCTGCCACAAAGCAGTAAACAAAACATTTGAAATCCCAGATTCTGATATGAAAATAAATGGCTTCATGTCTGAAGAGAACTATTCTGCTGCTCTTTATAAAGAAAAGTTTTGCTGCTGAGTTTTGGGTTGTGCAAAATCTTTAACCAGGAGCTCACATAAAGCTAACTTAGGGATGACTGCCACACACCGCTCCTAGCACAAGAGCTTCGACTGTGGCATCCTGCATCTCTTGTTGCATCTGGGAAAATGGGTGCTCCACAAGCAATCCATACACAGTCTTAAATGAAGTAAGCACACTTCAACACATTCTCTGTGTAGCTTAGAAGACTTGTATTTCTCATAATTGTCAATAGAATTTCCTTTTATTTCCTGACCCATGACTCTTCTCAATGAATCACAATGGACTACACAAACATCTTGTCTGCAGTTGTGTAAGAAGTCAGGTGACAGTGGGGGGTACCCAGAAGAGGAAAATGGATACTTCCAAGAGACCGCTTGTCAGTCAGTCTATCCTTGACCTGACCAAGTTTCTGTGGGCCTTCCTGAAGCACAGTGCTATGTTACAGGATGCAGTGCCTATGGGGAAAATTAAGCCACCAGGAACTTCTCCTAAGATCCAAGCAAAGAAAGTGTCCTGACTGTTGCTCGGAGGACACCGCAGAACAAAGTGCTTGATTTCACACAATTAGGCTAAAACCATTTTCCAGATACAGGTTTCCACCTATATTTGGACAAGTCAATTGGATCAATGCACATTTGAATGAGGTTTTGCCCAGCAGTGTAATCTGAGGACAGAAGAAACAAATAACGCAGATTTGGAAGGGAAAGCAGGGAGAAGCCGTGGGGAAATTACGATAATGTTTGCTGTGCAGTACCTGCCAGCAATCCCACCACTGATAAACACATTTATTGATTGATCTGTGTTTGTTAAAACGCAGTTCTTGAGGCCTCAGGGAGAAGAAACTAGTTTGTGTCAAGCAGTAATGCATAAGTCAGGGTGGAAGGGGAAGGGGAGGATGGGGAGATAAAAAGGGAGGCCAGTTGGACATCTTAAGACAAGGACCACTCCTGGGTGACTGTCCTCAAGCCACACAGAGATAAGAATGGTATTTCAAGCAGTTTCTTCTAAGTGTGTAATCAAACAGCGCTTTCAGGAAGGTGATAATTATAATAATAGGTGGAGGTCAAGACGGTGCAGTGTCTTCTAATGCACCCACAATAAGTGAATTAATTGTGTCACAGACCCAGGGCATAGGTAATTAAAAGTGAAGACACCTCTTAATAATTTTTTTTGAGTATTAGTCGTGAACTTGAGAAGCTTAAGCATCATAAAGAATTCAGCTTCTTCCAGTCTTGGAAAGCCATGGCAACTTTGAGGGCCGGGACACATGAGCAGAGAAAGCACCACATTGGGCCGTGAGGCACCCAACATGCCCCAGCTCCAACCCCAGCCCCATCTGGGCATGGATCCTAACCCCTTGGTGTTTGTATCTATGTACAGGGACTAAATATTATTCTTACTCTACAGTCAGAATGAATGGGATTTCTTAGCATTAACATATTGATTAGCACAATTAATTTAACAGCATAACTAATAAGGTCAACTGACAATTCAGAGCAAAAAGTAAAGAGATACACCTGGTATGGATATGTGTCTGTAAGGCTGATCTTGGTTGTCAATTTGACACTCTTGGAAAGAGGTAGCCTCAATGGGAGAGCTGGCTCCATCAGATTGGCCTGTGGCCATGTCTTGGCCATTTTCTTGATTGCTAATTGACATAGGAGGGTTTGGCCCACCCTGAGAGGCACAATCCCTAGGCAGACGGGACTGGGCTATACAAGAAGGCAAGCTGAGCACTGAAAGCAAGCCAAGTACGCAGTGTTTGTTCACAGTTTCTGCTTCAAGCTCCTCCCTTGGTTCCCCTTGATGACGAATAGCAACCTGTAAGTCAAATAAGCCCCTGCCCTGTCCCCCAAGCTGCTTTGGTCATAGTGTTTATCACAGCAATAGAAAGCAAACCAGAACAGTGTTTCAACTAAACTTAAGAGATGTGCTCTTATGATTCTCTTAGTAGAAATGCTTGCAGTCGCAAGTCAAACTGCAAAGACTGTCTAGCCTCTCGAGTGCACCACCTCCCAGGCTTACTCTGGTTGAGACAACTGCTCTGGCAGACGCAGTTACTGCTAACCCAACAGTCATAGCCGACAACAGTCCTTTCCTTTCCTGCTGCCCTCTCCCACAGCTGGAGGCAATGGCTCTTAGTCATGAGTTAAAAGCGCTGGCCAATGAAAAGGCCTTTGCTTTCCTGATGAAAAGAAGGTTATGAGTGGGTGTCTGTTTTCTTTGTTTTCATGCCTTGATGACAGAGGGGACACCTGGGATGGTGGCAGCTATTGTGTGAGTATGAAGCATGAAGATGCAAGCCAACTCACGCCATTCTTAACTGAAACTCTCTTCCATGCTCAGCCCCATCTACAGCATCCCTGAAGGGCACTCCATCTTCACTCCTGACAGTGCCAACTGTGAAGCCGGGTGAGTGCATCCCATCCTAATTATCTTTGGCTCTGCTTTAGAAACCCTACAAGCCTTTTTTTAAAATTAGTAAGGGAATTTGCTTTAATTTTTTTCTAACAAAGCATAACATATACCACGAATGGAAAAGTACACATACTGCATCTCAATTAGTCCCAAAGTCTCCAGACAGTTCAAACTATGGGTATTATTTAAAAACTTCTGACTTCCTTTTTTATTCCCACACCCCCTGGTGTTTGTCATTATTTTAAGTAGCTGCATAGTTACAATCTTTTTCCTTTCTTTTAGAGCAAAACTCTAATCTAATGACAAATTCTTTCTTGCCCAGTCTCATAGGTTTTTATCTCTGGCAAAACATTTTATTTCTTTTCAGTCATTTTGATTCTGATTTCTAGAATATCCTCAGTTTCTCCGTGACTCCTGGCTACTCGGCACAATGCAGTCTGAGGCTTTTCTCTCTAACTGTTCACCTATAGTTTTGGCTTTGAACATCACTTAGGGCTTTTCCATGTCCTTAATTAAGGCCTCTATTCCATTTTGTGTGGTGGATGGGACACAGGCTGTCAACATACCAAGCTCACATTCTACCCCGAGCTACACCCCCATCTAGGTCTGTATTTTCAGTGATGCAAACAGATCTATAAGCACAAGCACTTTTGTCTCTCAGTGCAGCTGTGTCTGCACAGCATCAGTGAGATGTCCCCAGCTATTCCTACACAGTGACTTGAGGGCCTCTATTCATGACAACGAGGCCTCATTATGCAAGAAACTGTGCTTCTTAAGACCTACTGACACAAAGGGATGTGTCTTACTCATAGGCATAGATGATCAAACCCAACAACTGTGTCCCCAAAACTGAACATGAGATAAACCCATACGGTAGACTGGCACAGGATATGGATCAAGCTGAGGACCTACAGAGCCTGCATACAAGAGGCCAAATGAATCATTACTTCCAAGACCTCTCCCGACTAAGGTGCACTGTAAGTTGCACATGGTCAAGAAGAGTTTCCATGGTAACCATATCTCTACCCTACCTCAAAACTTCATTCAAGAAGGAACCTGAATTTTCATCTTGTTTAAGTCTCTTTTCTTAGATGAACGCAAAGCAAGGCCCAGAGAAATGAAGCGACTTCCCTAGGATGTCTTGTTAGTGGCTGAGCAAACTAGACTCCCCCATATCTCATGTGAGCTCCTCCAAGCCACAGGAAACTGACTCAAAATTCTACATCACACAAAGGGATTTTTCTCTTTCCTCTGCTCCTTGGCTGTGCACTTAATATTCTTAGTTACAAGCTGGCAACAATTCAAACACTAGGATTTCTTCTACCTCCTTTTTTGCAAGGGTCAGCCTAGGATGTCCCAGGCACAGAGGCTGAGAGACTACAGTAAGCCATAAATCAGCACCAAGGAGGGTCAACAGGACAGTCAGATGGGTGCACCCTAAAAGTCAAGCCTTCACTCTGACGCCAACTAAGTCATACTGAAGAATCCCTTGGGCGTTTGGTTGCTATGCAGAGAGACTGTGGTAATAGACGTATTTAAGACATCACTCTCAAAACAAGGGGGTAGAGGAGGATTCGAGTTTGCCTCATTAAGGTCTTTGGCTTTTGGTCTAGAGCATGACATGGTTTTGCTGGTGTGTCTCCCTGGGGGAGAAAAGCTACGTTCCCTGATGGAATGATCCTCCCCAGCAACCATCACTCCACCTGATTTAGGCAAGAGAAATACTGTGAGTAGGGGCTGTATCTGGGTAAAATTATGAGCTCAATACATAAATAACTGTTCACTTTAGCCAGAGTCTGGCTGATTCATCCCCGGAGACCAGGGTCTGGGGCCACCTGCGTTTTCCATCCCAACATATGGAGTCTCGATTAGTTCAGCTGAAAAGTTCTGAGACATAACTCAAAAGTGGAATTCCGGGTTTCTCTGGACTCCTGGGTAGATGGAAACCAATGAGTCAGATTGTATTCCAGGAAGGCCACGGCACTTTCTGGTTAGGCCTGATCTGCCTGGCTCTCTCGTCTAAGCCTCTGCTTAAATCAAGCTCCCTCCTGCTGCCAAGGAAGCTGCAGTCGGCAGGGCTTATACCTCTTGGGGCTGATCATCATCAGGCAAGTGCTCGAAGGTCTTCTATAAACTGGAAATAATCTTTTCATTTTAGGACGACCATTTCTGCCCCTTTAGCTCAGAGGGCTGAGCTTGGAACTGTACAAGGACAGTGGACACAATCAGGTCTAGCTGGCACTCATAGCTGTGCCACTATGTCCTGAACCACTAGTGGCCCTGAGCAAGCCCTCACAGCTGTGGCTCCTGGCTGCCCATAACAGCCTTACTGGATTCCCTATGACTGACTCACTGTGGGTCTCCACGTGACCAATTTTTCCTGCAAGACCATTTCAAATACTCTTTCAAAGTAGTATTTATTTATCTATCTGCTGGTCAAAACACCCATTCAACAAACTGTTAGGTTGGCAGAATTTAGCAAAGGCTTGTCAACCTGTAGCCAACGACAAGCATTGGGTGTGGATTCTAAGGCATGGCACCGTTCACTGCCTTGGTCTGCTCTGGGCTTTTGGAGAACATAAATGCTTAACAAGTTTTACAAAACAAAGCTTTGTCTCAATACTGCTGAAGGATAAATGTATGAAAGGTTGAAACCCAGCAAGCAAATCTCCAAAGCTGCCTGGGACATTTAATCATGTCGGGAGGGAGCGCTATTAAACAGAAAGTAGAGGGCCCACCCACCTTCAAATCTGGCTCCTTCATCTGCTATGACTCTATAGGCAATATGGAGCATTGATTCTAAGATGTCTTGCACCCAAGAGTATCCAGAACACTATATGTGATTAAGAAGGGTCCAACAGGCCTAACCATCAAACCTTGGTTCAAGCAGGAATCCTACCACTTGATTCGGTGTTCAATTCGTGTATATAAGGACACAGGTTGAGAAAGCCCAAATGATTGATGACTGTTGATTGACAAATGGCTTGGAGTGCAGAGGCCCCCTTGAACTATGGTCTCATTAAGCTCCCGCATGCTGTAAGAAGCCAGTGTCAGAGTCCCCAAGGACAAGGGCTTGAGCACTTGAGTCTTAGCAAACTGCTGTCTTTGAAGAATCAACCCAGAAAAGTGGGGTGCTGTAGTGTTTCTTTTCTTTTCTATTTTGAGATTGGGTCTCACCCATAGCTCAGGTTTGCTGGAACTCACTATGTAGCCCACACTGATCTCAAATGTCTGTCAGTACCCCAGCCTCAGTTTCCTAAATGCTGGGATTACAGACATGAGCCACCATACCTAGTTTGGATGGGACTGGTTACTTCGTACTGAGCCAATAGTTAGCTTCATAAGTACTGATTGACTACTAGCTGTTAAATTGGGGAAGAAGTATGTGTTCTCTAGACCCGTCCTCTACACAGTCACTTCAAAGATGGGAGAAAACTCAAGTTTTGAATCCTCTGCTAACAGACAACGCCTGGGACCAGGAGCTCCATATTCCAAGAAAGCTGAGTCATGTGGGGCTTGACCACTACATGGGAAACTTTTCTAGATGTCTAGACAGAGTCACTGCCAGAAGCTAGGCCAACTGATGCCTGCTGCTTCTATATAACTTAACGTTGAAAAAAGAAATCCATGAAAGAAAATGTTGATATTGATTCTTTATTTTCTTCTACTTGACAGTCCTCGATAAATGTTCCATGAATAAACAAGCCAGTCACAGCACCACATTCTTGTCTGTTGTGTTAGGCAGAAACCTAATTGTACACTGGAGCACGCAAGCAAACAAACTATTGGGTCAGCTCTCATGCTGACAGGTCTTTGTGTATACCATCTTCATAATGATGGTGGCAGGCCACACCGACAGGACTTTAGGTATTGTTACTCTTCATAAGGATTGTGGGAAGATTTAAATTCTCATCAAATGCTCTCAGCGTGTCCCAACGTTGAGGACATTCAAATCTTGGGTGGGATATTACCAAGCCCAGAAGCTGTGTAATTTCTTTTTTTTAAAGGGAGTTTGGGATGGGAGCGGGAGGTCTGACAGACACTAATAATTTTTCAGTACTTACCAGAATCCCGCCCCCCTTTTTCAAAGAGTGGCAGTTTCCCACTCCAGACATACACCTTTCTGACCAACTCTGCCTGCTCTCAGAGGCTAGTGTAGATCCCAGTTCTGCCTGAGGACGATGGAAGTTCTTGCTGAGAGTGTCTTTGATACCCTCACTACTGACAATCCTCCAAGACAGTCAAATAAAAAGGCTTTCTTCGCCTTTGACCCTGGTCATGTCCCTTGGATGCCAATAGGTGGAGCAGTGTCCTTCAGCCATGAAGATGAAAACTCCTGATAAGGGGGAAGAATGTAACACCAGAAGACGGATGACTCAATGTCCACCATCTGTCTGACTTCATCAGACAAAACAGATCCGCGTCCAGTGAGCCTATGGAGCTAAGCTGAACACAGTCTGATTTTCATGATGTCAATCAACACTGGGGTTTGTTACCAGTGCACCAAGGAGACAATGCACGGCGGCTGAAACAATGACTTACATTCATGGAGGCGTCATCACTGTTCTAGCCCCATGCGATATGTTTTCCACATTGCATTTAACCTTACAAAGCACCGTGCTTAAGACATTAGTGTTAGACCTACCATTTGAAAGGAAAAGTGTCAGCTGGCTCAGGGTGATGGTTAGGGACTTGAAGGTCACCTAGCTAGGGAGTGGCTGCCTCTCTCTCTCTCACTCAGAAGCCCATACTATAAGACAAAAGAGAACTCTAACAATTTCAATTTATTGCACCAGAGAACTCTGCTACAGCAATCTAATTTAGTTCCACTTTAAAGTTTCCTGCGAGCAATAACCAAGGCTTCTAACCAGATGCCTCATGCCTGCAATGCCGGTACTAGCTAGACTAAGGCAGAAGGCAAGCCATGAGTTCAAGACCAACCTGGGTTACAGAGTGAGACTCTATCTGGAAAAAAAGAAGAAGAAGAATAAAGGAAGAGAGGAAGGGTTGAGGAGGAAGAGCCATTGCCAATAATGATATCTGTGATTAGTTCAACCCTAACCC
Organism: Ondatra zibethicus; assembly: GCA_004026605.1. Taxonomy (NCBI): domain Eukaryota; kingdom Metazoa; phylum Chordata; class Mammalia; order Rodentia; family Cricetidae; genus Ondatra; species Ondatra zibethicus. The sequence continues at coordinate 331,152 of PVIU01000189.1, read as the reverse complement.
TAACCCTACATGGTAGGAGAGAACAACTCCCAAAAGCTGCTCACTGACCACCAGACATGCACCATGGCACATGTGTGAATTTGCAAGCATGAATAAGTAAATGTTCCAAAAAATTAAAACAAAAAATTCTGACCTAAGCTCTTGGAATACTGAGGCAGGAGGATAGCTGTGAGGTCTGGACCAGTTCGATGGGCAAAATGACATCTAGGTCAGCTTAGGCTACAGTGACAGCTTGCCTTAACACTTGTCCCACACCCTGCCCCAAATTCTGAGCACCGATTACGCAGATTTTAGTGAAATCTGGTCCACTTGTATCTGCCTGAGAGTGAGACACGACACTGGCTATTTTTTAAAACTCTTCCCAGAGAAGGAAAGTAAGACATAGCCAAACAAACTTGAGCCCGCCGCAACTGCAGTGAGTATCGGAAAACCTTTAACTCCAAGTATTTTCTTCCACGGTTTACTAAAACATTTGGGAAGATAGAAGAACATCCTGAGAGGGCACATTAACATCATCTAAACCATCAGGGGAATTTCTCCTCCCTTCCTCACTGATTGTGTAACTATATGCAAAATGTAGATTAAATAAATAAGTGAGGGAATAAATTAAAAGCAAAACAACCACTGTTAAAAATAATGAAGGATTTTGGGCTAGGAATGTAGTCAGTGGTGGAGTACTTGGCTAGCATATGCAAGGCCTTGGTTTTGAGCTCCAGCATGGCAAAATACAAACACATTAACAAGGTATTATACAATCTGAAAATTATGACTTTATAAAATATCTCATATATTAGTAAGATTTTAATGTTATTTGCTCTCAAAATTATATGCCCTGCTAAGCACACCACCTACGTTCAAATCTGTTCTATGATTCATGTCACAGTCATTTAAAATATTACCGAAGTGAGCCTGCAGGGGTCAAGTAGGTCTCCTCACCGAGGTTAGAATCCACTGGAATTCTCAATTATTTTTGTCTTCTTTTCTTAGTGACAACCCTTGATCCTACCAACGGCTCCTTCAAAGGCTTCCAAATACCACCAAGGCCTTATCTGCTCCGGATGCTGGAATTCCTGTGTGGTCTAACCTGCCGCCTTTACTTCTGAAGTGGTAGAAACTACAACCATCTGATTGTTTTCACCTGACCTTGGGTTTTGGCACCTGCAACACTCCTCCTAGCTTATGGGAGATTTGACATTCAAAGGCAGACTGAGCACAATGGGTGGAGAGTGTCTTGGAATAACCTCTAAAGACCCTTGGACAAATCTATCTCTGTATCACTGCGAAGCTCTGCTTTCAGAGTGTGGAAGGCTGTTATGAAAAGCAAGCTCAGAGGACTGACGCCTCCGACCCTCAAGATGTGGCTTCTCTGCAGAGTCTGGAGCTTGATCTGCAGACCAGGCTGACCTCAAACTCAGAGATTAGCCTGCCTCTGCCTCCTGAGTGCTGGGATTGAAGCCTTGCACCAACCCCCCACTCCTGCCTGAGACTTCTCTTTATCTAAGGAATATTTATTGTGCTTTTTGTTCTAAAATTAGTCTTTTTTTTAATTTGGAAAAATACTATACAACAAAGATCAGTACTTTTATCGCTTAAAAAAAGAAAAAAAAACCTAACCAACATTTTTAAATCTTGACTCTGAGATCTTGTTTATTTGATTAAACAGATAGTTTTCAAGTGGTGGGAATTTCTGTTAGCTGGCTTATTTAACTACTCCCCAGGTGGGGAGTCACAGACACAGGGCTGGGGAATTCTGCTTGTCTTTGTTCCTTTGGCCAGAGACTGATGAGGTAACAAAAACGGATGCTCCAGCTCTGCAGGTGGGAAGCACCAGATGAAGGCAGAGGCAGAGTCTGGCCAGGACCTGCTTCTCAGCTGGGCTCAGGGCAGAAGTGAAGGGCCTTAACTGAGCGCCTTCTGTGAGGAAGGCACTAATCCCATTCACACATGGCCCACCCCACTACCTGACAACCCCTGAACCCCTCCTTTAACTCTCAAGGTGGGAGGCAGATTTCAACACATGAAATGGGAGGACCCACGGTGTGTGGCACAGTGCACTGCTAGGCAGGAGGTGAGGAAAGACACTGCTGGCAATTTCTTACAAAAGCTGACCTCATGAGGGCCACACTAATAACCTCTTACCAAGAGTAGTAATCTGTATAATTTATGTCTGTTATCTATTTATATGCTTTGTTACACTTTTACATTTTTGTTTCTCTTGTGGTCGTGTGTGGGCTCGTGAGTGCCACACTATGCTTGTGGAAGTCAGGTGGCTTTCTCCTCCCATCGTGTGGTTCCCAGGGACTGAGCTCAGGTCGCCAGGCTTGGCAGCAGGCACCTTTACCCACACTCAGGCATCTCGCTGCCTCCCAATACGTTTTCTGTAATGAGGGGAGAGTTGTGCTGTAGCTGGAGATGAAACGAGACCAACAGTTAAGACATTTTCTTCTGGACGCCACACTAAAGCAAAGAGTTTTATCTAATCTTCATAACAGCCCAGAAAGACCGGCTTGTCATTCATTGCCTTCACCCTATAGATGAGAAAAATCACAGCTCAGGATGATGATGAAGTTGGTTTGCTCCCCTTTCCCGCGTAAGACAGAGAGGAGGGGTTTGAAACGCGTTTCGCAGCTTCTGTACCTGAGTGCTGCTCCTCTAGGAAAAAGACCTCTGCTGCCCCTGTCAAGTAGAAACTCCCGCTGGCTGCTGGCCTGGAGACTCTTCCAGCCAGTGACCTTACTTGGACTTGGGGCTAAAAAGGTCAGTGCCACATGCTGACTTTCTTTCCTAAGGTGGCAAGCGGCGGCATCCATGGCCTTGACTGAAACCACAACTACGGGAGGCTTGGACATTGTGTACCAGGAGCCCTACTGAGGAGTGGCGCGCACCTGGAGCAGGAGCTCTGGTGTGGATGCAACTGTACTCTAAGTGCATACCCTATTAGCTAGGAGTTTTCAAAGAGCTCAGAAATGACCGTCGGGCTCTGACACGATCAATACAAACGAATGGAAAGGCAGAGTCATTTCTTCTTCGTCATTGGGGACTGGCAAGAGTGACAAGTAGATTTTCCATTTATGTAACAGAAATGTAAATACCCTAGGACTTTTCATTTAAAGAACTTGTAATTTTCATCTTAAAATGAATAAAAATAATTATTTTCTATTTTTAGTTTTAGGCTCTGATATGGTAAATAATAAAACGTATTATTCACATAAATAAAACCTCTTAGAATTTCCTAATATTTCTTTTTTATTGAGCTATACATTTTTATTCATTCCCCTTCCTTCCTCCCCCTTCCCTTCTACCCTCTCCTGTGACCCCCAAGCTCCCAATTTACTCAGGAGATCTTGTCTTTTTCTCCTTCCTGTGTGGATCTATGGATGTTTCTCTTAGGGTCCTTTTTGTTGTCTCGGTTGTCTGGGATTGTGGATTGTAGGCTGGTTTTTTCCTTTGCTTTATATCTAGAAGCCACTTATGAGTGAGTACATTTATATCTGTCTTTCTGGGTCTGGGCTATCTCACTCAATATGGTTTTTTATAGATGCCTCGGACATTTTTAATTAAACAGATAATCTATGTTTCAAGTCTACAGCAGCTAAGCAAAAGGAGAAGCATGTATCTTTTTTTGAAAAGCTTCATCTTCCAATTTCAATTCTCAAATTGTAAAGGAAACTAAATAAAATGACAAAAAAAAATGATGTAGTTGAGTGTGATAGTTAATGCCTATAACCAGAGCATGTGGGAGGTGGGGCTGGAGGACTGTGAGTTCAAGGCCAGCGTCCACTGCTCTACAAAAAATTCAGTGAAATCAGGAGTTTGTCTACCAAACAAGATACATAAATATCAAATAATAAATTGGAAATATGAAAGGACTTCTCTCTATGAGGGAAATGCAATGTATTATTTTTTGACAGAGTCTCATGTGGCTGACATGCTCTTGAACTTGTATCAGATGAGGACACCTGCTGTGGAATATTACTTCAACTATGTAGAGGTGTGTTGTATTTGTTTATGCTGCATTTGTTTAACTATGCTGCTGTTTCGCCTTGCCTGTCTAAGGCACCTGATTGGTCTAATAGAAAGCTGACTGACCAATAGCTAGGCAGAGGAGGGGTAGGCGGGGCTGGCGGGCAGGGAGAATAGGAGGAGGAGGAGTCTAGGATGGAGGACAATGAGGGTGAAAGAGGTGGAGATGCCAGGAGCCAGCCAGGCAGGCAGTTGACAGCCCGTGAGCCACAGAGGAAGCAGGAGAGTAGGACATGCAGAGTGAAAAAAAGGTAAAAAGTCCTGAGGCAAAACTCAGATGAAGAGAAACAGGTTAATTTAAGTAAAAAAAAAAAAAAAAAAAAAAAAAAAGAGCTAACTGTGGTGGTTTGAAGGAAAATGGCCACCAAAGGGAGTGGCACTATTAGGAGGTGTGGCCTTGCTGGAGGAAGTGTGTCACTGTGGGGGCGGGCTTTGAGGCCTCTTTTCTCAAGCTTCACTCAGTGTGACAGTCAGCAGACTTCCTGCTGCCTTCTGGTCAAGATGTGGCCAGCACCACATCTGCCTGCATGTCGTCATGCTGCCCACCATCACAATAATGGACTGAGCCTCTGAAACTGTAAGCGAGCCACACCAATTAAATGTTAGCTTTTTAAGTTCCTGTGGTCATGGTGTCTCTTCACAGCAATAAGATATTAGCCAAAAACAAGCCTAAACTAAGGCTGAGCATTCATAACCAACAAATCTCTGTGTCATGATTTGGGGGCTGGCAGTCCGAGAAAGCCTGCTACAGACACCTTTGAATTTCTGATCCTCCTGCCTCCCCCTCCGGAGTACTGGATTTAATCCATATACCTGGTGTGTGGTGCCCCTGGGGACTGAAATCAGGACTGAATGCATGCTAGGCAAGAGCTCTAACAACTGGGCTGTGTCCCAGCCCCACCAATGCAATACATGCTACTTATGTGCTGTGTTTATAAATTTTTTCTTATATATTTTAACTGCTTGTCTTTGGAAATTTCTTTTCCTATCCTCTCCTTTTATGTTCATCATAGAAAACAAGAAAGACTTGTAATTTAATTAAAATTTCTCTAGTTACAGGCAAGAGAGAAAAGAAGCATTAATGTGTGATATGTAAATTAATGTAAATAATTTTCCCACAGATGAGTCTGAGGGGTGGCTAACTCTCAAAGGGGAGGGATGTGGGATTCCTCTCTGTATGCTGCTTTGGTTAATAAAAAAAAAAAAAAGCTGCTTTTGGCCTATTGCAGCACAGAATAGGGCAAGGCAGGAATTCCAAGCAGACAGAGGAGGAGCCACCACAGGAGACAGATGCCGGATGTCAGACAGAACCTTACCAACCATGTGGCGATACACAGATGAAAAGAAACGGTTTAATTTAAGATATAAGAGCTAGTCAATAAGAAGCATGAGCTAATAGGCAAACAGTATTGTAATAATACAGTTTCTGTGTAATTATTCGGGTCTGGGCGGCTGGGAAATGAACGAGTGGTCTCCAACTACAGGGGAAAACTCTCTACCTTTGATAGCAAAGGTCAGCATCCTTTGGAGACTTTATCTCAATGGAACCTCTACCTCATCTTCTACTGACTAGGGAGCACTTGGGGAAAAGTACATTATTCTCTAGTTTGTAGACAATTTATGGGGTGTAAAAGCTGACTGCCTGACTCAAGTTGCATGGTGAAATCTGGACTGGACTGGAGTACCCCATTCCCCATGCCCTGCTTCCCCAGATACTGAGTTCAGATTAATCACATTACATACCAAGAGCTTTGCATAACGAATCTGTCTTTAAACTGTTCCCAGTACTATGGAGCATTGCAATAACAGGGGAACAGATATCACTATGAGAATGGTTTCCAGTTTGGGCATGTGCACACTTGTAATCTTCATGGTGCACAAAGATTTTTGCGTCTAATATTAATATAGGAACTCACAAATACTTCTGGAGTTGGATCACTGCCACATTCTCATTTCAACAGTGTACGGCTACTTTTTGCAGATAAATTTGCTTCTAGGTACTGTTGGTATCTCCTGAGTTGAAAATGTGGCCACATCCTGGTCTTATAGGAGACAATGCCAAATAAAACTCCTAGAGCTATCCCATCTACGCTTCATATATTCAACACCCATATCATCAGCACCAATCAGGCCAGTGGAAAGGATTTGAGTCTTCAATATCCAGAGATGTATGTGTGTGTTCATGTGGGTGTGTGTGCATGTGGGTGTGCGTGCATGTATGGGTGTGTTCATGTGGGTGTGTGCGCGTGTGGTTGTGTGTGCATGTGGGTGTGCGTGCATGTATGGGTGTGTTCATGTGGGTGTGTGTGCGTGTGGTGGGTGTGCATGCATGTATGGGTGTGTTTATATGGGTGTGTGTTCATGTGGGTGTGTTCATGTGGGTGTGTGTGCATGTATGGGTGTGCTCATGTGGGTGTGTGTGCATGTATGGGTGTGTTAATGTGGGCGTGTGTGCATGTGTGTGTGTGTAGGTGTGTGCATGTGGGTGTGTGTGCATGTGGGTGTGCTCATGTGGGTGTGTGCATGTGGGTATGTGTGCGTGTATGGGTGTAGAACAGAGGACAAAGTCATATGTTTTCCTTAATCACACTGCAACCTATTTTAAACACTATTCTTACTAATTATTTGAGTATTTCATTCTATGTATTTTGGTTCTATGCACTCCTCCCCCATCTTATGTGCTGAGACAACAGACTGTCTGGATTGGACTGGCTCGCACACTCTGGATCTTTCCCTGTCAGATCCCCACACTGACACAGCAGCCACTTTCCACCTGAGCTATGTGCCCAGTCCCAATCCACAGAGCTGTTGAAGCAATCTGCAACAGCCATAGCCGAGCAGAACGTGGAATAACTTGAGATCCCAAACACTGGCCTTTGTTTCTTTTCTTTTTTCTTTCTTTCTTTTTTTTTTTTTTTTGGTTTTTGAGACAGGGTTTCTCTGTGTTGCAAGGGGATCCCAAGTTCAAGTTCTGTCTGGGCCACACAGAGAGTTCAAGGTCAATGGAGAATATGTAGTGACCTAGTCTCAAAGCAAAAGGTTAAAAGAGGGCTGGAGAAATAACTCAGTATAGAGTTTGCCTAGCATGCATTAGACTGAAGAGTTAAACAAAACAACGGATCATTGATTCTGACTCATACAGTTAAATGCTCATGTCTGCACTGCAAATCAAATGGCCTATCAGATGCAACATTTAGCTCCAAAGTGAATGCACAGATTACTCTGCTGGTTCTCAGAACTGATCCTGTTGAAAGACAACAAGTGTCCCCAAATTCTTTAAACTGGGAAGGACACATTGTTAATTCCACAGTGCCCGGGTTAGTTATTTTTGTTAATTTGAATTGGAATTGCCAATTTGTCAATCTGGGAAGAGAAACGTCAACTGAAGAACTGGCCTGTTGGCAAGTCTGTGGGACATTTTCTAGATGTGAGAGGGTCCAGTCCACTGTGGGTGGTGCCACCCCTAGGAGGTGGTCCTGGGTAGTGAAAGAAAGGAAGCTGGAGACAGCAAGTGAGCAGCACTCTTCTGTGTGGTCTTTTTCAGTTCCTGCTGTCAGGTCTACACCGACTTGCTTCAGCAATAAACTGCTGGGGAATAATCTTTCTGTACACTGGGAAGATTTGCCACTCAGATTGGTTTAATAAAAAGCTGGCTGGCCAGTAGCCAGGCAGGAATTACAGGTGGGACAACCAAACTAGGAGAACGCTGGAGTCAGAGGAGATACCAGCCAGCTGCCAAGGAAGCAGGACATGTAGAAAATTAGGTAACAAGTCATGAGCCACGTGACAAAGCATAGATAAGAAATATAGGTTGATTTAAATGTAAGAATTAGGCAGTGACAATCCTGAACTATTGGCTGAACATTTATAATTTATATTAAGACTCTGAGTCAGTTATTTGGAAACAGGTGGCTGGGACGAGAAAACTCCACCTGCTATAAACTGTGACCTGGGAGTTGTAATATGAAATTAGCCCTTTCCTCCCCCAAGGTGGTTTTGGCCAGTGTTTTATCACAGCCACAGAGAAGCAAAGGAGGACACAAAGGTATTAATTATCACTTGCTACTTGGGGAAGAGAATGAGTTCATTTCTCTAATTCTATTATAAACTTGAAAAGAGGTTCTACACTTTCAAGGGGAGGCTGACACAGACAAGGGCTAATGCAGATATGTTTTCACTTGTGCATGCACAGACATCTCTGATAGGTGCACAGGAAGGTGGGATGCAAGAGGCAGACATGAAGACATAAAGCTAGAAAGCAAGGCTCAGCCAACAACTCCTGCTGGAGGAAGAACCTTGTCTGGTAATTCCCAAACTCAATTTCTCACTAACTTTGAAAATTTGTTGGCCCCATTTACTTTAACACACAGGCAGAAAACAGGACAACAGCAAAGCACACTGAGCTATGACGTACCAAGCACTGCGAAGCATGTGACATAGGCCCTCCTAAAGGGCGGTGTGTGGGAGGTATGATGTCCGTCTCATACATACTGGGCCCCAAAATGGACAATGGGGCTGTCTTCCCTGGGGTCCTGTCAAGTCAGAGGCAAAGCTAGGGGCACTGTGTTCAAGCACTGATTTCAAGACTGTGGTTCTGAGCTGCCTAATTCTAGGACTACAACTGCTAACGATGTGGAATTTAATACCCCAAAGCAATTACTAGGGGTCCTCAAGGGTTCTTTACGAACAAACTGTATCACAGTCAAAGCAGGATCTAAGCCACTCTGCACTGGAGAAAGTCTGCAGACCAAGACAATTTGGTGCCTTTAGGTAGAATTCTATTAGAAAGCTTCTGCTGATCTTTCTGTGGGCTCTTGCTATTGCTTTTACATAACAACAGGCAGAGCGACAGCTTCCTATGAGTGACAGCCGTTATTTTCTGTTGAGAAATGATGTTGGCAGAGGCCGTCAGATCTCTGAGATTGAGGCCAGCCTGGTCTACAGAGCAATTTCCAGGACAGCCAAGGATATACAGAGAAACCCTGTCCTGAAAAACCAACCAAACAAACAAACAAATAAATAAAAACAGAAAGAAAATTCCCAGGAACCATTATAATAGGTCACATGGTTCTTCCTCATTGTTTTTGAGGTTAAATGGCTGCAGACTCATCTCACCGAATTTCATGTCCTGGATACCAAATAGGCACTGAGAAATTGTAGGGAAGCTGGGGTGAGATTTTAAGACCTAACCCCGACTAGGGGGAAGTTCTGACAACCCCTCTCAAGTTGTTAGAGGACACTATGTTAATTTTGGACTTGCTTTGAGAAACTTTTTGAGAAGAAATCCAAGACATGCCTCAGTCCACAAACCTTGTCTTGGATTTCTTCTCAAAAAGTTTCTCAAACAGACAAATATGAGGTCGGTCACTTGAAGCTGTTAAAGCAGCTGTAGGCTCACCATTTGCCTTGTGTTCCTTTTGTCCACCTATGTGGTTCTGAGGCAGGGAACAGTCAAAGGTTTGGGAGCAAGCACAAATCTCTACCCAGTGCAATTCAGCATCAGCTTCAATTCAAATCAGATCTGTAGCTTTGGTGCTTTACTGGGGATTGGGATGGCAGTAGCAGCTACCACACAGAATTAATTCAAAGCAACAACAATAACTTGAGACTCAAAAAAACAAATGAGATCAATAGGCATCTATTTGCCTAGTAAGTTGATGCTCAACTGAGCTGATAGGAAACGCACTAGCCGGGGGCCTAAACCACCCACAATAGCACCGATGGTGCTTGGTACAGCCCACTATGGCAGGCACTGCTTGCGCACATCCTGAGCTATCTCACAGCAGCAGTATCCTCAGTAGCAATGCGTGCACTTGGGTGTCCAGGCAGATTCTGTTGCTCAGGTTAACCTAACAGTGAAATAACAGGCCGGTGCAGACACTGTCACAGCCCGTGAGCCCTACCCTGGCCTAAGGCCAGCTGCGTCTGTTAATCAGGCTTTGGGTTCCTGACCCAACCAAGTTATCCACCTGAGGCAAAGCTGGAAGCCCTCGGACACCCAGACATTTCTTTTTTAGTAAAGGAGCCCTTGAGTGTCCACTGAGCCATGGCTGTGACACGCTTGTTAGCATCTTTAAGAGCCAGTTGTGGCCAAGTGACCAAGTTCTGGGCAACTGAATTGCCGGAAGTGTTATACACGATGTCTATGTTCAATGTTCTTAAAGTGGGTCACGACCTGATGTGGGGTTTCAGGACACACAGAAAAACAAAAGTTCATTTAAATTCAAGCCCATACTGAATGACGAATCTGAGGTGTTCTTACAGTGACCCCTCCGCGCTGCACCGTGTGACATCACTGCAGCCTTGGTCTGAAACGACACCATTCACACTTCCCACTGTAAGTGATGTCACACCATGGAATGCCAAGGAGCGCTGCCTGCAGCACGGCACCTACCCTATGTACAAACTTCCCTGTTCTTACAGAAACCGTGCTTCAATTCCACAAAACAAAGATTTGTAGTATTTCCCTGGATCATTCCTCAGTATGTAAATATGAAATTAGTGTACCATGGTACTGCATTGTATTAAGCAAGCAAGCACACCCACCCTGTTAGGATGCACATTTGCTTTCATCCTTAGATGGTAAAATTATATCTGTGCCAGTGAGTTGTTTTAAGATAATTTTTTCATGATTATTATCAGTGAACACTTGATTTATTTGTACTCATATACTAGAGGTCAAGTAAAAATTCCTCAGGCGAAAGGTACTCTGAATGGAAAAGTTTAAGAAGCCCTGCTCTAAGCCCTGCCCTTAAAAGGAAGGTTATGTCCTCACTGCTTCCCTTTTTGATGTTACTGTGATGACGGGAGCTGGGGCAGCCACAGCATACTGTGAAGTGAAGTAGTAGATCACAGATGGCGGAGCAATACAAGGTTTCTGAGTACCCCGGAGCCACTGCCTTGGCCTGGGACTCAATACTCTGGCTGCTAAATCAAAGAGAAATTATTTTACACCTTATTTAAGCCATTATTTCGGTGTTTTTAATAGCCACCAAATCCTCACTGTGACTGACTTTAACCCTGTGAAATGTGTTCAGTTAGGTAGTTTCCAGGGAGCAGGACACCCTGTGCTGAGGCAAGCCCTGTTCTCTGTTTCCTGAGATTTTACTGTGAGTTCAGGGCAAGACACTGTCCTATGTAGCTAGCCCTGTTTAGGTCATTGTTACACCAAGCAGTATCACAATTCCTGATTAATTATTTGGCTGTCTGTTCATCCATCCGCCCATCCGTCCATCCGTTTATCTCACAACTGCCCCAGCACAGATTATAGACATGTGCTGACATACCTGGCTTATGCCACGCTGGAAATTAAACACACGGCTTCCTACATGCTAGGCAATCGCTCTACCACCTAAGCTGCAGCCCTCACCCCGGCCCAGCTGTTTTAAATGAAGCAGACATGCATAAGCAAAGCTATCACATGACTGAACCATAGATTAGAAACCTAGGAATTTTCCAGAAGCACATGTTTATGCACAATTAAAACAGTGCCACCTAATTAGTACTTACTGCATCTATCTTGTTATGAGTTTTGGTTTTCAGTGTGTACATTTCTCCACTATTGCAATTTAGATCATATCTTAGCTCCTAAGATCTGTCTGTCTGTCCCCAAAACTGAAGTTACAGGCACACATAGCCATGCCTGACTTTTGCAGGGGCGCTGAGGACTTGAACTCCTGTATGCTTGCTTTCACGAACGTTCTTATCCACTGAACCATCTCTTCACCTCCCTCCCTGCTTTGGCAATACAGGAGATTGCATCTACAACCTCACATAGGCTCTGAGCTACATCCTCAGCCCTTTGAGATTTTGTTTTGAGAGAATCCCTTGCTGTGGTGGTCCAGGCTGACCATGAGCTTTCCATCTTGCTGCCTCACTTGGAGAAGCTCATATTGTATGTGCCCCATGCCTGGGTATTAGATGCTTGGTGTCATTCCCAACTTGTACCTACAAGACACCAGTAACGCCTGCTCTTACAATGACCAAAAATGACCCCAGACCCAAACATTCCATGGGGCAAACTCAATCCCAGGGCGAATCCTCCTGGAATGTGAGATAGGCTGCAGGGTTTGAGAAAGCTGGCACTATGACCATGTTTAAATTCCAGGAGGGAGGCGAACAGCTGGGTCTGAACTTTCTATGACAGCGGTGCCCTGGTGACCAGGGGCAAGGAGCATAGGCGGGTTCTCGTTTCTTTAAGTTCACTGAGCTTTTCCTGAGGAGATTCACGGGGTGGTAAACAGTGGCAGGTGTGATTCCAAGCACTATCAGCCATTAGTCCAACTTCCTCTAGCTAAGGTTAAGATGGAGATAACTGCATGAAGGAGAAAAGGGTCAACAGTATTTCTGCATATGAACAGGGTTCTTCTATAGAAACCGCAATGACAGTGGAGAATTTGGCCCTTTCAGAGTTGAGACCTTTTCCTTACCCAATGCCCTTTCGCATTCATGGGTTGTTATGAACAGCACTGAATGTGCCTGCAGGTGTTTAATATTACAAATAGATCCTAACTCCATTTGCGGATATTCAAATAGACGAGCTTTTAAAGCCACCAGTCAGGTTCTCCTAGACTGAAATCCCGTAGGATTTAGTCTTGAATCTGTCTTAATGAATGGGAGCCTGTCCACATTCCAGGAGAGAGCTCGCTCAAGACAAATGGTATCCTGAAAGCCAGGTTCCTGTTAGTAGGGGAGAAGCATACTGTAGAAAGACCCTGTCACTTGTCCTGAGATGATACTCTACAGAGAACTGGGTGGGATGCCACTGTCAACCTGTACGCCTTTCAAGTGACTACCCTTATCCCCAGCACTCCCGGCATAACAAATGACTGCCAGAACATGGGAAGCCAATCAGTTTGATGTCATTTTCATCAACAACCAGGAGCAATGCTCCCCAGGACAGGGTGGAAATCATACGGTTCCAGTTGAGAAAACTGCTGGTTTCTGGAATGGGGAAATCCAAGTCCCATGTTGCTTCCCTCTCAATTCATATGCTTTTAAAAGCTCCACTAATTGCCAGGACTCGTCATCTTCAGCCACTCCCTACTTGGTTATTTTAATCCAAGCATCCTAGCTATTCAGGTGGGGAGAGGGGAGAGTACAGACAGCGGACCTGCTGTTTGTAAAAAGAGGTCATTTTGAAAAATGGAAGTCATAGGCAGCACAATGAAGCACCTATCACCTATCTAATTCTGAGTAAGGATGGCGGCTACATCTCATCACAGCCTCAAGTCCAGGAGGTACAGACAAACCAGATACTGAGGGATCCGAGAGCCCCACTGATGCTAAAATAAAACACACCCTGTTGCGAAATATTTGTTTAACTATGCAAAGATGTGTTGCATTTGTTTAATTGTGTAAAGATATATTGTGTCACCTCGGCTGGGCAACACTATGGAGACAACCCTGTTGGCAGAGGTGTGGGTGAGCCAGTCCTGAAGTTTTAAGTATGGGAGACCTGCCCCCATTACTCAGCTGTCATGTGGCATGGGTGGGGGAGAGATGCTCCCCCCTCACCCCCACCCATCAAAGCCTGAGGCAGGTGGGAGAGCTGGCCCTACCGCTCATCTGAGGCAGCACTCAGGACAGCGGTCCCTACACCTCACCTGCAACACAGTAGAGCTGACCCTGAAGGTGTAGGAGTGGGAGATCTGACCCTGAGGACAGGAAAGCAGGAGAACTGGCCCTGCCCCTTGTTCATCTATGCAAGGGGTGAACTTGCCAGGGCAATGCAGGAGAGCTCACCCTGCTGGTGAAAACAAGAGAGAGCTGGCAGGCTGACCAACCCTGCAACTATTCTGGCCCAGAACCAGGGTTATGGGTTGGTCCACCCCAATATCCACCTCATCTGTGATCTGCTGGAGCAGACCCAAAGCTGCAGAATCTCCATGACATAGGGCAACAACAGAATGTCCAAGAGGAGCTCAAGTGAGGGCTGGGCATTGATAGTGTAGCAGAGACCAAAGGCCTTGAACCAGACCCATGACTCTTGGCAATGATCACTTGCAAGTAAAGATATTTATGGACTAAAGGGTTTACTACATGACTCACTTTGCCACACTCATTACAGCGTCCATGATGAGATTCCCCCCTTTCTTTTTTTCTCTTAAATATTATTGGTGGGGGGCTGCAAGGGCAGAGGGAAGATAACTTAGGGACAGGAAATGGATGGATCAAGATGCATGATGTAAAAGACACAAAGAATAAATAAAAAGAAAGTTAAAAGATATGTTGTATTTGTTTATGATGCAGAATATTTGTTTAACTATGTAAAGTTGTGCTGCTGCTTTACCTCGCCTGCCTATGGCACCTGACTGCTCTCATAAAAAGCTGAATGGCCAATATCAAGGGAGGAGGGATAGATGGAATTTCTGGGCAGGGAGGAGGAATTTAGGCTTCAAGGGAGAAAGAAAAGAGACACCAGAGGCCAGACCAACAGACACAGAGGAAGCAGGAAAATAGGACATACAGAATGAAAGAAAGGTAAAAAGCCCTGAGGCAAAATGTAGATGAAACAGAAATAGGTTAAATTAAATTGAAAGAGCTAGTGGGAAAGCATAAGCTAAAGTCAAGTATTCACGGTTAATAATAAGTCTCTGTGTCTTTATTTGGGAGCTGGTTGGGGGTCCAAAGGAAATGCCAACTCTACAACATTCCACACACAAAACAAGAAACATTTCCTCCCCACACCCCACACACACATAGTAAGTTCATGCTACTGTTACTTAAGGTTTGAAAAGCAATTTCAAGACACTGACTGCTCTTTGGTGAAATTCCTTAAGATGTGAAACACCATTATTTCCCAATAGTATCACGGGGCTGCTTTGGGGGAAAGATTTGGTTCCTTTGATTTAGTTGTGTTTGGTACAGTAGTGGATGGGAATGGCAGGTCCAGGAGCCACTCAAACATGTCAGTGGGATGGGAGTTGTAAACCAGAGTGTGCCAGACCAGCTTCCTCAGACCGGGTGGCCCAGTGAGACCGACAGGCGCTGACATAGAGCAAGAGTTAGGCTCCAGGGCTGTTCTGACTCCTGGCTTCCTGAATGGCCATCCAAGTGGTGTTCAGTCATCTAGAGCTGACCCGCTGGCAGATCATGAGTTGAAAGTACTTGGTCTCAACTGTGAAAAGGAAACTAACAGCAAGCCAGTGACACAGTGACGCGGTGTCGTGCTAAGCCTGCCAGCTGCATGAAAACCGATGCAGCACCATGCAGGAGCTGCTGTCCACAGAGGGCTCAGTCTGAGAGGCACAGGCTGAAGCCATCATTTCAGGAACCTCAGCCGCTTACTCCACCAGGCAACACCTTCTCTGCCTCCTTTCTAACCAGGCAGTTTCGCTTCTGCCTGATTAAGGGACTCCTGAGTCGGTGTGTCTGATACCCAGGACTCCAAGAACTGGACAGAGCTGGTAGTGAGGTCATCTGACTTGGGCTAGTGATGACGTCCCAGGCTAGTGACAATCTTATCTGATTCCCAATCAAACAAAATAACTTAAATGCATTCGGTGTGCTGCACACACCCAATATCTGGGTTGTCATTTACCCACACAAAAACAATAGGTTTGTCAAAACAAATACCCTCCTCCTCAACTTCATTTCTCTTCATTTCTAGTTCTAGCATATGCTTGGGCAACCCTGAAGATGGCTTACTATCCCTCGGTAGAATCTGCTCATTTTAGTCAAGAACTTTTTAGTTTCTTTTCCTTTTTTCAGATTCAAAATATCTTCAATAGGAAATTCTATTTAATGCATTTTGTCTTCTACTATTATTATTATTGTGTGTGTTTGTATGATGCACATGTGTAGATGTACATGCCACTGTCTGTGTGTGGTAGTCAAAGGACAAATTGTGGACTTAGTTCTCTCCTTCCAACATTATGCAGGTTCCTTGAGGTAGATTTCAAGGCTCAGACTCAAATTGCCAGGCACACACAGTAAGCACCTTTACCCACTGAGTCATCTTGCTGGCCCAGAAAATTCTATTTAAAATAGCAAAGCTTTCTCAGAGATTTTGACCAGTGTGTTAGAAGGACTTGGATGCATGTGCACACGTGTATACCGGCACACACATATGAAACAGTGAAAACGAATGTGTTTCTCCTCTTACTTGGGAATTATGAATTTTGGATCATTCAAGAGGAATCTCTAATTCAGACACACGGCTAAGTGCTGAGAAGTCAGCTCAGTAGCCAGTGCAAATGTAATTCAGACCCACGGCTAAGCGCTGAGAAGTCAGCCCCAGCAGCCAGTGCAATTACTCAGCCACAGATAAGGCAGCACTTCCGGGTTCTAAAGGTGAGCACGTGCAGATGGGCCCTCAGGCGCAGAGATGCCTGAATGTTAAAGGGCCCCGCGGGACCCACGTGTGCGCATGCGTGGTTCCATCCACATACGACTCAGGTAAACCCTTGTGCTCAGGCGTGAGCCTGTCATCTGCATCATCTGCATATGACGCAGTCATGCCAACCCCCTATGCTCATGCACTACACAGCTTTTAAAAGCTGGACTCCATCTCTCTCTCTCTCTGCACACTGATTCCCCAGTATGCACCCCCTCTAATAAACTCCTAAGTGGGTTTGTTGTGTGTTCCGTGTTTCCTTCTCACTCGTGCCAGGTAATTTCAGGCAGTCCTGTGTATTTCTTCATGGAAACTTACTCTGGCTCTCCCACGTACCCCAGCAAACTGCCTTTGAGTGGTTGGCTGAAGAATGGTTCAGAGCTGGGTCTAGTCCAGCAACTTACATGCTCTGTCCTGTTGGCTGAAACACAGTTAACCACTTAACCAAGCAATGCATTAAGCAAGTCCTGAAAAGCCCATGAAGAACTCACGTTTTCAGTTATTGTAAGCATCATAAAATGTCTCATGTAATTCAGACTGGTCTCAACTTTGAACACCACTGCCACTCAGTCAGAAATTCCGATCCTCCTGCTTCTGCCCTCTGGAGCTGGGATCACAGGTGTGTACCACCACACCTGGCCGATGTAAGTCACATGACAGTCACATGACAGTGGAGCCCAACGCATAGCCTCTTGTGTGCCAGGCAAGCACCTGAACCATGCGCCTCCAGTCTCCAAATAAAGTATTTTCAGAGTGATTCTGAAATCTGAGGATTGTGGAGGAAGGTGGGAGGGCATCTTGAGCTGAGCCCTCCAGTATGCAGGCCCCTCACACCCAGAGTTTTAATGGTCTGGTTCTCGGGACTCTCCTCAGCTTGACAAACAAAGCAGCTCCTCACTGAGTACCATGAACCAGTTCAGGCAAACCCCTCATTACAGAGGATGCACAGCCCAACCAGAGGGCCTCTGACAGCCTGCTACAGGCAGACACCAGACACACAGGAAATCCCACTGCAAACGCCCAGATGTTGTTGTCTTCCACATTATAATTTGGTGTAACATCTAGAAAACACACCATTAGTGGTTTGGGGCTGGTAGATCACCCCTCTGTGGCAGCAGTGGCTAAACAGTGCATACAACTGCTCCAGGTACTTTCGGAAAGCACTGGATGTTAGTATCCAGGCACACCTTGGCCCTGCCCCTTGGGAATCTGGCACCCCTCTGCTATGGCAAGCAGTTCCCTGACTGTACACAGGTACAAAGGTCCCTGTAAGAGACAAGCTCTGCCCACTTCTGATCTCTCTCTCTCTCTCTCTTTCTCTCTCTCTCTATATATATCCCACCCCCAGGTAAGCAGGTCTCTGCCTCTCTCTCTTTCCCCCTCCCCAACCCTCCCTCTCTGTCTCTGCAGTTCTCTCTTTTCTTCCTATTCCCTTTATTTCAAATAAGCTCCACATTCAAACTCTCTTTGCATGGCATATTCTGTCACCCACGTGGTCCTCACTCGCACCCTATCTTAACACTGAGTACAGAGAGTTAGAGTTTGATTCGCCAAGTCCGAGCTGCCAAGCAGAGCTAATGCAATGAATTCTGTGTGAAGCCAAGTTCATCTTCTTCATGAAGGCATTGTCTTTTCTAAATGAAACTCTAAACAATGGCTTCATCTTCTCTTAGAACCTAAGTCCTATGATTTTCTGAGCCCTGCAACATTAGAGGTATGATCTTGGGATAATTTTCTCCCCTAGAAGTATTCAGGTCTTTAACTGATTAAAGGGAAAAATACTCAAACTTCAGTCATGCTTAATAAGACAGAAAACCCCATCTATAACTTAGAAATAAGGAAAACTAAATGAGATAAATATTGGCAGCATTCTCTATCTGTAATTAGCCAGTTATTAAAGGTGTACACAGAGATCCCACCCTCTACAGGAGCGTGGCCTGCCTGCTTTCCCTGCCTCACTGATCTGGGCACAGGCCTCTGTCTAGTCACTCCTTCAGGAAAATGGACTTGGGCTTAAATAGTAAACAAAGAGAGTAAAGAAGGAAGGAAGGAAGGAAGGAAGGAAGGAAGGAAGGAAGGAAGGAAGGAAGGACGGAAGGAAGGAAGGGAGGGAGGGAGGGAGGGAAGGAGGGAGGGAGGGAGGAAGGAAGGAAGGAAGGGAGGGAGGAAGGGAGGGAAGAAGGAAGGAGAGATCAAGCCACTGGTTGCTGGAACATTCCAAGGGCCTCTGCACACCTGCAGAGAAGTGGTCTCCCACTCCTCCCCTCCAGTCTCACCTCCCAGTGCCTGACAGGCTTCTTCACTACAACCCCCACCCTGCCCCTGCACTGGCTGCTGGAACTGCTCCTGCTGGGGGAGCTCCTACCCCTTTGGTCCGGGTTCCTCGTTTCGTTTTTCAGGACCTTGCTAGAATTTGGGCAGCCCTCCCCAATTCATGTGTTAATGGGTTTGGAGGTGGGTGTCTGGGAGGTAGATCTTGATAGTGAGGCCCCGGTGGAGAGGCAGTACCTAAGTAGAAGCTTCACCCCTACATTCCACTTTTTAGTCCAAGAAGGCACTCTGCAGACGACAGAAAGAGAAGCCCGGACATGAGCCCAGCCACAGAGCCCCCTCCTACAGTCTGTCCCGCATGCAAGATGGGCAATGGTGGTGAAAAGCTTGTGGGACTGGCCAACCAATGTTTGGTTTAACTCAATAAGGAGTCCATTCCCTACAGTGCCTGGATGGTCAGCAGGAACTGGAGACTGGGTAGCCTGGAGGCCTAGGGTAGAACCGAGCATGACAGGCCAAAGGAAAAAAAAAATCAGTGAAATGATACCTAATGATATTCTGCTATACACAGATTAGTGCCTTGTCCAGGTATCATCAGAGAGGCTTCCTCTGGCAGCAGGTGGGTGCAGGTGCAGACTCACAGACAGACATTATGTGGAGAGAGACTCTACATTGGAGGTCTCCATCAGGTCCCTCCCCTCAGAGATAAGGGAACCCCAAGGAAGAGGAGAAGAAAAGATTGTAGGAGTCAGAGGGGATGGAGGACACCAGGAGACATGGCCCCACTGAATCAACTAAGCAGGGCTCATACGGGTTCATGTGAAGCTTGCCCATAAAGCGGCAAGCATGGGGCCTACATGGCTCTGTGTACATGTTAGAGCTACTAGCCTGGTGTTTTTGTGGGACTCACGACTGTGAGAATGAGTGTGTCTCTCCTTTGCCCATTCTTGGAACTCCTTTCCTTCTGCTGCGTTGCCTGGTCCAGTCTCCATGAGGGGTTTGCCTTGTCTTATTATATCTTGTTTTGTTGCTGTCTCTTCGAGACCTGCCCCTTTCTGAAGGGAAATGGAGTGGGAGTGGATCTGGGGGACATAGAGGTTGGGGGAGGCTGGGAGGAGTGGAGGGAGGGGAAAGCGTGGTTAGGGTGTAGTGTATAAGAGAAGGACTGGAGGAGACCCACTGCTGTCTCAGCATGAGAAGCCCTTTGCCATGACCTGAGGGGACAAGAAGCCCTCACCAGATGTCCTGCAGATGCTGCTACCATGCTTTGAAATTCCCAGACTCCAGAATCATGAGTCAAATAAATGGTATTCTTTGTAAATTACTCATGTTCAAGTATTCCATTATAATAACAGAAAATGAAGGATGACAATTTTAGTGTTCCATAGACGTATACTTATGAAACTTATTTTCTGTGTTCCCTTCTGAAACATAAACAGGGGCTTGGGTTCCCTGTTTGCCTAACATTACATATATGTAAATATATGTAGAATGAGTGAATGAACTTTCTTTTCATACCTGTGGCACACACACCGCAAAAGCTCCTCACAGAGCTTGTTAATCAACCATAGTCAGATCCTTTTATAACAGATTCATTTTAGAGCATCATGACCTATGACCCCTGATGGAGGAGGATGCAAACAGTCTAATGAACAAGTCAGTGGGCCTGGTCTGCAGTCACTGAGATGGCTTTTGTAAGTGACTTCTTGGGGGAGAAGACGAAACAGTTGCAACAGAAATCTGAGTGCCCCCTGTGCCTCTTTAGGGGACTACTGGAACACTCTCCATCTGCAGTCAGCCTCCAATCAAACCCGAGTCAATGGGAGCAACGGGACCAACAGGGCAAGGACACCACAGATGGAGCCACTGAACACGCTATTTTTGACAACCAAGTCAGTGGAGATGGTGTGCGGTTCTTCTGTGATAGCTGGTACCCTGAGGTAAATTTAATTAATCCGTCTTGGAAGGTTAAACTTGTAAGGTTAAAAATAAGCAACCAATGCCTCAAATTGGCATCTTTCCTTGGGCAAGCTTGGTAAATCTCCAAACTGGTCCATGCGATTTTTGTCATATTCGTGAGTATTTCACAGCTCTTCTTAACTCACTTATGAGACGTGAAGTCTGTGCTGTCTGGAAAGCTTTATCCGAACTTGTCCATTGCTGCACAAGGTGTTTAGGGGCCTCCAGGAAAGACCTACGCTGTCTGACCAAAATCACTGTTACAGTCATAGCCTAGAATTCAGAGTCGAGTGAATCTTATCTTTCTTCTTCAACCTATTATTCCCAGTATTGTGTTTACTTTTTCTTCATAAAAATCATTTTGTAATCATTTTAGAAAGCTCCAAGAATTTAAAGAGCAAGTTCAGTGGGGTGAAGGGGACACAAAAGCCCACACCATCCACAGACAACGGCCACAAACATTCTGGCGCACTTCATGTCTAAATGCCTTTTCTCTCCGTCTTTCTTCGAAGCTGTAATTACTACGAAGGGATGGAGCCCGAGGCGAGCTAACTCACAGGGGTGGTATTTTTAAAATACCACATTTCCCAGTGATAGAGAAGTAACAGTTGGGAGATGGACTGGCATGCTTTAAAAATTAACATTTTTCAGAAAAATGAAAAACAATCTGACCAAAAATAGTGTCAAACATAACCTTCCCATACTGAAAACATGCCTATATGTTAAAAGCATTCATAAGAGTATAGATCTCTTCACTTTAAAAAGTAAATTTCTCTACTTTTCTCTTGGCATCTGCCCACATAGTATATGCAAAATTAGTGAGCAAAAATAATAATTGGTGTGAGTCATCTTGAGTCTTGAAGTCATCTCCTACAAAATGGTCCCTTAAACCACAACTGGTCCTGCCTGTGAGCTCTAGTGAGGACTGGCAGTCGGGAGCCGAACTTAGGCTGTCACTCAAACTTGTCGTCAGGTTGATGCCACCTGCTAACCACACTGTTTTTTGGCTTCCTTCCATTTCTCTGATGCCACAATCTTCCTGACAACTGCGTGAAGTACCCATTCACCAATCCTTCAGCTGCGTGTCCCTGAGTTTAATTCCAATGAAGCACTGTGGCTCTCCATGACTCATTCCTGGATACTGAAAGAGGAAACTGCTCTGAGGTAGAGTGAGTCACTTGGACTGGAAAGCCCCAGATGGCAAGGATGGGAAAGGTACCCAGAGACCAAGGGAACTCTGAAGGGATGTAGGACCAACCAACATAGAACAGAGTATACAACATTCCTTAGTCTGAAGTATTTAAGCAGATTCTGTGTTCCTAGTATCCCCTATGCAAGTATTTTTTTAAAAACCTAATATTTTTATTTTGTCTAGCTCAGACAGTTCCATTACATTGTGTTATTGCTGCGCCTATTGCTTTTCTGTGTTCATATTTAAGTGTGGGCCTGACAAACTTGTCTAAAGTTCCAGGAATGATCTCATGACAGAGACTTCCAGATTTGGTGTCAAGCATTCAGTATGAGAACATGTGAGACAATCATCCCTTTGTTCAAAATGAAAATAATTTATTGATGTTTTCTGATTAGAAGACTAATACATGTTTATTATGAAATTTAAGTTCAGAAGACATGTAAAGAGTTCTTGCAAGCTCACCTACACTGAGGTAAAGTCAGCACTGCCATAGTTTGGTCTCTTACACATGGCACGTGTTTTCACAAACAATGGTCAGGTCACCCTATGGACCTATAACCTGCTCCAGGTTCTCGCACGTGAGCGTGGCTGCACTGCCCACGTGTCCACCTGTGGAGGCCAGGGGCTGACTCTGCATTGTTCTCTGCCTTAGTGTTTTGATTTTTTTTTTAAAAATAAATGTATTTGTTTATTTATTTTAATCCTGGCTGCAGTTTACCATCCCTTGTCTTCCCCCTGTCCTTTCCCCAGCCCCCAGCCCACTCCTCCTCAGGTCCTGTTTAGGAAGGCGTGGGTCTCCCATGAGCATCAACAGAACATCTCTGCCTTAGTTTTTGAGATAGGGTCTCTCATGGAACCCAGAATTCCTCTCCTGGCTTTGGCTAGACTGGCTGTCCAGGGAAACCCAGGATCCATATCCTCTCATGCCACCGGCTGGGGTCAGTGACCCCACTCCAAGTGGCGTCCTAGGGATCCAAACCCAAGTTCTCATCAAGAACAGCAAGCAATTTACCCATGGAGCCAGCTCCTCAGCTCTGCTTTATGTTCTTAATCGACTGAGAAAAACTCAGAGCTGGTGGGGCTCACTGAGGAAAAACCTGCCCAGGATTATTGTTTTAGTAATTCATTTACTCTTGAGATTGTTCACTACCACAAATGTAAAAGCTAATTCTCAAGCAAGCATCACAAGGAGACAAGGAACGGTGACCACACAGTAAACAAAAACACTCTCGCAGGCCTCATCTCTGTGCCCTCCGTTTAGTTTACCTGTCTGTAGAGACATCACCTACGAACACACAAACAGATGCGCACACACAGGGTACTGTCTCTTTAAACAACAACAGCAACAGGCTAGCGGCACATGCTGCCTGCAGCCAGCTTTTTGTTGTCTTTTAAATTCAACAATATGTCTTTCTGAGATAAATTCTCATAGCTGTTCATTCTCTTTAAACGGCTCGGCATTTTCTGCTCAGTTCCCTCGCTTGAGTTTCCAGCTTGCGGACACCCAGGCTGTTTCTTGTCTTTGTTCTGCAAGCATTTTCCAGTCTCCTACATCAGAGTTACTTGCTCGAGCCTATGTGGAGCTTAAAGTCTCAAGGTGCGACACAGGCTGCCAAGTTCACGACATGGCGTAGAACACTGTAGAGCAGATCCGTACTGAGCAATCAAAGTCTTATTGAGATCTCTCCTTAAAATACTTAAAACTACTGTAGTTGTATAAATAAAGAAGTTTTTCTTTTCTTTTCCTAGGGAGGCAGTGCTGGAAACAGAATGCAACCTACACGAGGCAAGCGCCCCAGCACTGAGCTGCATCACCCAGCCATGGTTTAGCATGGAGTCTTGCGACGTTGCCCTGAACTAGAGTAGCCTCCTGCTAACTCGGGCTCCTGAGCTCTTGAATCACCACACCCAACAATAACACTGTTTTTCCTGCATTGTCTTGTCATCCGTGAACAAGCACAATGGCTACTAGTGTCTGGTGTGACAAGGCTGCTAGACCAGCGTGAGCCTGCCAAGGAGCTCCTGAAGAGCCAGAGGGCTGAGAACTTGAATCAATGTGTGTTGTTAGAGCTTTGCAATTACTACATTTCCCCCCAGCCTTCCAGCTGACTTCTCACGCCCAGCCCCTCCATATATCTCCCAAAGCCTTTCTGAGCTCACTGAAGTTTAGTCACCTGCTTATGTGTTACCCCAGGGTGTGGGGAAATCACATTCTGAGAGCACTTTCAAGTGATAAGCCCATATGAAGACCCAGCTGACATCTGCTGGTAAAAGACTCTTAAGTGTGGGTGGCCATGTGGCTTCCTAGTTTCTTAGTCTGCTTTCTATCACTGAGACAAAATACCCAAGAAAGTCAACTTACAGGAAAAAGTTTATTCTGATATCAGAAGTTCTGTCCATGGTCCCCTGGCCACTGGATCTGTGCAAAGCAGTTCACCACAATGAGTGCACACAGTAGAGTGAGCCGCTCACCTAAAGGTGGCCAGAAGCAAAGAGACTGACACAGGAAGGGGTTTCCTGGAAGTCAATATCCCCTATCTAGGTCACTTCTCCAGTGACTAGCCCCCTCCCACACAGGCCCTCCTAATAGCACCAGAGGCCAAGGACCAAGTCTTCAACACAGATACTTGGGGATGCATTCAAGAGCCAAGCTATAGTAACAGGGACGTTAATCTCTAGTTGTCTACATTGTAAGCTGTCTCATAAACCTAGAGTTACTGGCTGGCCCCCTCTACCTTGGGCTGGGGTTCCCACCCCCTAATACAGATTCCTGGTTTTACTTCTCAAATATGAAAAAAAATGTACTCAAATCTTTGTCCAAAATCTGTTTCTGAGGGAAGTCGCACTAATGGTTTCTAAACATAGGGTGCGTTTTGTGAGTAGTGGCGGCTTAGCACCAGCTACAGAAACAGAAGGTCCCCCACCCCTCTCTGGAAATGAGGTATGTAGAAAGTATAGGGTGGGGTAAATTATGTGTTTAGTACAGGAACCCTTTTCTGGGTGTCCCAACAGATTACCTAGGGATAGTGTGATGAACCCAAGGTCAAACAAAAGCAAAGGAGGGCCACCCTTTTGCACCCTGAGCTAACACCTTTCTTTTCTCAATGATGAACTGAGAACAGAAATGCTAACTTGATAAATGAAACAGGAAATGAGACAGACTCAGCGTGTGGAAAGAGGAAGCCCCTTGACTACCATTCCATTGATGACTATATCTAAAAACAGGCTGTGCTGTGCTGGGGGCTGTCCTTCAACAGTGAGGCAGTCATTTGTTCTCCAAATGGGAAACAGAATGGATTTGTTTGAATAGAAATAGATGATCTAGTTTGTGAGTAGGACGCCTTTCCTCTCTCTCTTTTTTTCAGCCCTGGGTACTGGAGGGCAGCGCTACCCTGAAAAGGAATAAACACAGAGAAGAAATTGTGTGAAATGAGAATATGTATTTTTGATAGCAAAGGAATTGGAAGGACACCGTGTATATATAAAAAACACCTTGTAGATTGAATTAGCCAGTCCCAAACCCAAGCCAGGGTCACTACATTGCAATTTTCAAACAAATCCTCTCCATCATCCATTACACAGATTCCAGAATTTGGCTTTTATAGCTCTATTCATTCTCAAGGCATCTAAATAGTCTTTGCAAAAGTAGGAACATAGCCGAAGGCCCTGCTGAAGCTGTAGAAACAGTGTTCTGAGTACTGTGTGAACACATATGTATTTGATCTGCCCAGAGCACACTGTGCCAGGTCAAAACCAAAGTGGCCACAGTCCTAAGAGGGTCAGGTGGGCCTGGGAAGTCAAGTCCCCAGACTGAGGCACCGATTAGTTCTGGATGGCATCATTCTCTACCAGGTGCACACATGAACATGCCAATGATTGATTCTGACACCAAATGACCCAAGTCACATGGCCATGCCATACTGGTGGAGACACACGAGGTTTGCCAAAGTTTTATCCACTTTGTGGCTTTCAAGTTATATATACCTCAGGTGAGGTATGTAAACTGTACATGAATTTCTTTTTAGAGAATTTACCACCACTCCCCCCATAAAAACCCTGTACATTAGTGCATGGAAGCACAATTGTTCTCTTATGGAGATCAACAATTTAGCTAGTTTAACTACTTCCATGTCAGAGAAGGGCTCACTCAAGACACCAGCCTGACAGAACTACTGAGAAACCTGTCTCTACAAACAGCACTGAATAGAGTCGACAGGTCTCTAAAGGCACCTACACTTCAACAAGCTGCCAAGGGACAGTCGGGGCTAGTTATGAGCACCCAGTTTTTACCCTTAAGAAACATACGATTAAAACAATCCATGGCTGTGAAACTTTCTTCGTCTGGTAAACAGCATCCCAGTCAGTAACTTATCTATCAAGCACCTAAAGAAATGCTTCATGTGGTATGGAAGTTTCCAGACTTGCAGTATAACAAAAGGGAATGTGTTGACCTGCGTGTGCTCCAATCAGAGCCCCCAGCTCATGCTTCAAACAGGAATCATCTGAAAACTATTAGGTTCTGTCTTAGTTATCTTTCCACTGCTATGGTAACAACCATGGCTACAAGCACTGCCTGGAAGAGAGGGCTCATCTCACCTCACAGCTTACGGTCCATCACCAAGGGATGTAGGCAGCGACTAAAGCAGGGGTCACAGAGGAGCACTGCTCTTTGGCTTGTTATCCATGATAACTCAACTCACTTTCTTATGCCACTCTGGACCACATGCCCAGGGAGGGAAGCATCCGCCATGAGTTGGGCATTCCGGTATCAATCACCGATCAAGAAAATGCCCTACAGACTCGCCTCCAGGCCAACCTGGTAGAAACATTTTCTCAGGTGAGGTTCCTTTACCCAGAGGATTCTAGTTTGTGTCACATTGACAAGGCCCTACCAGGGAAAGGTTGTAAAGTTCAAATCTACCATCACTGTCCTTCCTTGATGTCAGGTCTGAAGCACTCCCACTGATGGCTTGTAGACATACACATGGCACCTACACCCATCTATTTATGAGCAGGCCAAGTGGCCCACAGATTAGAAATGATGTCACAAGCTCCCAGCCCATGAACTCCCACAGAACTCCACACACATGTAGTCAGCCCGATCAGGAACCTCCCAGTTTCCTAGGAGCTCTTCTCTGAAGTCACTACCACAGCCTTTGAAGAGCGATAGTGCTAACGTCTCTCCTCTCCAGCAGCCAGCGAGGGAAGAAAGCCCAGGAGAAAGCCCCCACAGTAGACTCTGATTCCCTGGCTTAGCACCATTTGAGCCTTCTAAAGAACACAAAGAAACCAGGCTAGCTAGTGTCACAGTAGCGCTGACTGCGGCAGAACTCTGAACTGCACAGGATCTAGAAGGATCCTGGAAACCTTTAACCTCCTTCTATTGGAATCTGGGCTGGGAATAACCCTAGCTTTCCAGAATCCTGGCTTCGAACGATTCCTTCTGCCTTGCCGAGCAGACTGTCAAGAGTTCTGTACAGCATGCAACAGTCAGGGATGTAGGGCACAGCTTCAGAAAGCCATGTCCAGGACCAGGAGAGGCACTCAGAGTTGTGGAAGTTAGACTATAGAGGGCTTGCCTGGCATGCGTGAGACTCGAGGTACAATCCCTGGCACCGTGCAACAGTAGTGGTGTCATGGTAATGGAGGAATTACTTAAGTCCCAAATGAAAGACACATCTCAAATGACTACGACATTACTAGGCACTAAAATAGGAGAGAAGATAGAGATGAAAGCGGTAAAAGCAGAAATCTATTGAAAACAATGAGACCTTATATCAGTTCCTCAAGGTAGCTTATGAAGGATTACATCTCACTCTGAGAGCATGCCATCCTTTATCAAGTGTAATGCTGACATTTGGGATGTGTGCAGGGGTGTCAGGGGCTGAGGTCTTCCATTTACTAGCTTGTTGCACCACACATTTGGCTTTGAATTCTTGTGCTGATGTCAGCAGCTGCAGCACTGGAATGAGTTAGTGAGTCCTCCAAGCCTCCATTTGGTCATCTGTATGGTGGGGATAATCCCCAGATCTCAGAGAGTTAGGTGACAGGGAGACATGTCCCACCCTGGCCAAGGAGACCTGGATATCATTTGTTTCCTTCTCTGTACAAAGAGAATCTGTTTCATTAAAAAGTTATTTAACTTAAAGAAAAAAGAAAGCGTTCACGCCAACACCCCATGCTCTATTATTTGTCTATGACTTGGTTGAACGTAAAAAGAATCTACTGTGTTAGAGAAAACTAAGGGAGATACCTTGCTAGAACCCAGGACAGCTTTGTATTTCTGTCTGTCCTCTGTCTATTTGTCTGTTTCCCTTTCTCTTGGAACCAGATGAGGTCTGGAAACAAAGATAAATGACACATACCACTTAAGATGTATCTTTTCAACTAACTGTCTCAAAGGAATCATTTGGATCTAACCAGTAGCATGGCAGGCAAGGGCGATTTGTACTGTCACACAATGTATCATTTATTTAGAGTTCAGAAAGTGTTAATCAACTTCCTGACATATGACAACATATCGAAGAGAAACATTTTATAGAGAAGAAAGATTTATTTTGTCTCCCAGATCAGCCACACAGTCCATGGTTAGTTGGTGCTGCCATTTTGGTATTGTGGCAAGAGAGAGAGAGAGAGAGAGAGAGAGAGAGAGAGAGAGAGAGAGAGAGAGAGAGAGAGAGAGAGAGAGAGAGAGGGCGAGCGAGCATCATAGGGAGACAGAGCTGCTCTCTTCACAGGAGCAGGAAATGTTGGGCTGGGCATGTTCCACCAGCCTTTTTAAAGGCTTACCTGCAGTGATGCCACTTCAGCTCCTGACACTTTTACTACCTCCCAAGAACGCCATTAACTGGAAACTAAATCTTCAACACATGGTACTTTAGGGGTATGTAAGAGCCAAACCACTGAGATGTATGACTTGGCACCACTTAAATTAGACTGATTGACAGGGCAGAGAGCAGAGAATTGAACTGGGGACAGGGAATCAATCAATAGCTCTCTCATCTCTCACTCCCTCCTTTTTTTTTTCTGTGTGTCTGTGTATCCCTATGCGTAGCATAGCCTGTCTGTGTGTGTGCTATGTGATGTGTGCATGGAGGCACATGTATTCAAGATGCCAGAATTTAGCATCTTGTATCTTCCTCTATTGTTCTCCGCCTTATTCATTTATTTGGAGATGGTGGCAGCGGAGATAGGTGGTAGTGGTGGTCTTCACTGACTGGTTAGACCAGCTGGCCAGCAAGCTCTGGCAATCTGCTCCACTGCACCAGAGTTAAGGTTACAGCTATGTGCCACCACACCCAAACTTTATGTGGCTGCTTGTTGGGGAATATTATTTTAAGGTGTGTTACTTTTGTTTATGCTGTGGAACATTTGTTTAGTGATGTAAAGATGTGTTGCTTTTGTTTATGCTGCATTTGCTTAACTCTGTGAAACTGTGATTCTTTGCCTGTCTAAAACACCTGATGGTCGGATAAAGAGCCAAACAGCCAATACTGGGGCAGGAGCAAAGCTAGGTGGGGCTGGCAGGCAGAGTATAAACAGAAGGAGAAATGAAGGAAAGGAGAGGAGCCAGAGAGAACAAGAGACGAGGACATCAGGGCCAGCCACCCAGCTACACAGCAAGCTGTGGAGAAAGAAGTAAAGAAACGTACACAGGGAAGGAGAGAGGTAAAAGCCCAGAGGCAAAAAGTAGTTGGGATAATTTAAGAAAAGCTGGCAAGAAACAAGCCAAGCTAAGGCCGGACATTCATAACTAAGAATAAGCCTCCATGTGTGATTTATTTGTGAGCTGGGTGATGGATCCCCCAAAGAGCCAAAAGAGTGAAACCTACAATACAGATGCTAAAGATCTGAACTCAGGTCCATGCTCACATGTAGGTACACCAGTGACAACCATTTCCCCAAAGCCAGCAGACAATTTCTAAAACAATCTTTTCATTGAACACCCAGTCTGACTGTCAAATCAACTTGAGGAAACTATACTCCCTCACTGCCGACTCGGAGGAGTCTCCTTTTGGAGGGGGTGCTAAATAACACTCTCTACTCTTTTTCTCCTTATTGATTTATTGTAAGTAACAACAAAACACTTTTTATGGTGAGAAAGAATGGGGGTAGGAGTGTACAAATGTTTACATCATCTAATTCTGGGCTCCATCTGAAATAACAAACAGAAGCACAGAGACTCCCAACACTGGGAAGAATCCCATGGAGACCCACATTTTCCCTCACACCCACTCTGGTTGTGTTTCTGGTTTTTGGCTTGATACAGAGCAAACCCTGCTGTGATTCAAAATTATAATAATTGAGATCTGAAGCGCCACATTGTTTCCAAGCAGAATCCAGGCTTTCCCTGAACGGCTCCTGCTCACTGCAAGATGAGAAAGCGAACCCAGAGGAAGGTGCGACTGTAACAGGCCTTCCCTGAGGAACGTCTCACTTCCGAGTCTTCCTTCTGTAACGAACATGCTGCATGAGCAAGGCCGTTATAAACCAAAGTACACTGAGTAACCCACACCTGTGATTTCTCTCTCACACCTCACAGCAAAGCTTCTTTACCCCTTCTGTCCAATCACCCAGGGCAGACTCAAGATCCACCTGTGGCTTTAGGGGTCCCCTGTCCCTATACCGCTCTGGAAGAAAGAGACGATCGTGATTAAGATTTCCCAGTGTTACCTCCGCCTAAGACGTGCACAACAGGCGAGGGTCTGGTTCTCAGGGATGTCCGTCTAGAAATACTGGCACAGTCAAGGCCGAGGCGCTGGGGGCTCTGTGCTTATTCTGTGCCTCTGAGATGGTGGCAGCTGCAAGCTGCAGATACCATCTGCTGAAGGCGAATGCCTAGTTAACTGTGCTATTCTTGATTTCTTCACAGCCCATAGCTTCGACCAATCTCACCCTACTCTGCTATGCCACTCACTGTCCCAAATGCAGCCACACACATGAAATTGACCATGGGTCCCCTTGGTATAGCTCTCCGCCTTAACTGATATTCTCACCTAGCGTGGCTACACTCCTTCACGCTGTTGCATCTTTCCATGGGAAGCATGTGGAAAAGCATTGACCCCACCAGTAAACTCATGTGTGTTAGAAATCTTACACAGTTACAAAACGCCTGAGAAAATCAACTTCATGGGGCAAAAGGTTCGTTGTGTCTCACCTTATTAGAGTTCCATGTTTGCTTGACCCTAGAACTCTGGGCCAGTAGCAGCACAGAACATAATGGTGGGAGCTTGGGTTTAGCAAATCTATCTCACCTCACAGTGGCCAAGAAGCAAAGAGAAAGCAGGCGAGGCCAGGGCTCTAGTATCTCCTGCAGGGGCATATCTCCATTGACCTAACATTGGGCCCTTTCTGCTAAGGGGCTGCCTCCTCCCAAGACCATAAAGCTGAAAACTAAGCCTTCTACACATGCATGTTACTGAGGGCATTTCAAGTCCAAACCACAGCAGTTTAGAACAATATACCAAAGTCTACTGTTGAAATATTGCTGTGTTTGCTGCATGTACCAGGAATTTTGTAGACTGTCACTGGTCCCATTGAACCTCATTCACCACTGGGAATCAGAGAAAATCTACTGGGCTGACATTGATCTTACATTTCCTGAGGAAATAAATTTGCTAAGGAAATAAAGAGTAGAAGTAATATTTTAATGGTGGCCTTTAAATGACCAAGAAAAAGGTTTCTAAGAACACTGGAGCTTTCACTGATACATTGACAAGTTACTTTGTACCTATGCACTAAAAAGACAGACTGAAAAGACAGTCATCCTCATCCCTACTTCTCCATCAGCATCCCCTTCTCTGCCTCCCCATCAGCATCTCCTTCCCTGCCTCCCCACCAGCATCCCCTTTGTTGCCTCCCCATCAGCATCCCCTTCCCTGCCTCCCCATCAGTATCTCCTCCCCTGCTTCTCCATCGGCATCTTCTTCCCTATCTCCCTATCAGCATCTCCTTCTCTACCTCCCCATTAGCTTCCCTTTCCCTGCCTCCCTATCAGCAAACCTTTCTGACCCCCATTTCTGCACAGCTACCTGCAGCCTTCATACCAACCTGTTGATTTCAAAGTGGATCACTCTCCCATATCAGTCAACTTTTGGCCCCTCCTCCCTTTTCTCTATCCAGGCTTTCATTAGTAATGCCATCCTGGGACTACAAGACCACTGTCTAGCTTCATTTTTAAATCCCACGTTCCCCAGTGATTCAGCAATCTGCTGCCCAAATGTCATTCAGGGTTTTCCAAAAGCATCCCCAACTCATTCCAGATTTTTTAAGATCTTCAACTGGAGCGCCATCTCTTTGTTTTTAGCACTGAACTAGTGACCAGGAGTGTGAACTGAACATGTCTATGTGATACCCTAGAGTCCAGATATATTTTGAGATTCACAGTTCCCTGCTTTCAGGATGGTGAGGTGGTGCAAACCACTGTGTGGTGTCCCAGAGCAGCAAGAGAGCCAGACTTCACTACCTGACATTTCAGTAACAAAACACAGGAACTCCTGCTTTGTCATATGCAAATAGACTCTCACTAAACCCAGGGGAGAAGACTTAAAAGTAGTTCATGCAGGGGGCTGGAGAGAAGGTTCAGTGGGTAAGAGCATGGGCTGCTCTTCCAGAGGACCAGTGTTAATTCCTAGCACCCATATGGCAGCTTGCAACTGTCTGTAACTTCTCTTCCAGAGGATCTGACACCCTCATACAGACATAAATGCAGGCAAGACACCAAAACACCAATGAACAAAAAACAAAAATAAAAAATCATTTAAAAAATAGTTAATTCAAAAGCTCTGGTTGGTGGCTATGATCGTTCTCTCCTGTTTTCAGCTTGACTGGGCTAAACCCCTCAGAGGCAGTGAGACTCTTTATGACCTGAGTTTGATCACTGTGACCCACACAGTTGCCTTCTGTCCCCCACGTGTGTGCGGGGGCATTAGAGAGGCAGACTTCTGGGTGTGCCCATCAGGGCTAGAGCAGAGAAGGTTAGCTGAGGAGCTGATGCCCACCTTGAATGTTAGTCACCAATCTCTCATAGTCTGGGAGTTGAACAGAGTAAAAAGGGGAAAAAGAGAGAAAGCTGAGCATGGAGTTCCTGTCCCTATTTTCAGCAGGCATTACGGACCATGCTGCTCCTAGCACCCAGCCCTCCCTCTGCTCCATGATGGCTGTGTCCTCTGGACCATGAGTCAAACAAGCCTCCTCCAGTGAGGCTTCTGCGTCTCTCCGAGCAGCACAGCGGGCCCAGGGAGCTGGCCCAAGGATACAGTGGCCATTTGTGCAGACTGAAGGAAGCATGTTTCCCTTCAGTGTCCTCACACTGCAAACTCTGGTTTATTCACATTGGTCTTCCCAAGTCAGTGGGCCACTGGGGCTCTTTCCAGTACTTGTCTTTAGTGGGGAGAACTTCAGATTGCATGTCCCTGGCAATTTAAATCTTTCCATTTTAACTTTGTCTCCGAAGTATTTTCTCCTTCCATACCAAAAGCCAAATTCCTCATTGACTTAGGCATAATGTTTACACATGGGGATCACTTGGTTTCTGGGTGCCTACAGAAGGGCTCTGTTCAACAGCGGGTTGGTTATTCCTTGTGAGGGTTGGTTTGCATGTTTAAAATCCCAGTGACATTCACTCCATCTCCCCCCAAATAAGAGCTAGCTTTAAAAGAGCGAGTTTATCTAACATATAATGTAAATCTATCACCACAGAACACCCCCACATACATAACACAGTTAGACAGCCTCTGGTTTGTCTCCTCCAAACCCCTCCAATTAAAAATGTCTTAAACACAGCTAAACCAGTTGTGATGCCAGCAACACGGGGTGGATATATATATATAAAATCATGGGATATTAGCTTTATGGATCACAGCACTCTGACAGGTAATTCCTTGGCAGTTATTCTGACATTAGAAAGTCACAATCCATCAACTTAACAGTAGGGCAATAATTTTGGGGACCAGGGTGACAGCTTTTCAAACAATTGTAGAAAGCAAACAGTAGCTCTAAGATACCCTATCTGAGAAGGAAGATAGAAAACTAAGCAAATGTCCTTCCATCCCTAGAACCAACCATGACATCATGTCTTCCTGCAGGAGCTTGTTCCCTCCAGAGATGGAGCAGAAATACTCTGCCTACAGAGCCATAGAAAATGCTGGGGATTAGGTTCTGCTCGGTAGTGTGGAGGTAAGAGGTGGATCTGCCATTGCTAGATTAAGAAAGATGGGTTTACTGTCCCCTCACATGGCACACACTGTGAAACTCACATAAGCACTTCAGAAGTCACGAGACTCTTTCCTAAGTTACTCAACTCTCAACATTCTCCGAAGCAGGGCTCCTGGGGTGTGGAGGTCCTTGGACTAGATTCCGAAAAAGGTCACAGGACCACTAGCCCTATTTGAAACCCTTCCCGTGCGCGTGTGCCTGCATACACACACATACACACACACACACCATGAACCCTGAAGGACAGCTGTGCCCCATAAAAGGACAACACACTTTCTCTTTTACTCTAGAAAAGGGGAGTGAAGGACAGGTGGAAAATTGCATGTTGGTGGCTGAGATTACCAGGAGGGTTAGATGCATGGCTGTAATAGGTGAGAGAGATGGAATTTCCGGAGGCCGGAGGCCAGGCCCCTGGAGGACTGAGTCCTTCTATGGACAGTGGTGTTTGTGGAGGTCACAGCTGCAGTGCCTAGTTCTCACCCTAGCCTCTCCCAGCTCTCACGGCCTGCCTGAAATACTGACAGCACATACCACAGGACTTCGCTCAGGTTAAACACTCCGTGTCTGTCTGTCTGTCTGTGTATACATGCACATGTGTGGAAGGCAGAACTTAACACTGAGTATCCTCTTCACCTGATTTCCACCTTACTTTTGACACAGTGTCTTTCATGAACCTGAAGCTTGGATTTGGCTAGGGTGGCTGCCCGGCAGGCCCCAGGGACTGTTGTATTGTTTCTGCCATCCTGGGATTACAGGTGAGCAGTGTGGCTCAGGTTATGTGTGAGCTGGCATGGATCCAGGTCTACATAATGGTGCATTGAGCATTTCAGTGACTGAACCATCTCCCTGCCCTGATAGTTCTCTACTTTAAAGAAAAAGAAATTCACTACATGGACAAAGTAACAGCAAGGAAGGGATGATGGGATCTTAAAACAGAGATAAAGAAGTTACCATAGTATGCGTTTATTTTAGTTAACTTTTGTGGCAGTCCCAAAGGCATTTCCCCCTTTTCTAAGACCCGTATGCACAGGAATAGCTGCGACGCCTAAGCCACGAGCATCTGGAAACACTGCAGAAAAGCCATTCACAAGCACCGGATGACGGAAGCACAACAATGTGTCCTTACCTGGAGCTGGTATTCTTCCATGCGGCGCAGCTTCTCCAGGCAGCAGATCTTTTGAATTGGAGGTGAATGGTGATTGTCTAAATGTGTCTTCTGAAAAGAAAGGGCTGGGGTAGGAGAGGAGGAGCAAGGTTTAGTAAATTAAAGTTATTTAGGACACCCAGTGCATCTGGCTCCAAACACACACACACAATACTGGAAAGTCCAGAGCTTTCTCACTCAATAACTTTTAAGAAATATAAATAAGACTATGCTCGTGACGGAGGAAGAGAGGGCAGGTTTTCTCAGATGAACATCACACGGGCATTATTTTTATACACAAGGTCCACAAAGAAAACATCACTTTTACAAAAAAGATTTATTTTTACTTGTGTGCGTGTGTGTGCGCGTGCGCGCGCATTCATATGGAGGCCAAAAGAGAGTGTGGGATGCAGTGGAGCTGAGGTCAGGTCATGTCAGTGAGCTCCATGTCAGTGTGTCAGTGAGCTATCTGGCATGGGTGTTGGAACCAAACCTGAGTCCTCTGCAAAAGCAGCAAGCATTCGTAAGCACTGAACCTCACTCCAACCCCTAAAACATCACACTGGAAACATAGAGAAACTCAAGCCCACGGCCAGCTCTGTGGTTGCATGTATTTTTCCTTGCTCACATGCTTTCTCGGCACGAATTAGGATCACTACTGGCTCCGAATCAGAAAAAACTTCTCTGTTTTCTCCAGTGGAGGAGATGGACACTGTTCCATAATCTGTCACCTGACCCCCTGGGAGACCAGACCAACAGCACACATGGGAGGCACACAGGACTGGAGCCTGGGGCTACTACACTGCAGGCAACAACTGGCTGGGCCCAAAGAAACGGCAGCTCAAGCTGGAACTGGGCAGGTTCTGTAGGAACCCCTGGGCTGAGTCTACCCGATACAAGCTGGAGGCCAGATAAGCCTGAAGCTGTAGCAGAAGCCTGTACCCAGAAGCACTCTCTTCCCGCTCTACCCCTGCCTCCCAGGAGGGCCTGGGATTGGCCAGACCTTCCCCAAAAGCAGGGTGACTAAAGCTTGAAGGCACAGGACACAGAACAGACCCCAGGGCACGAGAACCCCACACCTGGTGCTGCCATTCTAGCTATGGCCCTAGACAACAGTTACAACAATTAAATAAATGTCAAGGGGATGGCATTAGGATGAAAGTGGAAGGGAGCATTTTCTTAAAGAGAGGCGCACATCAGTGGGTAATGCGGTTCCACCATCACTGTGAAGCTCCACGGACCATGACTCTGCCTGGCACACTTGGAATTTGTGTCATAAGCAGTAAGCAATCTAAACGGGTCTGAAAAGTGCACAGGCTGTGGCTCACTCTATGACACAGGAGAGGCAGTCTTCCACCAACAGCCACGCAGGCTGCCAGTGACAGAAACACTTGTTGGCTGGGTGCCTATACTCCAGAACTGAAACTCTAGTCACACCAGTACAGTGGTGTGACCTCGCACACATTCCTTAACTTCCCGGGCCTCCATTTCTCCACTATAAACAGGGTACTAGTGCCCACAGAGCAACAGGAGGTGAGGATCGAACAGATGCCCATGGGCTGTGTTTTGGATGGTGCCAGTGCACACAGCAGGTGCTCAATAAGTGAGAACTTTTTAAAAATGTGTAGCCCAAAGGAGAACAAATTAATCAACTTTTCCATTCAAGTTAACAAACAGGGAAGTCCCCTTCGCATAGAAGTCATTACACCAAACAAAGGAAAAGCCATTCTGATTTGGAAGTCTTAGTTAGCTGTGGGGATTAGGATAGTATCCAGCTCTCGCATGAGGAAGACTGCTAAGGGTCAAAGGACGTCTAAGGAGTGAGGGATACTGCTGGTCAGACATGGGACACGAGGGTTCTTGACGCCAGGGCTGGGCTGAAGTCCATCAAGAGAGTGCTAGCGCTTGTTGAGCATGGATGAGACTCTGGGCTCCATCCCCATTAACACACACACACACACACACACACACACACACACACACACAAAGGAGTCCCATGTCATTAACTCTGAAGCGCACACAGAGTGACACTGCCTAAGGGAAGGTGAGCAGGCCATCATCCATCAGTTATTACGGCTCTGTCTGCAGAAACTACCTTTATTTATTTATTCATTCATTCATTTGGTTTTTTTTCAAGACAGGGTTTCTCTGTGTAGCCCTGGCTGTCCTGGAACTCACTCAGTAGACCAGACTGGCCTTGAACTCACAGAGATCTGTCTGCCTCCCCTTCCTGAGTGCTGGGATTAAAGGAGTGTGCCACCACCTCCCAGCTTACTTACTTATCTTTGAGACAGGCTCTCCGGGCTGACCATGAACTTGTTCCATGGCCAAGGATGATATTCCTGCCTCCACCTCCCAGGTGTTGACATTGCAAGCATGTGGCACCACAGCTGGCTGAGCTACCTTGAAATATGAGGACTCAGAGGACCTAGCAGAAACTTCCTTTTGGGGACCCTGCAATCCCAGGAGCAGCCCTTGAAAGTGTGTTTAGAAATATCCACACCACTGAGAACTGTGCCCTGCCCCCACTTTTACAGATAACTATTACAGGTATGGCCAGAGATCACCCTCAGTTTTCCAGCAGCTACTTAGTGAGTGCCTGTGGTGGGTGTGCCTGGGAACGTGAGAGTCACACCCACCATGGTTTGAGAGATCAGGATGTCAGCACATCTGGATGAGAGGCATGTCCCAGCCATGAAGGACTAGCTAGGGAGTGGGACAAGTGGCTGCGTCAATGCAGGAGAAAGGCACTGTATGATGGGGAAGGTTGGTCTGGTCTAGGAGGCCCCAGATGATCTGAAGGAGGGTAGTGTTGCCGGGTTCCAAGAAGCCTAAAGAAGATGGCCTGGGGACAGCCAGCATGTAGAGATAGATGAGCAGGATTCCAGTGCTGGGAGCATGGCTTTGACCTCAGAACAGATGCGCTGCAGTGTCTTCAGCAAGTGGGGAGGCAGGAAAGGACTTTGGTTTCAATTACTGACATAGACAGCCTGGCATGTGGCCACACCATGGTACATACGGGAAGTGGCAATGGCGGTGGGCAGTGCTGCAAGCCATCAGAGGGCCATGCAGATGGAAGAAGGCTTTAAGAAGGAGCAGTGAAGATCACAGGGCTGTTTACACCAACCCTGAGACACCTGGGAGAAGTGGGCACAGGCTGCCACGCTCCACATGGGAAACAGCCACCTGGGTTTTGCAGCTAACTGTGCGGAGCATGTGCTGCATCTTGCCACCCTCTTCCATAGCACAGGTCCCCACGAGTGAGCAGTGCAGCCCTCAGAGGAAACTGAGTCAAAATAAAAAAGTGATCTCAGGTCAAAGCCACTTCCAAGTAAGGTTTCTATTCATTATACCAGCTTTATCCTGCATAGAAAGAAAGATTTCTTTAGAGGCAAGAGAATGTGAGGAGTGTCATGCCAAACACAAAAATGCACCCAAAAGGAGCATCCATGTATTATGGAGTCAGAGGATCAATGCAGAAATGTCTAGAAGTCAAGGAAGTAAAGTTATCCACGGAGAGAAGCTAGGTTAACAGAGCACTAGTCCCAGGCTAGACCACTGCATTAATAGTATGAGCTTAAAGGACCGGGTAGGTTGACATCCATATTGGCCACTTAATTAAGCGACTTGTGTCAAATAATCCCACCAGTCCAAGTTCCATCACTGTGAAGGTGGTTCAGGACTCATCTTCCAGGGGTACCTCAGGGCTTACTGAGGTTTACGTAGTGCAGTTCTAGTACCTAGTGCACGCTCATGCTGTTTCGGGCATGGCTTCATGCAACCCCCAGAGTACCCTGTGAGGACAGCCACCATCATGATATCCCTATCGTACAAATGATAGACTTCTTATGGGAGGGGTGAGTTGTCCACGCTAGAGCTGACGTGAAGTCTGAATTCAGGCGGCTGCCTTCATTGTCTGCCTTCTATCCTGAACAACATAGACCCACGGGTCTTTCTCAGAATATGTGTAAGGAGGGAACAAACAAGCGAGCAGTAGAGAGAGGCCATCTCAGTAAGCAGGTTCGTAGAGAGCAGGAGTAAGCTCTGTTTTTTTATAAGCTGAGAAGTACAGGGAAGTGAAATTGACCTTAGTCAGTTTCTCTCTAAAACCTAAGCTGTGTCCCAGTTTTCTAAAACTTTCGTAGCCCCCAAGTCATGCCCTCCTATTTCCTCTGAAGGCAAGCTGGTCTCAGTTGGACCTCAGTGAAGAGGGAAGGGTAAGCAGGGCATGGTTGCTCATGCCTGTAATCTCAACAACAGAAGATGACCTCAAGTTCCAGCCCAACTTGAACTACATAGATCCAGGCTAGCCTGCACTACAGAATGAGACTCTGTAGTGTTGGGAAAGGTTGGGTCTCCAGGGCACTATGGCTATGAGCAACATCTTCATATCCTCACCACGCTGGAAGAAAGTACCCTTGAAGAGCACCAGTCACGAGGGCTTGGGGCTCTAAGCAGAGGTAATCTTACTTTTGGCCATGTGTCGAAAGCCAAACCCTACATCTGTAGCTTCCAGCTGCAACAGGGCAGAGGCTTGTGATGTGCAGAATCCCAACGGCTTTCAATGGTGCTGGACTCTGGTGCTCAAAGCATCATGGTTAAGAGATGGTGAGGATGCAGTTACTGCTTGGTGGGGGAAAGTCCCAAAGGTACCTGGGGCTCCCTGCCCCCACAGGGAGAAAAACAGAAGGGAAACAAGCCAGACTTTAGGATGGACAGGGAAGGAAGTTTGTACAGTCCTTGAGCTGGAAATCTAAGTTGGCTACAAATCATTCCAGAAAATGAGCCAGTCTGTGACTGTCACATGGTCCTTGTACCTGCTCTACAGCTACCCGATCTTTGTAATTTTTTACTATAAGAGCTGTAGTGGCCCCCATAGGCTCATAGGGGGGCACTATTGGGACATGTGGCTTTGGTGGAATAGGTGTGGTCTTGTTGGAGGAAGTGTGTCATTGTGGGGTGGTCTTTGAGATCTCATATATGCTCAAGCCATGCCCATTGTCAACTTCCTATTGCTAGCGGGCCAAGATGTAGGACTCTCATCTCCTTCTGCAGCACGTGTTTGCCTTCACACCACTGTGTCACACCATGACAGTAATGGACTGAACCTCTGAAAACGGAAGCCACCACAAGTAAGTGTTTTTCCTTTATAAGAGTTGCAGCGGTCATGGTGTCTCTCTCTTCACAGCAATAGAAACCTAATTAAGACAGAGGCCACTATCAGAAAGCAAGCAGAATAGGGCTGCAGATGTGGTTCAGATGGTAGAGCAAGAGCCCAGAGTACACTGAGCCCCGAGTTCCAACCTAAGCACCAACTAAGCAGGTGTGGCAGACCACCTCTCAGTAACTTACCACATGGGCTACGGAGGCACGAGGACCGGGACGAAGATGGAGATCACCCTTAGCTACCTAGTGAATTCAAGGCAACATTAGATCCTACCCTCCTCCACCCTGAAAGGGGTAAGTTTGAGGAAGTAAAAATGAATGGATGAATGAAAGAAGACTTTGAGGGAATAAAAGAAAAACAAGAAAGAAAAAATTATATTTTGGTTGTGTTGATGGGAACGTGGCAGGCAGCAGTGGGATGGGGTCATCCGTTATCGTCACTTAACAGCACCAATGTCTAATGTAGTGTATTCTCTTTGGCCTAGATGGAGGCAGGCACCTGGTCAGCTCTTCTAAACAGTCCATACAATAAGCACCACATTTAGGAGCTGGGTGAACTTCCAACAGACCCAAATCACCTGTTTCGTTCCTGTTTGTTACTTAGGAAAGACACCTTCTAAACTTTTATCTATATGAGTTCCTTACCTAGATAGAAGTGAAACGGTTTTTGATGTGTATGATCATTTTCCCCTGTAGCAAAAACTCTAAGAGCTAAGATAAGAAGTGGCCGTCCTGCCACCCGCAGTGGCCAATGCCAGGCCTCACATAGCAGGGCTACGGGGTCAGCAACACAGGGCTGCACAAAGAAAGATTTACAATAAATAATAAAGCAGTCCATAAAAGATTATGGCTCTAAACCGTGATACATTTCACTAAGTGCTGGGTTGTGTCACAGATATCTCCACCTTTAACATCTGAGGGCCAGCAGGACTGGTCTTCATGTGAGCAGAAAGCTCATGGGCCCACAGTCAATCCCGGAACCAGCTTTGCAGGAGTTCCCACGAGACTGCTAGGACAGAGCAAAACAATGAAGAAAGGGATGGAAGGTGAACATAGCCTGGAAGAGAAGCCTCGAGGGCGGGGAGGCGACGCTGCCAGTCCAACAACTGCCTGTGCAAGCATGCGGATCTCAGTTCAGATTCCCAGTGACTGGGCATAGAGCCAGTGTGGTGGCAGGCTCTGAAATCTCAGCACTGGGGAGGCAGAGACAGGCGGAACACTGAAGCTTGTGGCCAGTGAGCCTCACCAAATTAGTGAGACACACACACAAGCTCAAACATGTGCACGCACGCACGCACGCGCGCACACACACACACACACACACACACACACACACACACACACACACACACACACGAGAGAGAGAGAGAGAGCCAATAACTTCACTTGAAGTAAGGCCAATGTCTTCAAAGTAGCCAGGTTTGCTGGAAGGATTGCCCAATGGTTAGAGCACTGACCACTCTTCCTGGGGTTTGGTTCCAGAACACACATCAGGTGGCTCACAGCCATTAGCTCCTG
This sequence comes from Ondatra zibethicus, assembly GCA_004026605.1. Taxonomy (NCBI): domain Eukaryota; kingdom Metazoa; phylum Chordata; class Mammalia; order Rodentia; family Cricetidae; genus Ondatra; species Ondatra zibethicus. The sequence goes on along the minus strand of PVIU01000189.1, from coordinate 289,326 downwards.
GGTCTCTGATATCCGATTCTGGCCTCTGTGGACATCAGTGCGGTGAGTGCACACACATGCACGCACTCGCCAATAAATAAATAAATAAACAAAATAAACCTTTTTGAGGAAGCAACTGCTCTTGCTCGTCCCAATGAGGAAAGCAGTCTCGGAGCTCTGAGCCAGGAGTGGCCCAGAAACAGAATGACAGCGGAGACAGCAACTGCTCTGTAACGGTTCTTCCTGGGGACACAGAGCTGCACATCAAGGTGGAATGGAACCGTATCAGACACAAAAGGGAGATTATCCTGACTTGCTACACAAAGACAGATTTCTATAGTGCATGAAATAAAGTATATTTTCAAGACAAAAGTTTCTTAGTTATCTGTTCATCTATGTACCTGAATCTTCTCTCCCCAAATTCTCAGTAGAAAATACATCTAGAAGGTTTGAGTTCATTCTGAAGCGATCAGGAAGCTGTAGTTGAGAGAACGATCTTCCATGTTTCCAAAGGCCACAAGAGTCAGGTGACAAAACAGCTACCCCAAGGATGCATTTAACACTAGCTAAAGACTCTCTGACCACGCACAATGTGCCATGACCAAAAGTGAGCGGCTACCGGGAGCTCCCTATGGAATCTCCATGTCTAGATAAGGAAACCAGAGGAAATAAGAACAGACTGGGAATGTCTACACAAAGGCTACGGCTTGCTACAGTAACAGACTACAGGCTTGGCTAAAGAACACAACTGTTTTTCTTCCGAAAGCTTCCTGAGTATATCATATTTGGAGGGTGAGACTATTCGAAGATGAGGACTAGGGAAGTGCTGGATTCTTTACAGTGCTCCTCAAGGAATTGAAGGGCAAGAGAAAGTCTGTGATGTAAGAAGAGCTATGCTTAAATGTCAATACCAAACCACTGACAACACCTGTGTACTTTCCCACTAAAAAAGAAAGAAAGAAAAGAACCAAATAATACTGCAGACTGAATGCTCCCAGAACGCCCAAGACAGGTACCGCTTTGGAGGATCTTCATGTAAAAAGAGGTACCTTGGGGACAGAACCCGGATCTAAACAGGAAATCCATTTGGGTCCTATACGTCCTACATGGGAAGGTAAACATATACAATAATTTTAGTGCACCTGTGTTTTGATGGTGACCTATCACATGGAGACAGATGTGGAATTTTTCATATGTGGTGCTATGTTTGAGAACAAAACTTTGAGTTTTGAAACACTTCAGATTTCTGAGTCAGGACTTGGTGTGGGACAATTCTGTCAATTACGTTTTAAATAAACACTGATTGGCCAGTAGCCAGGCAGGAAGTATAGGCAGGACAACCAGACAGGAAGTAGAGGCAGGTCAAGGAGAACAGGAGAATTCTGGGAAGGAGGAAGCCCATTCCTCTGCAGTCCTTTCCAGACACCGAAGAAGGAAGGTGTGACCTGCCCTGCTGAAAAAGGTACCGAGCCATGTGGCTAACATATACTAGGATAATGGGTTAATATAAGTGATAAGAGTAAATAAGAAGCCTGAGCTAATGGGCCAATCAGTTTATAACTTATGGAGACCTCTGTGTGATTTTCTTTTGGGCTAAACAGCTGTGTGACCTGGTGGGAGGACAGAAACTCCCAACAAGCAGGCCACCATGTTACAAGGACTACCTAATTTGTATTTCATTTTCAATTTAACACCCCACCACTGCTTAAAATTCCTCAGCCTCTCACAGATCCCAGGCTGTCGGAATCCTGCTGTGTGCTCAGGGGTGGCCCTGATCTGATCCTCCTGCCCCCAGCTCAGGAGTGCTGGGATGGCAGGCAATCACCACCACGCCCAGCACCCAGCGATGCTGGGGCTAGACGGGGTGGGGGTGGGGGGGCTTCACGTCTGCTAGGCAAGCCTTCTACCCACTGAGAGAGCACATCTCTAGTCCTCAACTTCATTTTCATGATTGCTCCAATTTTCTTCTTTCTAAGGGAGTGCTTATTTTGTTAATTATTTAATTATCCTTAAATATCACATTCTTTGATTAATTTATTTGTTAACAATTTAGAATAAGAGACTTATTAGCATATGTAAATATATGCAAGCACATGAGCATATCATTGTATGTTTGTTTTGTAACACAGTTCTAAGTGATGGACCGTGAAAAAAGTAACCATAAACGAAAAAGACCCCTTCTCTTCTCAGGACCTCGGAAAGGAGAGCCCTCCTCCTGAGAGATTTCACCTTCTATCACTAGTCCTGGAAGGCAGCCAAGAGCAATTTGGGGGAAAATCATCCCAGACAGTGTCATGAGTTCCCACCCTGACTCTCTGAGACTGGAAATTCTTTATCCAAGCCTAGAAGGCACATAATAAACAGAGACCTCTTGAGAGCTCAGAACAGGGTTTCGGAGCCTGATGATCCACCGTGTTGGATACACTTTCAAAAATAGAGACTGAGGAGAGCAAACTGTGGGTTAGTCTCTGGACACTGGCAAAGGTTAGCAGGGCATGTGCCCTAAAAACAGGCTGGCACTACAGCTCGGTGGGAGGGGCCTCCTGAGCAGGGCTGTGGGCCTAGGGAACCCAGGCACACTGACGGCGCCCCTGCTGCTGCTCTGGGAGGTGATGGGTGAGCTCTGATGGGGGCCATCATCTGACAACAGAAGCTTCTCAACAATGAAGAACTGGTGGTGTTGCTCATTCTGTAAGGTGTGAAGTGGCATGCTGGGAGTATCCTTAAAGAGAATCAGGGAGTGGAGCTAGTGAGATGGCTCAGTGGAGAAAGGCGCTTGATTCCAAGCCTAAGGATCTGAGCTCAGTCCTCAGACCCCACATGGTACAAGGTGAGAACTGACTTCTGAAAGTTGTCCTTTGACCTCCACATGTGTGCACTGTGGTGTGAACATTCACACAGACAGGCACGCACACACACGTGCACACACACAGGCTCTCTCTTGTAATAAAACTTAAAAAGTTCTGTGGTACGGCCCTGTGGCACAGCTCTGGCATGGTTCTGTGACACGGCTCTGTGGCACGGCCCTGTGGCATGACTCTGGCATGGTTCTGTGGCACGGCTCTGTGGTAGAACATTAGCCTAAAGTACATGATGCCTCTGTCAAACACAACACAAGCAACAGAATAGTGAAAAAGGACTGGAGACTGAATCTTCAGCTGAGGTGGGGATTTGGTGACACATTATTTTCTTCTTTTTGCTTTGTTTTGAAATTCATCATCATCATCATAAAGACAACAGTAACAACCAAACAATAGAGCCCGGGTTAACACAGAACAGCACAATGCCTAAATGACAGTGAAAGGGCAGGAAAAACATGGAGACGGACCTAAGCAGAGAACTCTCAACAGAGGATCTAAAATGGCTGAAAGACACTTAAGGAAATGTTCAACATCCTTAGTCATCAGAGAAATGGAAATCAAAACAACTCTGAGATTCTATCTTACACCTGTAAGAATGGCCAAGATCAAAAACACTGATGACAACTTATGCTGGAGAGGTTGTGGGGAAAAGGGAACACTTCTGCATTGCTGGTGGGAATGCAAGCTGGTACAGCCCCTTTGGATGTCAGTGTGGCAATTTCTCAGAAAATTAGGAAACAACCTTCCTCAGGACCCAGTAATACCACTTTTGGGTATATACCCAAAGGATGTTCAATTGTGCCACAAGGACATGTGCTCAGCTATGTTCATAGCAGCTTTGTTTGTCATAGCCGGAACCTGGAAACAACCTAAATGCCCCTCGATGGAAGAATGGATAAAAAAAAATGCGGTACATTTACACAATGGAGTACTACACAGCAGAAAAAAATAAGGACAACTTGAATTTTGCAGGAAAATGAATGGAACTAGAAAACATTATTTTGAGTGAGGTAACCCAGACACAGAAAGACATTTATCACATGTACTCACTCATAGGTGGTTTTTAAACATAAAGCAAAGAAAGCCAGCCTACAAACCACAATCCCAGAGAACTTAGACAACAATGTGGACACTAAGAGAGACTTACATAGATCTAATCTACATGGGAAGTAGAAAGTAGAAAAAGACAAGATCTCCTGAGTAAATTGGGACCATGGGGAATTTGGGGGAGGATTGAAGGAGGAAGGGGAGAGGCAGGGAGGGGAGCATAGAAAAATGTAGAGCTCAATAAATATCAATAAATAAATAAATAAATAAATAAAAGACAAAATTTATGCCTGGGCTGGAGAGATCGCTCAGTGGTTAAGAGCACTGCCTGCTCTTCCAAAGGTCCTAAGTTCAATTCCCAGCAACCACATGGTGGCTCACAGCCATCTGTAATGAAAACTGGTGCCCTCTTCTGGCCTGCAGGCAGAAAACTGTATAAATAATAAATAAATAAACATTTCATAAAAAAAGAAAAAAGAAATACACATGCCTCATCACAGGCAGAACCTCTAAGATGAAATGAGAATCAACAAATTAAAATGTCTTAACTCAAATACAGTAAATCTAAATCATTGGTTTAAAAAAATTCTTCAGGAGCTGGAGAGATGGCTCCAGGGTTGAGAGGGTATACCACTCTTCTGGGCAGTCTGAGTTCGGTTCCCAGCACCAAGCTCAACGGTCTGAAACTCCAAATCCAGGGGATCTGATGCCCTCTGCAGGGACACACGCACACGCGTGCGCGCGCACACACACACACACACACACACACACACACACACACACAATAAACAAACAAACCACTTTAAAATTTAAATTAAAAATGTAGTGTTTGTCAGGTCTCAAATAATTATAGTTTTTGCCTGCCTCTATCCACCTTCCTGTTGTTCAGCAGTTCCTGGTAGAATGAGATTGAATCTTTGCAAGGCAGTTTGGCAATTTATAGCAAAGGCCTGGAAAATGTGAATGTTTTCTTCTTGTCTTCCTGCACAGGCACAGGCATATGAAGGCCAGGAGCTGGCTTACAGGGTCGTCCTCCATTGCTCTCCACCAGGCTATCATACTTACAGTTCAGCTGACAGTGCGCTCCAGGGATCCACTTGTCTCCCCGACACTAGGGTTGCAGGTATACATTGCTTTTAGGAGGGTGCTAGGGATCCAGGCTTAGGTCCTTATGCAAGCATGTTAGGCACATTTCCTGCTGAGCTGCCTTCACAGGCCAGTGCCTGAGTCCATTTATCTCAGCAATGGTTCCAGCATTAGTCACATGTGGGGATGCGTGGTCTTCTAGTAACAAGGGGCTGATTAAGTAAAGTATGACGTATGGAAACGCTGGATAATACTAGCAAATCTTAAAAGGAAAATACTGAGTTACACTGACTAACTCAAACATACTGCATAACATAGTCCTAGGTAAACTAAGATTATAAACTGTATATATGGTAAGGTCCTGTTTTTGGTAATTTTTGAGTACATAAAAATAAATTCCACAAATGCACCCATTGCCAATACAACCATCGCAATTTAGCAATGGGCTCTCTCAGCAGAAGCACTATCAATGATGATTACTTGTGTATATTCTATATACTTCAAAAGTCAGTTATCTTGAAAAACTCACACAAAAATTATGCCATTTGATGATTTTTAGATCTTTTACTTTTTTTTTTAAAAAAGGCCTTTCAAAGCTTGATTGTGGAGTGACAGCTGTAAAAAGCCAAACCACAGAAACAGAAACAACCCAGCAACACTGTAACCTTCAGCACAGTTTTCCCAAGTGTAGATACTATGCAAGGGAGGGAGGCTGCGGGAGACAAACAAGCAAACCCCAAAACAGAACACAACAAACAAGCAAACCCCAAAACAGAACACAACAACAGCAACAACAAAACACAGTGGCAGAAAAACTGTGCACTTCGGGGAAAATAGCTCAGACACACACGTGCAATGGTTCTTGTTTTCTTTGAAATGTACAGCGGCATCTATTCTGGTCTTCCTAAAGGTGGGCCAATACACAGAACCTAACACCAAGGTTCAGGGCCCAGGTTCCTGTGGCCCGGCTTCAGCATTCATCCAAAAGGGGCCACGGAACTTCCCAGGGCAGGGTGGTGCACAATGCAGGCCTTGTCAGGGCCGCTGAAGTGAAGGGGCCAGATCAGGGCATCCCAAGCTACCCGCAGACCAACGAAGGGAACCCAGCACACCCGGACGCGTGAAATGTCAACTCCTAGACGACCAGGTCTCCAGGGAGAATGTGACTTCTCATAGAAACTAGGACAAGGGGCTTTCTGTAAAAAGCCACCGGGGGGCTCTGCCCTCCCTGCAATGGTGCAAGGACCACTTCCAAGCAACACAGACACCCCTGTGGCCTGCTGTCACTCGAGAGCTATTCCACTGTGACAAGTCAGCTTCTGCCTATTTGCTGGATATCTAGTAACAGCTTTGGGGAAGCTCCAGAGAAAACCCAGATAAGAGCAGGGTTGAGGTCAGCACCCAAACTACATCTGCCTTTGGTTCTGTTGGCACTGGCTGCTGTGCCTGTCACAGACGATGGCTATTTCCTCACTGAGACTTTCGCATTTACCTTCATCCCAGACACTCCAGAGTTAGACAGAGGACCAATGTCACACCAGTGCACGGTGTGAAGGGAAGGCACCAGCGGCCTCTTCAGACCCTGCCCCTTCAGAGCCACACCACCTGGGCAGCTCCCGAAGAGCCTTATCTCAACCTTGGTATATCCCTGCCACAGATGAGAGAGACCAGGCCAGAGGTCGCATGCACAAGCCGAGGGAGGAGACAGCTTAGTGAGAAAGGAGGGCAGGTACAACGGGCAATAATGCACCAAGTATTTCAAGGGGTTCACGTGTCTATAATAAACTGTTTGCAAGAATCAGTTTCAATTTCTTTGAAAAAATGAAAATTTAAAGATAACATGAAGATGTATTTCCATGAAAAGACTCTCAATTCAATGTGCATGCCAAGGCAGCTAGCTGCAGGCCCTGCGTCCTGCTACGCCATACACAAAAGCATCATGGTTAGAGGGTGACGGCATCAGAGACATCAAAACATCTAAATATTCCTTGAGACAATCTTCTGAAAGATGGCAGCATATAGAGAAAGGCTATCTTACAGTTTCATGGAGATAACCATGTGGCCCTGAAACAACCCTGACTTCATTAAAAAATAAAAATAAATTATAGTCTCTTAATTGAATGGGGCTCCATGAAATTAACAGTGATGTAATATTAAATGCACTGATGTTCTCTATGTATTCGGTTATAAAGTCACAAAACATGAGTGGTAAATAGAATATAAAAAGAGAGATTAAAAATCACAAATTTCATTTGTTGTTTCCTGTTTCTTTTCTTAATTGCTTCCATCTCACTGAGTATTCCAAAAGTAATTTTTCAGCTTTTAAAGTAATAACACCATTATTCTCTTAGGTTTGCCAGAGAAATGGGAAGAGAAAATTGCATGAACGGAGGGAGGCAGCATGTGACACTTTTTACCAATCTGTGCAATTTCTATTACTGAATCATAAATATTTAAGGACATACATCTAAGCCACCATGCAGGAAAATTCTATATTGGACACTATCAAGTGAATATGTCTTTTTAGTAAACAATGTTTTCTGCCATTATCTAGATCACAGAAAAATAGCCTGCATTTCAGATTTGGAAAATTGGGCAAATTAAATGTTGGTCTGAACGGTACAATACAAGTCTGTGTCTGATTTTTTCACTTCTCGTGCAGTAATGGATAAGAGGAGGACCCATGCAAACATGTGGTTCTTTATGAAATAAACTGTGCATGCTGTCTTCTAGGCCTGCAATCTGACTTCCCCTGTGGACACTGATTTATTAATGGGAATAGGTAATAAATGAGAAGAGAGGGCTCTTGGCAGCCACTGTGCAAAGTTCATGGTGTTACACAACATTGGATCCGTCCCTTCACCTGCCGGGAGCTATCTGATGCTCACTCGCTCACTCACTCTGGGAATCCATCTCCCTACTTCCATCCCAGCCAGCATCTGGCTGGGTGATGAGCCATGGCGGAAGACTCAAGCCTCCTTTCCATTACTAAACTTTGGAATCTGGTTATAGAATTATGCCTCATGTATTTTCATCTACCAAATGACCATAATGGCTGGTTATCTACTCCCTACAGAAACAAGGTATGTGCTGGGAAAGTAAATTTTTAAAAATTAGGGTTTTATTAGACTCACCCATGGTCTGTTCTACTCTCCTGATTCTGGCAAGAACTCTCTCCCTCAGCTGTGTGTCAGGAAGATGGCATTAGGCACACGCAGGACACACTTGCAAAGGAGACCTCCAGGCCTCCTTACACTTGAATTTTCTAGACTCTTAAAGGTTAAATGTGTGAAAGGATGGTGGCTTGAGAATTTACAGGCTGCATTCAGTGCAGGTGCCCTTATAAGGGTCCAGACAAGGGCAAGGGGGCAGGGTCAAGGCAGAATCGCATGATCCAATCATTCCAGCTGCTAAGTAAATTGATTTTTGTGCCTGGCTATCTGGTACAGTCTGGCGGGTTATTTTCTGCCTTTTCTCTTGGGAAAGTTGTTCTGATTTACACAGCTGATTCTAAGGTCTTAGGACTGGAAATAAGAAAGGGCAATTCTCACACCAGTTCTGGCTGGGGGTGTGGCTCGCTTGTACGGTGCCGGCGTAACGGTGCCGGCACAGCACCTGCCTGAGGCCCCGGCTCCAAGAGCAGCACCATAACAAATAAGACAAAAAACAAAAGCAATCAAATCATTTCTTAAAATGAAAATCTAAAGGTGGCTGGGAGGTGGCTCCGTGGATAAAGCGCTTTCTGCACAAGGAGTCTGAATTCCCAGGACCGACATAAAACCCGCGAGCAATCAGCTAAGCAATTAGTAAGGGCGTAGTGGCGCATGCCTTCGATCACAGCACTCTGGAGGCAGCGCCAGGGGGATCTCCGGGAGTTTAAGGCCTGGTCTACAGAGTAAGTTCCAGGACAGCCAGAGCTTTACAGTAGGACCCCATCTTTATACAAATAAAACAAACAGACAAGAGCCGGGAACAGTAGCTGAAGCTAGTGCTGGGCATGAGGCAGGTGAATCTGGGGAACTTGCTGGGAGCTCCAGACCACTCGGAAACACTGTTTCAAAAGCTTAAAGTGGAGAGCAATAGATGAAGAAGCATGATGCCCTACATACACAAGGATCAAGCTTACACACATGTATACATATGTACATACACGCATATGTACATTACACACAAATGCACACACACATGCATTTTCATGCCTAGAATTTGTTTCAAAGTAATCTATGGGAAGAGATGACAAGGGAAAAAACAGATAAAGTGACCCAGGGTGGGAACTGATAGCTGTCTAAATGGTGACTGGCACCTCTCTCCATCTCTGTGTATCTGTGAAATTCTCCATTACAGAGGTATAAAAAACAGACAAATGAACCCAGAAATTTGCTAGTGGCTAGCCTCAGCCTTTAGCTTCATCTAAGTCTCCTTTTACAAACCGCCAAGAAATGCTGTCTCTTGTCATTTTCTGGTCTCCATATCGGATGTTTTATAACAGAGGTATGGGCGAGGGGCAGTGCTGTAGCTGGACTGGAAACTCAATGGGGTGAGAGTGCAGGGCATGCAGCCCGAGGGCTTCTTGAGCATCCGGTGTCAGGCACAGCATGCGTGGATGTAATGAACATGGAAATCAATAGTGATAGACAAATGGAGGGTGCTATGGCCTTATGTAGGACAGGCAGGCAGCCAGCACCTTTCTTCAAGTTGCGTCTTTTTGCCCACCATGTCCTATAACTCCCCAAACTTCAGGAGCAGGAGACAGCCCACGTGCAGGAGCTTGGAGGATTCATCCATATGAGAGAGGCAGAGAAAGGCCATGTGGCTGCACTGTACAGGCAGCTGGCCCCCAGGGATCCTCCATAATTAAACTACATAGTAACTCCTCAAGGTGGAAACTTCTAGAGTCCAGTGGTAAGCCACTGTTCTAAACAGTTAGCTTCTTCCAGGAAATAAACACTAGAGATGGGATAACTGAGCCAAGTGGGGTGCTGCACCCTACAATCCCAGTACCTGGGAGGTTGAGGCAGGAGGACTGAAAGTTCCAGGTCAAACCAAGCTACATGGCGAGACTGACTCAAAAAAGTAACTAAACAAATATCCCAGTAACTACTAAAACACAGACACATGAGAAAGGAGCGTTTGTACAAATCTATTTGAGAGCTACCGCAAGTCATACCCTAAAATATAACCCCACCCTCACCTTGGGCATACAAAATAAGGGCCTTTGAAAGCGGTAAAGAATCAGAGACGGAGAGCCAGAGAGTGCCATCTCCTCTGTCCTTGGTGAGGGACAATTGGTTGGGCCAGTTTGACTCTACTTCAAGCCTTGAGGTAAGGTATGAAAAAGAAATCAATTTGTAGATTTGGCCAAGGTGTCTACAAGAATAAATAAAAACACACCCAGGATTTTATGGAATTATAAACCCTGGGTCTAATCCTGGCTTCTGAATACGTCTGGTTGGGGCTCCTAGGAAGCAACTTTTCCATTGCTTCAGGCAGATCTGAGTTAGGTTTTTCTTCCTTATAATAATCTCCCAGCAAGAGAAGAAACTACGATTGATTCATTTTTGCTGAATGCTTAAAAATAAAAATCTCTTCTAACTATAATTATGCTTTAGTTCCAGCCAACACAGTTTATACCGGAGGCACATTTCAGTCCTCTTCGCTTCTCCCAGAGCATGTGAAAAGCACAAAACAACATGGTCTCACACACCTTTCTGAAATGTATTCTGTAAGTATTTAGCATATACTCTTCAGGATCTAGCAGCCTCCCTGGAAATGCTGCTGGGGGCCTGCCTAGCTCCTTCCTTCTGCACAATTAGTGACAACCCCTTCCAGTGAGAGCCTCCATCAGGAAACATAGCTTTTAGGGTACAAGGATCTGGCGCCCACACTAGAGGCTGCATGGACTCTAGCACCTCCTACTCCAGGGCCCCCTAGGGGACTGAGCTGAAGGAGGCTCCAGCTAAAGCCACAACCTCCATAGTCTCTTCCCTGCTCCCACCCCTCCCATCCAAAACAGTTCCTCATTAAAGACCCTCAAGAGAGCTCTGACTCACACTCCACTTTAGGGACCTGAGCTATGACCTTCGAGGGTCCCATGGAATCAAAGTGAAATGAGCATGTGTCATTAGTTTGCTGTGCTTGGCTGATTATGGATCACGGCAACTCCATCTGAGGTTATGACTCTGGGACACAGCAGACAGACTTAGGACGCCATGGAGGCAGCAAGCGAACATTTGCATAAACTCAGATCTACTGCTGGGGCATTCAAGGCCAGAGACAAAACAGGCTTTCCACCCAGACTCAATCTATGGACCATCTTCATACGACTAGTTGTCCATTCCTGTCCCTTCAGAGATGGGCGGTCAGTCTTACATTCTAGGACAAAGGTGTTCTTTCCCTAGTACTATGTAGCCCAGGATGAGGCAAACTGACTTCGTGTTCATTTCTCTTTGATATCCAATATTCTGAATTCCACTGAACTGAGTAGAAAAGAAAATCTTGGGATAAAATCCAAGAGAATTCTGTCTATACTTGATGGTGCAATGAGGTCAAGTTACAGCCTAAAAGAAAATCATTCATTTATCTATCATTTGTTTCAAGGATTGAAAGAACAGGGCTCAGGAGATAGCTCAGCTTGTAAAATACTTTCATTGAGGACCTGAGTTCAATCCTCCAGAGCCCAACTTAAAAAAAAAAATTACAGGTGGGTCCTGGGGCACGCTTGATAGCCAGCCTAGCCTACTTGCTGAGATCTAAGCCATTGAGAGACCTTGTCTCAAAAAGCAAAGTGAGTAAGCACTTGAAGAACTACTCCAAGGTTGTTCTGTGGCCTCACACATATGCACACATGTAAACCTATGTAAACACACACACACATACATATAAAGAATTAAAAATATAAAACCAGTCAACTGATCAGTCAGAAAAAAATACAACTCTGCTTGCCCAGGAAAGCAATCTCCTGACTGAGCCAGCTTCCTGGCTGTCCGTCCTATAAAGTCATCTGGCCTTGGCTCCCCATGCAGCTCCTGTCTTGGGCTGAGTCAGCAGCAAGCTAAGGGTGGGGAATGGTCCCACATAGGGAAGAGCTGCTCTCTGCAGATTTGCTTGCTGCCCCTGATATACCTCACTTTTTTAAAAAAAAGTTTTTTTTATTATGTATGCAGTGTTCTGTCTGCATGTATGCCTACAGACCAGAAGAGAGCACCAGTTCTCATTAGAGATGGTTGTGAACCACCATGTGATTGCTGGGAATTGAACTCAGGACCTCTGGAAGAGCAGCCAGTGCTCTTAACCTCTGAGCTATCTCTCTAGCCCCCTACCTCACTTTTTATTGAGGGCGGTTCTCCAAGGCTCTGTGAGAGCACCCAGATTGACTGATGGTAGAACATGGGCGATCCACATTGCTGAGCACAACCTTTGCCAAATGGGAACTGTTCTTGTCTACAATGTAATTCAGATCCATTTTCCTGCTTTTCTTTTTAAAGACTTGGTCTCACTTTGTTGTCTAAGCTGCCTTAACTCTGAGGCTCAAGCAATTCTCCTGCCTTAGCTCCCAGCAGTAGGGACTACAGGATACAACATGGTGCCCAGCTCTTTTAACTTAAAAAAAATCATTTGACTGCTTGTTTATGGGGCGGGCATGTCCTGTGTGTGGAAGTCAGGAGAATTCTCTCCTGCCATGTGGGTTCCAGGGACAGAACTCAGGTGGTCGGGCTTGGCAGCAAGTGCCTCTACCCACTGAGCCATCTCATTCATGCTCCTGCAACTATTGAAAAGCACTATCTTCCATCTGCTCTAAAATCCTTTCCCCCTGGAAAGCACATCAACTCAATAACGATGGGATAGCAGCGAGCTCATGGCTGCTGAGCCAGGGCGACGCAAAACCACCAGAAGAACCTTGGTCCTGCCCTAGACTAAGCCTCCAAACTGCACCTCCCATTTCAACCCTCAGGTCCAGACGCTTCTACCAGCTGGCAATGAAACTCAGGGTCACAACACATTGCTCACCATGGAAGAGGGTTCAGAACCAAGTACCAAAAAGTAAGAAAATAAATATGCTCCTGCAAAGGTGATAAGAACATCTACTTCATAAACTTATTGTAAGGAATAAAAAACAATGACGTATGGAAAATTCCCCAGCCAGCTGACCTGTCCCTTGTAGATATCTAATAAACATTAAGGTTTGTCTCTCTGTTTATCCTAGGAGCTTGTCTTGTTGCAACAACTGAGAATTCTGGGAGAAAATGTTCAGAAAGTTCTAACTCCTTTGAATCCGCAGGGTTTGGAGAAGAGCATCCCATGCACAAGTGAAACAGGCCTGAACGCACGGGGCAGGCACAGGGGTGACCCAGCACACGGGGCACAGGGGTGACCCAGCACACGGGGCACAGCACATGGGGCACAGGGGTGACACAGCACAGCAGTCACCTACCTGGTGGTCGTCCGAATGGTGTTTTCCTTCGTGTGATTGTGTTCTTTGCTCACTTTTTCTGTTAGGAGACAGAACGAAACACATGCCTTGGGTTAAGCTCAGTTTACGTCCATCTTTCAGACAGAAACACCCAATTTCTCTCTTATCTTATTGGGAAAATCAAAAGCATCTAGACACATCCACAAAACTATTAAACACTGATCAAACAGAACTAGCGAGTTAAGTTTGGGTGCTGCCTGATTGTAACTTGGCCTCAGTAAGCACGAGTGCATACCACACACCCAAACATGCACACAGGTTAAGGGCACAGAAAGAGTTGTTTCTACCCATCCTTCCTTAGTTGGTAATTTCTGTTTTCCTCAGTTAAGCCCTCCAAATGCAGTTGTGGCAACTGTTCTGTCCCTAGCTGTGGCGACAGTCTGTGCTGTTTGGCTCCTTCCGAGGATGGCCAGAGAGCTCTTGGTGCTGTCATGGACTGCTTATTCTAATAAATGTCACCAGGAACAGAACGATGTCATTAGACAAGAGGCAAGCCTGCTCCTTGTGCATCCTGGGGTCTGTATCCAGCAGCTGTCAGAAATTATTTAATTAGCTTTCAAGAACACCAAGTTGAACCATAGCCTCGCTGACCCCCACAAACGTGAGGACTCTCCCCTGACCATCACAGCTCTCCATGGCTTCTCTGAAGCATTTGCAGAAAACCTGGCCAACCTACAAAGCTTTCAGATTTTATGACCAGGTAGGTTTTAAAAATACAATCTCATCTTGGGGACTTTTTGAAAAATGTAAACAAGGTTTCTACATCTTTCCCAGCTGCCTTTGACTGATGGGAAGCTAAGTCGTGTGTGTTTACACGCATACCTCCTTCCTTTCCTTCCAACAGTGACACCAAGGGAGGATCCGGATGGCCTGGATGCTAGCTAGCATGCAGTCAGGGCAGGATGACTTGTCTGGGGTCACCTAGGCTGTGACTGTGCCAGGGTGGGTCCTCTCAGAGCCACATAGTCCTGCCTTCAGCTGATCCGTACTCTTAAATCACTATCTATGGAGCCTTGCTTTGAGATGTGCCTAGGCCTTTAGTAAAGGGACAGCATGAGCAAGGCCCTTTAAAGCTTACTGAGTTAGTGATCTCCACCACTGTAGAGAATCTCAGTGTCGTCTGAGAGTTGCTCAGCTGTGAAGGTGTCACCAGGCCACGGAGAAGCTGACCTGTCACCGTGGCACGGACTTCAGCTTGTTTCCTGCCTGTTTCTAAGGGGTACAACAAGTGCCATATGTAACAGGGATGTGCAGGGTGTCTGCTCTATCAAACTTCAGTGAGAAATGACTGACGGGAAAACTTCATGAAGACCCAGATGAGGGGTGTGTGTGTCTGCAGAACGCCAGTCTTCGCGGTCTAGGGGGAGCAGCACACCAGGTTCTCTGGGGGCAAACAGCAGAAGCTTGGAAAGCAGACAGAAAGCACAGCTCAGGCAGCAGACCCTTCACAGGCTAAACTCCTGCACCTCTGGATTCCAAGCATTTGAAGGAAAAAGGTTGATCTATAAAAACACCCTCTTAGACCACAGCTGGAGACAGCCTTCTCGTTTCCACTTTTTACTTTCTCTCTCTCTCTCTTTTTAATTTTTTCAGCAAGATATAATAAAAATTTTACTAATTCAGACAACATGATTTTTCCCAGCAATAGAGGCTCTCTGGGAGGACGTGGAAGTTTCTTTTTCACCATTAGAAAGAAACGGCCATGAATAAGATCAGCCTTCCCACAGGTACATGCGTGAGCCTGGCCAAAGGGCTCACCAGAGAACTAATTCCCAACCATGTTAAAGGCAGCTGAGGCAGGCGAGAGGGCTTTTGCTGCCAAATGTGAGGATCTGAGCTCTACCTCTGGGCTCCATGTGGTGTGAGGAGGGAAGCAGCTCCCAAAAGCTGTCATCTGACCGCCACATAAATACAATCCTAACATTTTTTGAAAGAGAGTTAGGAATCCGGTTTGGCAACACGTCATTAAGCATTAATGCAGTATGCACAAAACAGATCCTTCCAATGGTGTGGGTTACTTCCCCTTCCCAAGAAGGGCTTCAGCCAGTGCTTTCCAGCCAGTGACATTTCCCACCATTCGCCTACCTGAGAGCTGAAAAAGAAGCTCAGAAGCCATCTTCACAGAGATGTCTTGGCTGAAGAGATTTCTCTCTGGGGGAACTCTACCTTCTGGAAGCTTCTGTAAAGGTTCAGTTTTCTCTCGCCCCATTAAAGTGCTGTAGCCAACGGTCCGGCTGGGTGATATGGGGACTGGGGAGTCCTGGATGTCCACCTCCATGGGTTCTTCTTTAACTTTCACTGCCTGTGTCTCCTTGTAGCTTTCCGCTGCAAGCAGGTGGGTGAGAGAAACCAGAGCCATCCTTCATTCTGAAGCAAACCCAGTTTCTGCTGTCTTTTTGTCTGTCTGTTGTGCTGGGACTTGAACCCAGGGCCCAGTGCATGCAAGGGGTGCACATGCTCCACCCTGAGGTGTATCCCCAGCCAACTCAGTCGCTTATTACAAAGAAAACCACGAGGTTTGTGTTAGAAAAGAGTCTAGAAGAGTGGGTGCCATGGGACACTAGGACACAGTGTGAAACCATTAGCTCCACCCACCTGGCTTCCAGAAACCTCTGGGAACTTGACAGCCTGGGAAACTAAGTGGTCTGCCCAGGCCACGGAGTTAACAGCCTGGCTGCCTAGAACCTCAGCTTCTGGGTGAGGGATTCCCTGACCAACCCTAAGTCTAGTGCTGACTGTAAACAGAGAATGCAGCCAGGGACTGTTCTGGCTATAGCTCAGCCAGTTTCAGCTACTCAGATAAGAGCCAGCTTTCTAAGATGACAACTTCTTTCCTGTCTCTAAAGCCCACATCAAGGGTTTTCTCTCTAAGAATGCATCTAAATAACAAAGGTCAAACAGGGTGGATTCTTTGGAGGCATTTCCACCTTGCTGGGAGCTACTAAAGCTTGAGACCATTTCTCAAGTTAACTGAAACCCAGATGTTCACCTAGAAGCAGTCTCACAACCCAGAATGATGGGCCGCTCACAACCGCTCTTCCTCAAAGTTTTTAAAGGGCCCAACATTGGTGTGAAGCATGCATTTGCTTTGTGAGCCAGGGTGTCTATGGTCATGCACTCCTTGAGTGAAGCACAGGACATGCCTGGACCAAGGTAGGTCACTTCATCCAGGCACAAATTTGGACCATTTCAAAACAAAGTCACATTTTCAAACCAGTAAACATGTATTAGTAACTACTGAGTACACAGCTCCCTGGAAGATAAAAGTCAGAGATGACTGAGACACTTAGCTAAAGGATAGGCAGTGGGTGAGCATCCTACCATGAGGCCCTGTGAACATGGTCCTGTTTGGGGAAAAGCATTTCACAGACGTGACTAAGGACCCAAGATGAAGTTTTAGTGGATAACCCAGGAAAACCCTAGAGCCAGTGACAAGGGTCCTTCTTAGAGACAGGAAAGGACAGAGTCAAGAAAGACTCTGGAGTTGCCGTGCAACAGGCCAAAGAACTGCACAAAGTAAGACAAGGCAAGGTCCTCCCACTACAGCGTGGAGGGCATGAAACCCATGAACCAGGTTATGACGGCAACTACCACCACAACAACAACCGCTTGGAGAAGCTTCTGAGTTTCTCGATATGCCACACAGCTGCATAGCAGAGGCGGAGAATGCACAGGACATGCAACTAACAGAACAGTCTTCGCAGGCACTGGCTCCTGAGTCAGTCCAGCAATGGGGAGGGAGCCATCAGTGCCACAAACTGCTGAGCGGAGCAGGGAGGAGAGTCAAATAAGTGCCCTGAGGAGCAGTTAGAAACAAACAAACAGAAGAGCACTGCAAACTGAACAATTAAAATTAATCTGTGGTTACCAATACGAGCTTATCATAAGAGTGCTAATTTTTTGTTTCTCTTCCTAATGTATTACACACGATTCCTGTGAAAAAACTGCTGATTCTTTGGTCAACAGCTGAACTTGGGGGCACTAGAATATTTCATCTAGATTGTTCCCCCTTCCTCTCTTACTGACAAACTGTTTTCCCTTCTGTAGATCTAAGTAACTCATAAAAACTGAGTTCGCTGATTCAGTCAGGCATGAAAAAGAGAAAGTGGAGGAAGGAAAGGAGGAGGGAGAAAGGGGAATGGAGGGGGTAGGAGGAAGAGAGAGAAACTAGGAGGAGGAGGAGGAGGAGGAAGGGAGTGGATGAGGAGAGCAGCAAACCTTTTCAGTTAAAGATCAGCAACTTTCTGGGGTGTTGGCTCCCTGTCCTAGGGGTGTGCTGACCCCACAGACATCCTAACCTCCAGCTGGATCATCTGCCCACATTTCCTTCTTCACTTTTCCACGAAGTATTCAGTATGTGGAAACTAAACAGTGGGATCAGAGTCACAGGTCACAACGATGGCTCTGACCTTCACACTGCAAAGTCACTCTGGAGCCTGAGGACACACAGAGGAATGCCAGGACACTGAGACTCACTGACTTAAAAAGAAAAGTCTCAACACCGTAAAGAGTGAAGTTGGGAAGAGGTCCCACAGTGTGTGTATCTCCTCCTCCACCCTCAGGTACCCATCTTTGACCCTGGATCAAAAGCCACATGACTGTCTGCACCCTGACTTGAATGGAACAATTAGTTTTTCAGGCCAACTGGGGTAGCTTCCAGTATGATCTGCATGGAAGTGCTTTCTGTCCTTACAACAACCTTTTCAAAGTGCTCAACACACTGACCTCTGATCAAAACCTTTAGCATCATTAATCTCCTTGATGGACCCCAGATATGCGGGGAGCAGTACAAACTGATGAGTGAGTGAGCAAGCCCGGCATCACCAGTCAGTACTGCATGGTCCTTTGTATCCCATGCAGCCTTACCAAGTGTTTCCTTGCCTTTTTTGTTTCCTACATGTAAGTGTGTCCACTGTGTGCCTGGCACTGATGAGGCCAGAGAGAGTGTCGGAGTCCCTGGAACTGGTATTGCAGGGTTATGACTGCCACATGGTGCTGGGTCCCCTTCAAGAGCAGTGAGTGCTCCTACCTGCTAAGGCACCCTCCGCCCACCCTACTTCTTCTCAGCCTTGGTGGTAGTGTGAACTCTGCTAGCCCCACTGTGCAGGGATCTGCGAGGATGCTTAAGTACCAGCAGCACCGCACTCGACCGTCAACAACCAAAAATGACTTCTGGGCTGAGAAGACAGCTCAGCTGGCAAAACTGAGGCATGAGGACATGAGTTCAGATCCCCAGTGCCCATGTAAAAGTCAGGCATGGTGTCATATGTCTATAACCAACAGAGGGAGGGGGTAAAGACAGCTGAACTAATGATGCATTCCAAATTAACAGTGGTAGACCCTGTCTCAAAAATACCAAGATATGAAAGGGGAGCCCACCCCTCACACTGCCTGGAGCACCGGGACCCAGAGGCTGGAGGGCCCAGAGACCTAGCATAGAACCAAACATGACTGGAAAACAAAAGTCAATGAAATGATCCCTAATTCTGCTATACTCATAGATTGATAGATTGATGCCTGGCCCAATCGACATTAGAGAGGTTCATCCAGCAACTGATGAGAGCAGATGCAGAGACCCACAGCCAAACATTAGCAGAGTTGGGGGAGCCTGCAGAAGAGTGGGAGGAAGGGCTACAGCAGTCAGAGGGGTCAAGGACACATGCACAAAGCCCACAGAGTCAACTAAGCAGGGCCCATAGGGGCTCACAGAGACTGAAGTGATAATCAGGGAATCTAGATCCTCTGCATATGTTACAGACGCATAGCGTGGTATTCTCGTGAGACTCCTCACAGTGGGAGTGGAAGAACCCTTTTCCTCCTGCTGACGTCTCATGCAGCCTTGAAATGTGGTTTATGTGCCCAGTCTTAGCGTGACTTTTTATGCCATTATGTTCAGCTGACAGACCCAGAGGCCTGCTCTTTCCTGAAGGGAAACGGAAGGAGTGGATCTGGGGGAAAGGGGCGGTGGGGCAAGGGGATGTGAAGACTGGACGGAGGGGAAACTGCAGTTGGACAAAGAAAGAAAAATAAAAATATCTTAAGACTATGAGAAAACAAAATATCATAAATAAATAAATAAATAAATAAAGGGAGTGTCAGATTGAAGATCAACTTCTGGCCTCCACACATGCACACACAGAGAGACTGACAGACAGTCAGACAGTCCAATGGTCAGACAGACAGACAGACACACACACACACACACACACACACACATACTAGACACTGTCCACTTTTCTTGGGGAGGGACAAACAATCAATCTAGTAGAAAGTCATTCTTCTGAAATTTCTACCACATTCGATTTTTCACTCAAAAACAACAACAAATTGAAAACTTCAGCCAGGCATGATGATGCACGCCTTTAGTCCCAATACTCAGAGGCAGAGGCAGGTGGAACTCTGAGTTCAAGGCCACTCTAATCTACACCTAGGGCTACCCAGAGAAAACTCTGTCTCAAAATAAACTCAAAATATATAAACAAGATAAATAAATACATACGAAAATAAATAAAAACCTTCATCCAGAGCAAGAGAGGAAAAGTTCCTTTTATGTTCCAATGGTGACCCACCCCATGCTCATCCCAAGCCCAGCCAGGTTGCCTGAACAAGTCTGGCCTAGGGCCAGAGGTTGGTCTGACCTGGGAACACAGTGTCTGCTCCAAACACCACTGTCCCCAGCTCAGCTACTGTTTGCCTGGCAACGTTCTCACAGGACAATGGTTGAGTTAATAATTCCCAATGCTTCTTACCACTCACACCAGGGCTAAGTGTTCACTTCTAGGACCTACGCACACAATAGAAAAGGTTTGAGGATCTCTTACTTAACAGGACGAGTACTAATTTCTGTCCCAAGGAATCTATAAGATTATGAGGGGCGAGGCCACACCTGTCAGGAAAGAGCTTGCCTTGAATTTGACCCCTAACACCCATGTACAAAGGCCAGGCATGGCAGTCAGTGAGTTCTCAGAGTAACCTCAATACTGGGGAGGTGGAGACAGGTGGATTCCTGGGGCTTGCCTACTGGATGAACCTCAAGCCAAAGAGAGGCCCTGGCTCAAAATCAAGGCAGACAGATCCTGAGGAACAACACCTAAGGTTGATGTTTAGCCTTCATACACGTGCCCTACACACACACACACACACACACACACACACACACACACACACACACATGCATACACACTCCTACACACATGCATACACACAAGATAGCCTTAACCAATTATGATTCAGGAGAAGCAGGTTGTGTGTTATTATACACAGAAATGCTTCTTTCTATCTGTAATTTTCCTTTGATAAGTGTGGATAAAGTGACACACACCTATTTTTTAAAGAAGACAAATGCCCATAAACAGATGCGGGTGTCCAGCTTGTGACTGGAACATGTGCTCTGACCCCTAACAGCGTGGGGAGGGGAACTGGATAAATCCCACTCAAACCCAGCTTGGTCGCAGAAGGTGCACAGGAGAAGCCCTGTCCCACTAGCCATCCCACTGTTCTCTCATTGGTCAGTTATTCTGCCACTCTACAATCGGTTTAATCTTGGTCTTGTACTTGCCCTCAGGCAGTGCAAATCTGGATGATTCATGAGAAGACAAAGGTCCCTTTAATACAAAAAGTGAAATTAAAATATAGTTTGTAAGGACATCCAGAAACCCAGGCCAAAGGTGGTAATGGACTCTTCCTGGGGTCTGGCTTCAGGGATGCCAAGGTGAAGCGGGAGACCTGGTGCCCTGAATTAAGTGCATTTGTAGAGTGAAACAAAAGCAGCTTGCACTTCTGTCTCCTACTCTCTGAATCTGCTCCGTCTCGTTTGCTGGATGAAAAGTCTGGTAAGGCCTATAACCTGATCATTCTCAGCTAATACAAGAACTACAACCCATTAAACAGCAAAACACTCCAGATTCAGAAACCAGAAGCCTTAACCCCATGCACTGGATCACAGAGAGACCTGAGTCGTGTATCTGCCCAGAGAAGTCTTCAGTGGTCCACTGCAGGGGAGGAGAGCGGGAACTGCCTTTCCCATTCTCACAGATTTCTTACTTCAGACCCTAGGAAAGGACTGGAGAAGCATGGGGAGGGACACGTGAAGCCACGAGAAAAGTCCCTTGCTGTCCTGCTGCGCAGTAGTTTTGCACCTTTGGGTCAGCAGTTGTTCCTCAGCAGAGACTTAGCCAAGATCCCTCTCTTCCCTGCATACAGGTGAGCTCCCGAAAGACTGGGGCCACTCAGTCCCTCCACTCTCCTGCTCCTATCCATGGCCTCCCATCCCCCTTTGTGCTGAAGTCCCATCCATTTACACTGGACAACATTTAAGATGAAACTCACTCAGGCCTCTAGTGGGAACTGGTTGAGGTGTGGGCCAAGGGAAACAGTCATTTCTTTACAGGATCGAAGGGACAAAGTGTAGTGAATGCATCCCTGCCAGAGCCATGTCACCAGAGCAGCATGCAGCCCATTTCTCCCCTGGATGTCAGGGACAAACGTCACACATCAGGATAGCTATGGCGAATGCAGGGCACAGTTCACAGCAGTGTCCCTTAAGTCACTCTCTTCCTTCTTAACTCCTATGCTGGGGGCAATGGTCTGTATTCTGTCAATTACATTTTAAATAAACGCTGATTGGCCAGTATCCAGGCAGGAAGTATAGGTGAGACAACCAGACAGGAAGTAAATGCGGGTCAATGAGAACAGGAGAATTCTGGGAAGAGGATTCTGCTCTCTGTAGTCCTGACCCAGCCACAGAAGAAGCAAGATGTGACTCCCTCGCTGAAAAAAAGGTACCAAGCCACATGGCTAATATAGACAATATTAATGGGCTAATATAAGTTCTAAGAATTAATAAGAAGCCTGAGCTAATGGGCCAATCAGTTTATAAGTAATGTAGACCTCCATGTGTTTTCTTTGGGACTTAACGATTGTGGGAACCGGCAGGACAGAAAACTCAGTCAACACTTCTGCATGTGCCTGGTAGGACAGAGGCCGTGATTGTAGTGAAACCGTCAAAATCCCCTCTGGGTGCAGTGGTGAGATTGAGCATGCCTGGAACCACAGCATTTGGGAGGCTGAGGCAAGAAGATCCTGAGTTGAAGGCAGCCTAGGTTACATGGAGTCAATGGCCAACTAACCCTCATTCTCTTCCTTCTTTGAGACTGAACTTGTGTATGCTCCGCAAGTGTTCTATCCCTGAGCTGTATCCCCAGTCCTTCTTCATAATGCTTATTTCATTGCTACCACTATGTAGTCATCTGAAAATGCTTAAGAAAGGATCTCATTAAGATAAGTTTGGACTTGTTCTGTAGTTCAGGAAAGCCTTGATGTTGTGAGCCTCCTGCCCCAGTCTGGTATAGCTGGGTCACAGGTCTGCAGTCTCCCATGCAGCAAAGTTACAGGCTTGCTGTCTTCCATGCAGCTGGGTTACAGGCCTGCAGTCACCCATGCAGTTGGGTCACAGATCTGCAGTCTCCCATGCAGCAGGGTTACAGGCCTGCAGTCACCCATGCAGTTGGGTCACAGGTCTGCAGTCTCCCATGCAGCGGGGTTACAGGCTTACAGTCTCCCACGCAGTAGGGTAACATGCCTGCAGTCTCCCACACAGAGGGGTTACAGGCTTGTAGTCTCCCATGCAGAGGGGTTACAGGCCTGCAGTCGCCCATGCAGTGGGGTCACAGGTCTGCAGTCTCCCATGCAGAGGGGTTACAGGCTTGCAGTCTCCCATGCAGAGGGGTTACAGGCCTGCAGTCTCCCATGCAGAGGGGTTACAGGCCTGCAGTCTCCCATGCAGTGAGGTTACAGGCCTGCATTACCTGACCTATCTCTGACTTTCATAGTTTACTCTTGTTGAGATGGCTGAGCTTTCCTTTGACTGAAGTGAGACACATGAAACTTAAAAATTACCATCTTGACCATATTTTCCCTTATGCTTGGATGTGTGTAGTGTGTGCTTATGCTCAGGTGTGTATGCACATGGAGGTCAGAGGACAAATCTAGAGTCATCCTCAGAAATGCCATCTGCCTCTTTTTGAGGCAGAGTCTCTGCCTGGCCTGGAGCTCACCAACCAGACTAGAAGAGCTAGTTGTCCACCAGGGATCCGTCTGTCTCTCATACCTCTATGCTGCGATTGCAAGTCCAGCTCTTTGTGGGTGCCGAGGACATAACTAAGGTCCTCAGAACCTTTCAAACCTGTGCAATCTCTCCATCTATCCCCCAAGTTAGCCATTTTAAATGTACACATGGGTGTCACTCATTCTAGTCACACGGCTGGGAAACCATCACCGACATCCATCTCCAAGCTTGGTGACCTTCCCTAGGAGCGACTGTACCAGTCGGCATGAACCCCTTCTGCTCTCCAGCTCAGACTTTCTGTCACCATGCTAGGTTTAACAGTCCATCTGCAAAGCAAAGATTCTTCAGCTAGGCTCTTGGTAGTGAAGTCTAACTTAAATATCTGAAAAAGGAAATTAATTCTGATTGCAAACCCCCTTTAGAAGGCCCCATGTCTTCCCGACTGGCATTCTCTCTCCACTGTCCTAGATAATACACCTTGCATAAAACACCACCACCACAAATTCTCTCACAGGCCTGTTCCCCTCTGGACTGAGGTTTCAGAAGGCCTTGGCTCTTCCCACATCTTCGGTCCTCTTTCATCAGCACAGGGCCAGTGTAGCTGGCATGTCTGCTGTATGTCTATCAAAAGCGTTACCTGAGGCCAGGTAGAGCAGGGGTGAACTGCTAATTTCCCTTCCTGAGGCAGCATCTGGAAGGAAGGCATGTGCGCTGCACACTTAACACATGAAGAATGGATGGAAGGGCGCTGGCGTCACAAGTATCAACCACCCTCCCTTCTCCAGGAGGCACAGAACAGCGGGAGCCACAGCAGCTGCTTCCAAGGAGGAAACAAGCTGGGAGGTGGCCACGTTGGTAAAGTACTGGCTTTTCAGGCCCCAGGACTGGAGTTTGATCCCAGAACTCTCATAAAAGACCTGAGTGTGGTGTGTGCACTTGCACTCCTAGGACTGGGGAGGTGGAGTCAATCCCTGGGACCTGAACAGAGATGGCCAGTTAAAGTTCCAGGTCAATGAGAGACCCCGTCTCAGAAAAACACAGTGAATAGCACCTGAGAAACAACAAATGAAGTTGAACACACACACACACATACACACACACTCTCTCACACACATACACACACACACTCTCATACACATACACACACACGCACACTCTGGAAGTACTACAACAGTGCCACACTAAAACCATTCTCTTCCACATAGGAAATTTGACTCCTGCTATTGGGATTATCGTAACTTAATGTTTTCATTAATCACCACGCAACCAAAAGCACCAAGTGGGTGAAACAAATGACCAGGAACCTGGAATGAAATTACAAGGTAACATCTCCACACGGGGCCTGGCACAGACTGGCATAGGATACAGATCAACTGCCCTGGCTTTGCCCTCCTGCCCATGCCAAAATCTAAATGGAATAAGGAGTTAGACTGAACAGAGGACAGTTAAAGCCAGATCTACTGGACCAGAGGCCAAAAGGATGGAACTTCACAGACTTCTGATGCTATGTGGCCTTTGTTTTGGTTTTTTGTTTGTTTGTTTTTCCTTCTTGGAAGGAAGCAATAGAGGGGCAAGGCAGGCATGGCCCTGTGGCCCTGACTCTCTCACCCTGTAACTCAGAGAGGGGCTATGAGAACCTCCTGGCTGGGCTGGACACCTTGAGGTCTAGGCGCTCACTCCTGCTCCATTTTGTTTTCACTGTCCCAGGGTCTCTGCCTTGGAGAAGGCTGCACGCAGCATGTGTGGGTTGGGCATTGGCTGGCACGCCCTTCTTCATTGTGGGGCTTATGGGCTGTTTTGCTTCCTCTGTGCTCTGCCCTTGGGTTTATGGCCACAATGGCCAGTGTACAGGGCTCTTAGCAGGGTAAAGTTGAGAATGTAAAGTCTGAAGAATGACATTGAGACAGGAACTTGTCCATGGCTGCTGCCAACCCCAGAGAGACTCTGCAGCTCTGACCAGAGCCCTCCTTCCCCTGGTGGACATACTGGCCTGTCACCTTTCCTGAGGTGGAAAAGAAGACACTTTCTCCACAAAGGGAAGCAGGGGTAGAAAAGATTCTCTCCAGTTCTTATAGATACAGGAGAAACTTCTAGAATATGTTTTCTTATATATATAATGACCTTTAGCACACACACACACACACACACACACACACACACACACGCACGCACGCACGCACGCACGCACGCACACACACACACACACACACCACAACCCACTCAAAAGGATTTCAGAGTGACCAATCAAAGCAATGAGACAAACCAACATCTTTGAGGAAAGTAACTAAAAATCTGTGTCAAATTAAATTATTTATTCATTAAATTACTCTTTTCTAGATTGAGACACCATTCTTCATTAGAATTTTGTTAAAATGAGAGCTGGTAAGTCTGATTATAGCCTCCTCTCACCCCACCCCTACATGTACATTTTGATTCCTAAAACCATTTCATTGATATTGTAGCAAAGCTGACTCTTAAACATAATCATAAAAGTTATGAATTGAATTAACTAGTGTATCCCGTCCACATCAGTAAGTATTCCTGGAGACAGTGGGACACAGTAACACACATTTGAGGAATTAGCTGTGCACGGTGATTCACAACTAAATAGAGTGCGTGGAGGAGAAGCTTGGAACTGATCTTTCTAAGCACATGACAGTAAGTGCTCTATTTTGTTAATTACTCCGAACTTGCAAGAAACAACTACACCCTAGGAAAGTGTGGTTCAGGAGCTGCAGTGGTGGCTCAGGTTGCTCCTCCAGAGGACCCGGGCTCAATTCCCAGCACCCACATGGCAGCTCACAACCGTCTGTAGCTCCAGTTCCAGGGTATCCAGTGTCCTCTTCTGGATTCTGTGGGCACCAGGCACACACATGTCACACAAACATACATGCAGGCAGAACATTCACATGTGTAACATAAAAATAAATAAATCTCAGAATAATAATAAAAAGTTGAGTCCAAACCTTAAAAGTAGGAAGGAGTTAGCGCCAGGGCTCCTCTGCAACAAGGAGCAGACTATTCTGTCAGCCCAAAGAACCGCAGCTTTACTCCTATGGACAGCAGTGGTCTTTAGTGGCATCACCACCGCAGCCACCCAGCACTGTCCCAGGTCCCTGCCTGAGGTGATGCAACTGGGGCCCAAAACTGCTGTCAGAGCGGCTCCAAACAGCACCCAGTGCTACAGTGCAAGGTTGTGACTTGATTCTGGTGACCACAGGACTAGCTATATCTATCCATCTAGCCTTGCAAATTCTGCACCAGTTTTCATTTCTGCCCGCCTCCTCCCCCCCAAAAAATCAAGAAGTAAAATCCTACCTGGGCAGTGGTTGGTGCACGCCTTTAATTTCAGCACTCATGAGGCATAGGCAGGCAGATCTCTGTGAGTTGGAAGTCAGCCTGGTCTACAGAGAGAGGTCCAGGACAGCCAGGGCTGTTACACAGAGAAACCCTGTCTTGAAAAACCAAACAAAAAAGAAAGGAAGGAAGGGAGGGAGAGAAGGAGGGAGGGAAGGAGAAAGAAAAGAATAGAAAAGAAGAGAAGAGATCCTTCAGTTACTGGGCACTCAGGGAATGAGCTTTGCCACCCAGAGGGAGTCACGGAGTGACCCTGACATCATATATTGAACTCTGAGCATCTGGGTATTAATGCAAAATTCTCCCCCAATCACCTTGTTTTCATCTCATTTAATAATTTCACTAGAAATTAGCTAAAGAGGCGCATTTACACCATACATATGCCATTTGGTAACACTCCAAATGATCTCATTTAAAAAATATTAACCTACTTTTCATCAGTGTCCAGAATGTACTTTTTCTTGTCTCACATTAAAAAGGCAAAAGAAAAAAAGCAGCAGAGGTGTATGTGTCACCAAAAGCATGTAGCTCAACCTTAAAGCTATTAAAAATAATTATCCTTTGCCATTTAATAAATCTCTGAACTGCCTATTCCTCCGCTGGTGTTAAGAGAACTTTGTATATCAGAATGTTGGTGTGCTTGTATATAACCGTGCTCGAATGTGAATTCTGATTTTTAACAGTTCCTAAAAAACTCAAAAGAATTCTGGATGAAAAAAAACAAACTAAAAAACAAGGGCCACCTCTGTGATGACTGGCCACTGGTTTAGGCAAAAATTGTCAAGAGTATAGAATGTCTTAGTGTCCACAGAGATAAAGGAGCAAGTGAGTTCAATAACTAGGGTTTTATCCAGTTCCTTCTTTGTATTTATGTGTGTGTGTACACGGACGTGTGTGAAGGAATGTGTGTGCTCACTTGTACACCTGGGTGTGGCGGCCAGAGGTCAGCCACAGCTCTTGTTCCTAAAGTGCCACCACATTTTTTTTAAACAAAGAGAAAAGAAAAAAAAAGACTAAACTACCTGCAGAAGCTTAGACTGAAAAGCTGGCAGGTGAGGATCACAGGGGTCTGTTGATCTCCACCTCTCTCAAGCTGGTATTACAAGCTTGTGCCACCATACCAGGGTTTGCTGTTGTTTTGAGATAGGGCCTTTACTATGTAGCCCTGGTTGGCCTATGGAGACCAGGCTGGGCTTTTATCTCATGCAGACCTGCCTGCCTCTGCCTCCTGAGTGCCGAGATTAAAGGCAGCAACCACCAGGTACAGTCACATTTAATTTTTCTTAAGCATGGATTCTTGGGGGCAAACTCAGGTCCGAATGATTGACAGGCAAGTCCTTTACTAGCTGAGCTACTTTCCAGTCCACGAAGCTTACTTTTTATTGGAAGCTTTTTAGCAAACTTCAGAATGTGAAAACCAGCTTAAAATTCTTTTTTTAGATGGTGTTAAAAACTACTAATTCATGCAGGCATAATTATATACACTAACATATAACAGTATGCTAATATTGTTAATATAAAAAACAGTGGTGCCAGACATGTACACCCCGCTGAGAGGCCTCACTGCCCCAACAGCATTGGTCAGCTGGGGGCTGCTACCCATGCTCCGGAGGGCATCTCCTAGTGAATCCTGTGACAACAGAGACTAGAATAGTGTGGGGAGGGGGTAAGACAAACTACAGAGGAGATACGAAAAGAATTTCTGTGAGGGAGTCATCCTGCTCAGCTTGTGTCTTTAGTGCTCAGAACTAGACTTGGAAAAAAGAAGGAACTCAATAAACAGTTCGCTGAATGAGTGAATGAGTGGATGCATGCCTGCATGCAATACAGATTCTGCTTTCTAGGTTCACTTTTCGTAGTTTAAGTTACCTGTGGTCAGCAGGAAGGTTGCCACCATGCACGTGGTTACATTCATGTAACCTTTATAACATGTTGCCTTAATTGTTCTGTTTTATCATCAGTTGTTGTCATTAATCTCTCTGTGCCTAATTTGTAATTTAAAATTTTGATCATAGATATATGCATATCCATAATGTACAACAGCGCTTGCTGATATCTGTGGCTTCACGAGGAACCCCCGGGGCCTGAACCAGGCTCCACAGATCAAGGGGTACTACTGTAAAAGAAGATCCATGCAAAAATGGAAAGCACAACAGCGGTAGAGGCGCTAAGCCCTGAGAAACCTTTACCTGCTCTGCCAAAATCAAAGCCTCCACAACCAAAAACAAGCACGGGGCTCCAGACGTCCCCCCAGGACTTGGTTTCCCATGGGGTTGAGATGTGGAATGTGTGGGTATCCTCCTAATGAACCCTGGCTGGGCTTCAACAACGTTCACAAATGTCTTCTGAATCAAACCTTCTTACAAGTGACGCAAGCAACTTATTTCATTTCCTTTTTCTCTGGTTCCTGCATCCCATTCTCTCCGGTGCTGGGACTCAAGGGAAGGGAGGAATAGCTATCCAGATTTGGAGGTGGAGAGTATATGTTATCTAGGCCTAAAACCAAACAACCACTGTTATACACAGAATCTGCACCAGCTCTGGGGATGCCCAGAAAACACAGTCAGAGGGGAAGAGCTTTCTAGAAGGAAAAATGCTGATAGGAAACAGCAAACAGCGTCTTCATGAAAGGCAACCCCTCGGCCCAACACGAAACTGCACATTGCAGTAGCAGGAGGTGTTTAAAGAAGACTACCCTGCATCCTGATTAAATGGCCCTACCCTGCAGGCCAAATGAAGGTTCCTGCCCGTTTGAATGTTCAGACCAAAGCAAGGGCCCTACTTCACTCTCCATCCTCAGTACTTTTGCTGGTCCTTTTCCCTCCTGACTTAAAGGTAACTAACAAGTTACCTTCAGCCTCCTCTTTGAGGCTCACAGGAAGCGTCTGTAAGGCCTTCCCATGAACGTCCTCTACCACAAGAGCAAAAGAGTTTCTGGAAGCCAAACCGTTTAGGCCAACAGTGAGTTTAAAGCTCTGACGGCAGGGGTAGAAAGTAAGGAAATGGCTCGTAACTCAGGCTTTAAACACCGGGCCACCTGACTTTGAGCCTGAAGTAAACAGCCCGGGTTGTGATACGCATATTCTGAGGCCTTCTCACTTCTCCAGCTGTGGAGATAAGCCACACAAGCACAGGGTGAACCACAGAAAACCAGGAAATGTGGGGATTCCAGCTGTTAGAAACAGGGAAGTAAATCAACCCACAGCACAAACGTAGTCTGATTTATGTAGGGAAACATACACAGGGGTGGAGTTAATAAGAGAATTATTAGGAAGGAAGACAAAGATCTCTTCCAAAGGAACACCATTGTCCCCGCACTTTGACCAGGAGAAAACACCACTGTTAAATCATGTGCTGTCATAAATAGTAACAGAAGCCATGGCCAGAATCATCTCTTCATGAAGGTTTTTCCAACCTCAGGCTCCATGGACGGACTCCTGTCCAATGGAAATGGGTCTCCCTGGCTTCTGGAATGAGCATGCGTAGAGGCTCTGCACAGACTCCAGAAGGGCTCCTGCTGGGGGTGACTCAGCCACTTGGCAGAGGGCCTGCTACTCCACAGTGAGGATTCCCTTCTCCAGGTAGGTCCCTGATGCCAGCACTACCCCAATGAGCACGGGATTCACGGGGTTCAATTACATATGTGCATCTTCTCCTTCTGTGACATGAATAAGCTAAGGGGAAGGTTAACTCGGCAGTGAGAAGAAAAATTGATGCAGAATAAGAATGTTCTAGTCTCACTGAGAAAAATAAGGATTTTTTTTCTGCTCTCCCTCACCAGACTATCTCTGGAGTAATGCAGGGGGAAAGGCTGGGGAGCCGGGGGGAGGGGGAAGGGGGTTCAAGAGACATGACTACACACACACAATACAAGCACTGAACCAGGTCCCGCCTGCACCTGGCAGGGTGTCTTCTGAGAAACACTGTCCTGCCAGCAGTGGTGTGACGCGCCTGTACTGCAACCAGAGACCTCGGGTCGCCAAGCTCTGCTTAGCGCCGTCCATAGCAAAGCGGTTGCCAATGGCTTGTAAACCGCTGGAGGCAGTTTGTTAGCCACATGATGAAGCCTGTAGTCACCTCTCCCAGGTACTTACAGAAAATAGCATGCAAGCAGGGACACTAGCCTACAAGCACACTTCTGTTTTGTGACTATCCCACCGGAACAGATGAGGGCCCCACACATCAACCCCTACCCCTACTGAGCAACCCTATCCAGTCTCTCAGTATGGAGACTCCACTGTGCCTCAGTTCAGAGACAGTCAAACAGAAAAGGCAACCGATGTGAAGGCGTAGCCTATGAAATTCCTTGCAGAGGGCTTGCCTGGTTTCTGGGAACACCAGCCAATACAAATTTCCGTGGCTCTATTAACATATGCAGCTATGCAAGAAGGAAATGATAATAAAACAAGAGCCCTTTGAGTCTGGACTTTGCGAATCCAGGCTTCAGTGTGGGAGGCAGGAGGAAGCTGGTTAAGAAAGCACAAAGGGTGAAAGGAGGTGCTGAGCACAGGCCCTGCAGACCTGAGCTCGCAAAGCCCCCCACTTGACGGGGGCGGGGTGGGGGAGGTTACAGAAAGCGGCAACAGCCATTCAGGTACAGCAGCCTAAGAATTTGTAAGGAGTGTGCAGAATTATAAAATAACAGAAGGCTCTTCCGGCTAGAGGCGGAGTGAGATGGATCGGCTGTATAAGCAGGGCTCTCCCTCCTCCCTCTTAGCTGAGTTGGGGACAGCCTTCCAGGGTGCAACCACTTCTCATTCAGTCCTTCTCAAACAGGCAGAATAATAATAGCACTGTGTTCCCTTTGAGTTCAACAGGATCTCTAAACCTCCAAGAAATATCTTTGCATACAGAAACATATCAAGTTCTTACCTCATTAAAGTGATCTGCCCCTATACAAAATATATATGTGATATTCCATGTTGCTCCATTTCTCTGACTTTACAGGTGATTTTAAAAGTGTAATTACTTATTTAGATTTAGTCACCAGCTTATAGACTGTGTGAGTACATAATACAGACAAACATACATACATACATACATACATACATACATACATACATACATACATACATACGGAGGTAGGGTCAAGAAGTGAGCGAGGCAGCAAGAAAAGAGTTCTGGGTGTTCATTACAAGTCCACTGCTTGTTGCGTCCATTGAAAATGACTTATAAAGT
The DNA here is from genome assembly GCA_004026605.1 of Ondatra zibethicus. Classification (NCBI taxonomy): domain Eukaryota; kingdom Metazoa; phylum Chordata; class Mammalia; order Rodentia; family Cricetidae; genus Ondatra; species Ondatra zibethicus. Next base: position 257,282 of record PVIU01000189.1, on the reverse strand, counting down.
TAACATGCAAAAATACTTGGTCATCACCCTGAGGACGCTAACACACAAATCAAAATTTAGAGAGGTCACCTCAGTTGGATAGGCATAATTCAATAAATTAGGTTTCATAGGCTTAATATCCCTACAAATTAAATACACTGTGCTAATATAAGTGAAGATGGGTTTTCCTTTTAGTATTAAACAACTCTGCATTTAGTTAATTTTTAGAATTACAGAAAATATAATGGTATTCATGGGCAGCAAAAGGAACAAAAGCTGAACTGGGCTTCATCAAATGCAAACAGTCCTGTATTGTAAGAAAGCTGTCATGAAAACACACCAAAATGAGAAGGGAAAAAAAAAGGTCTGCCATTCACCCCTCTGATAAGACTTATGTCCAGAATATGAGAAATTTTAATGAGCCCAAACCAAACCAAACAAAAAATCCAAAAGTAACCCAAGCAAAAGGTGAACAAAGAATTCGAATACATGTTTCTTCAAAGAAGACGTTCAAGTACTAAGTAGCGTGTGAAACTGTGTCAAACTCATCATACACTAGACAAATCTACACCATAGTGAAATTGCTAGGCTGTGCTATTATAGTGGTTACAATAAAAAATATGGTAATAAGTTTTCATAAGGCCATTCAGAAATTGAAACCTCATCCATTCTACAAGGGATAATAAATACTGTTGATGCCTTGGAGAAAACATGCGGCCATTCTCTAAATTGTTAAAGGGAGTTCCCAGGTAACCCAATTACACAGCACAGGATATACCTAAGAAGATTAAAACTGTAAGTCCACATGGAAACGTGTCCAGGAACATCCATAACAGCAAAGACTGGGACACAATCCATTAAAGGACAAAGAAAATACAATGTATCCATACAACTGTCAATATTCAGCCATAAAAAGGAAAATAGAATCAATATGGAGAAGCCAGTGAGACAGTCAACAGAGAAAGACGCCTGCCACCAAGCAGCGGCTTGAGTCCAGTCCCTTGACTCACTTGGTTGAGAGACCCAACTCCAACAAGTTGTTTTCTGACCTCCACATCAGTGGTCCCCACTCCCAAAATAAATGACATGATATTTGAAAAATGGAATTGGCAGACCACAGCAACGTGCTGAAAAGTCAGACATAAAAGACCACATAGTACATGAGTTCATTCATAGAATGTGTCCGGAGTAAGCAAATCTCATCAAATGCTGAGACACTGAAGGGGTAATGCTGCTATGTATGAGTCTCCTCCAGGGATGGAGGAGTATTCTGGAGCTAGATATGTTACTGGATGCACAGTTTCGACAGAACATCACCAGAGTCACCGGCTTCAGATGACTAAATGTTACCTAGTGTACATGAATCACAAAGATTGGCGGGTGTGGTGCGTGTAGTGAGGTCAGAGGACATCCTCTACACACCCCCCCTTTATTTAAAGACAGGCTTTATATTGCAGACTATGCTGGGTGGCCATTGAGTCCCAGGAATCCACTTGTCTCCAGCTTCCCAGTGCTTGGATGCCAAATGCACACCAAAACACCTGTGCTCATATGGGCTCTGGGGTCAAAATCATGTCCTCACTTCACCAAAAGAGCCATGTGTGTCCCTAGCCTTCAGGGAGGTTCGGGCTGGCTGAAAACTTGGGATCCTTCTGCACGTTGTCTCTGCCTCCAGAGATCTATGCTTATAGGCCCAGATAGCCACACCTGGCTCAATAAAAATCTGTTTTTATTGAGATAACATTTAAAACAAAACACCAATGACCAACAACCTGGAACCCTCTCTAAAGCACAACCTGAACTATGCCCATCTCCAGGACAATGCCATACTCAATGAGCCTCTCCATGTGTGCAGACAGGTAGGTGCAAATCCAAAAGCAGTTTTCAATGTGAGTCTGATCAGACTGCACCGCTGCCACTGTCAAATACCTCAGCAGCATGACTTGACAAGTAGAAGGATTCATAAAACAAGGAGAGAAAATACCTTCCCATTGATAGTGTGTGTGTGTGGGGGGGTGCCTGTGCCACGGTGCATGTGCACGGGTCAGAGGTCAGTCTGCCAGAGTTGGTGCTTTCCTTCCATCCTGCAGCCCCAGGGGATGGAGCACAGGTGCGTGCTCCTTCTCGGCAGTAGAGCCCCAGCCCAACCCTTTAGCACTTTATACAGATCTGCTAGCATCTCCTCAGCCACAGGTGGCTTTTTCAGGCACGTAGAAGCATAGGAACCATGTAAAATTAAGTTTAAAAATGTGTTAGGGTTAGGTGAGGTGGTGCCTGCCTTTAATCCCAGCACTCAGGAAGCAGAGGCAGGTGGATCTCTGTGAGTTGAAACCCAGCCTGGTCTACAGAGTGAATCCCAGGACTATGTAGAGAAACCCTGTCTCAAACAAATAGACAAAAATGTTTGAAAAGGTCTCTATCTTCTCCACTATTCAATTAAGCAACTTGTAAGTTTGATGAAGGCAAATTTTGTGGTGCTAAAATAAAACGTAATCTCCATCCCACAGATTATTATTGATGTCACGGTGTGCTCTAGCTTATGTCTTGCACCCATGTGTTAAAGGTTGAGCCCCCAAGTGGCACTCCCGGTGGGGGGGCTTAAGCAGGTGGGAACTTAGAGAAAGTCTTCGGGTCATTGGGGGTGTGCCAATGTGAGACCCTGGGCTCTTTTTCCTCTCTTTTACTTCCTGGCTATACTTGGTTGAAGCACTTGCCACAGTAAGGTGCTGGCTCGCCACAGGCCCCAGGCAATGGGGCTGATGACTCAGGGACTGGCACCTCCAACCCTGAGCTGAAGTTAACTGTTCCCCTTTGTAAGGGGTTATGTCATGTGTTTGGTATAGTGAAGGACAGCTGGCTGACTAAAGAAAGACATGCTGCTTAAAGTGTGCTCCGTGTAAACACAGGGTACTCATGCATGAAAACCTCAAAAAGACAAAAGAATAATAAAGTTTACAATAAAGTAGTGCTAAAGAAAAAATAGCAAACTGTTTTCAGCCTGAAAATTAATTCAGCTAAAATTCTCATTTTTCTCAAGAAACTCTTCAGAGTGGAAACATCTCCAGCATGGCGTTTGATGTTTGCAGTGACGTAGGGAGACTTTCTCCAAAAACCACACCAACATGCCCAGGAAAAATTCAGAAATTTAATTGCAATAAACATGAAGAAAGTGGCTTTATCCCAGGCTCATGGGCAACATGTTCTTGATTTATCAGGTATGCATGTCCTTCTTCAAAAGTCCTGGATGCCACCATTTCATAATAAATTAAAAGGCCTCGGCACAGAAGAATTGTGTTTGTTTCTTCTAAAGGAAACAGGGACATTTAATGGAGCTTTGTTCCCCATCAGCTTGAACCTGAAACGCTCTTCAGATGGCCCAAACCCACTCCGCTAGCCCCTTGCTCTGCACACGAGGCTAACGCTCTAGCAGTCAAGGCCACTTGGAAAACTTGTCAAACAAAACACAGACTGCCAGGCCCTCAGCCCCAGAACTGGAAGGACTTCACCAGCTAAGTCTGGAGCAGACCTTGGGAATGAGTCTCTGATGCCCCAGTGACTCTGAGAGCCAGGGCTGGCCAGGCCACAGCCTGGGTGGGCAGGCTTCCACTGAGCTGCTCGCGGAGAGGAAAGCAAAGTGATTCAAAGGCCGAAGCACATTCCCATGCACTGCTGAAATAACAGCGGCTGTAGACCTGTTCCTCCAAGTCAGGGGTGTCCTGCATACAACTGTCAACCCAAAGACTCAGTTCTGGACATTCTTCTACCTCCCCACCAGTCTTACAGGGTGACAGGATAGACATCAGACATGTTTGCCAAAAGGCTTTTCCCTCACATCTAGACACAGAAGTGTCCACTGGTGGGCCCTCATCGGAGCTAAGGATGCTGGAATTTGGAACTGGGATTAAGAAGGCTATCTAGCTGTTCTTCTGAACCAGGGGTAACCTGAAAAGCTGTTGACAATGACTGCTTCCCACCTCTGGACTGAATAGCAAAACCCACCTGTAAGCCAGAGAGGCGCTGGGAGGGGCCTCCTGGGTTCTGAGGGCCTGCTGCATCCTGCCTGGGACCTGTTAGCCAGGGCCAAGCCTGTACATTCTGCTGCCTTTTCTTGCTGACCCCCTGAAGGGGACTTCTAGCACTTACAAGCAAAGGGCCCCACCAAAACTGTGGCACAAGTCAGTCTGTGTGTCCTTTTCCAGTTCACTTGTGCCCACCTCAGAGATTACATTACTTTAAAACTTTGCCTTTCTCAGGTTTGGCTTGTATTGGTTTATTTTCTATTGTTCAAATAAAGAAAATCAGAGACTGTACGGCTTATAAAGAAAATGGGAGGAGCGGAGGAGGTGGAAATTTTGAATGGTACTATTTATAATGCAATAATAAAAAATTAAATGTGGAAAAAAATTAGCTCTTGGGGTAAACGTTAAAAAACAAAACTCTTAAAATGATAACTGCTATAATATTTTTGGAAACAATTTCTGATGACCATGAACTTTAAATAAAACAAAATATACAAAAAAAAAAGAGAGCAAGGCTGGAGAAAGAGCCAGTGGGGTTAGAGTGCTGGCACAAGACTAGCATTCAGGTCCCAAAACCCACTTATAACCATCAGCTCCAGGCGATCTGATGACCTTCTGGCTTCCAAAGACATCCAAGCCAATAAAAACATGTCTACACAAGTAAGTGTGGAAGGCAGACTGTCATCTGATGCCTTCCATCACAGTTTAGGGGGCAGAGCACTCGCCAAACCTGAAGCTCAATGATTGGCTAGACCGACCGGCCCCAGGGATACTCCTGTCTCTGCCTCCCAGTGCTGGGATTAGAGAGATGTCGCAATGCCTGGCTTTTACATAGGACCAGGGGATCTGAATTCAGGTCCTCAAGCTTGCATAGCAAGGACTTGTTACCCAATTAACCATTTCCACAGTCTGAAATTCTTCTTTTCTTTTTAAAGACTTACGTTTAACTGTGTGTACAGGGGAAAGAGAATGGGTATTTGGATGTAAGGGGAGGCCAGGGATGCCAGGTCCCCCTGGGTGTGGAGCTACAGGTGATTGTGAGCTGCCCAACAAAGTGACAGGGCCAAACTCTTGTTCTCAGTACATGTTCTTAACCAATGAGCCGTCTCTCCAGCCCCAGAATTCTCCATTTTAAATGTCATTCTTGTTTGTTTGTTTTGTTTTATTTTCTCTCAAGACAGGTTTCTCTGTGTGGCCCTGGCTATCCTCAAAACTGCTCTACAAAGCAGGCTGACCTTGAACTCACAGAAATCCATCTGCCTCTGCCTCCAGAGTGCTGGAATTAAAGATGTACACCACCACCGCCCAGCTTAAATGTCATTTTTAACTGCTCCTTTAGTTTTGTCCAACTGTGCATGGTACATTCTACACATGCATTCCCATTCGATGTGCAATTCCATAAAGAGAGGCAGCCTCTGCTTGTCTCTGGCACCTACCCTCTTCTTTCAAAGCACAGCACCAGGTAAACATCCCATCACTTCCCGCATTATGTCACATCTGTGACCACATTTATGACCTAGGTTTACCAGGTCACCAGACATTATCAAATCAGTCTGAAAGTAGCCTGGCTAGTGCTCCCAACATGTCTAATGTCATATATCCTCGGCGCTAAACTTTGAAATGCTGGCTTCCCCAGATGAAGGCTTTGGGGAATTTTCTTTGGCAAGCACAGGCTTAGCAGGGAAGTTTGATGGTCTGGGCTGCTGTGTGTCACACAACAGCAGGTAGCCACAGACATCCAGTCACTTCCTCAAGCGGGCTGTTTTCTTTATGGTATCCGCTTACTGTCCACGCACTCAACTTCACAATTAACAGCTGGAAAGGGAATCTGGACCACAGCAAGAAGGAACGTCTCCCAACCCACAGGCCATGGGGGTTTCGCCTGGTGCTTCCCCAGAGAACAGGTGTCCACTTGGAAAGCACCCTTCCACATTGTCTGGGCCATGTGCGGATCGTTCATCCTTACGGAATGAACATGAGCTGTTTAAACATGGAAACAAGAGAGAGCACAAATCATTGACTAGTTTCTTCTTGCTAATTCACTGAAAACCTATTAGGAAAATCAGTAAGAAAAGAGAGAAGAAAAACCCGTTTCCTTGGATGTTCTTTGGGTCAAACAGAAAGAAAGAAAAGCATCTCCCATACACTACTGTTGCTATAATACTGTCATCTCCCTGCCTTATCTGAGGTTTCATCCTCCGTGTTGTTGGTTACTTCAGTCAACCATTTTCCCAAAGTAATAAATGATAATTCCAAACTATTTATAGGTTTGGACAACTTGTATTATAATACACTGTTCTGTTTTGTGGCAGGGTCTCACTGCATAGCCCAGGCTGTCCTCAAACTCGCAGTCCTATCTCAGTCTCCTCACCCTGGAATCACAGGCATGGTTCTCTCCACAGAGCTGAACATCCACTTCACTCCTAAGAAAGAAACCTCTTACCTCATGGCTTTGGAATGAAAAGACATTGTTTTTAACCCACTCACCTAACTTAAGACTTAAGGAAATAATGTCGACCTGGCCATGGCACACTATGGCACCGTGATGCTGTGACTCCCTGGACAGATTCCCATGCTGATTGCTCCTGCACCGCACATGTAGAGGCTACATTTAGACGACTGTAAAGAACTACAGCCATCTTAAGGGCATGTGACTTACTGCAATATTCCACTAGGAATAATAGGAAACTCTTTATCCTTAAAAGTCTCTTACTGTTAATTCTGTTGGTAATTATTTTAATGGCTACCTGACCCGCTCACAAAATTAAGAAAAAAATAGTATTAAAGCCCTCAAAGAATTCAGTCTCAAACAGTACTGATAAGAGCACAGAAATGCGGGGATGTGGATGCATGTATCCTTGACCCAAGTCTTGTCTACGCAAGATTTTCTTTTCAGGAAAGAAAACAGTTATCAGTCTTCATGAGAGTTTGTTTCTACATTATGAAGGGTGGTTGCCCTTCAGAAACAAGACCATTCATTTAGCTTCCGTTAAACCCCGCCACACACAAACTCCATGAAAATCAATGAATACATTTAGAGCCTTCATTGCCCACGAATACCATTAGATGTTCATGGCAGCATTTATCTTTCGGGGGGGGGGTCCTCATTATTGTCTAGAAAAGACTTTCCTACTTCAGTCTCTCAAATGACATCATCCAAAAGGATTAAGATGTTGCTGGGTAGTGGTGGCGCAGGCCTTTAATCCCAACACTTGGGAGGGAGAGACAGGTGGATCTCTGTGAGTTTGAGACCAGCCTGGTCTACAGAGCGAGTTCCAGGACAGGCTCCAAAACTACAGAGAAACTCCACCTCAAAAAAACAAAAAAAAAAAAAGAAAAAAAGATTAAGATAAAATATTTTCCTTCAGAACATCTGCCCTGAAGCCTCATTCACCATTTTCATAATCTCCTTCAGTATAGTACCAGCCTCCTCCGCTCTCCATGGCAGCTACATAGTACATTCTGAAATGGCATTATTAGCTGGCAGAATCTACCGCCAAGGAGGGCACAGGCATGAGGGGGGGAGAGAGAGCTTAAGCCACTGTATTGGGAGAGCTACCTCTGGGAGAACAATGGAGGTGGGTGACCTCTGTGGACTGACTGAACATAGCAACAGCAGAGGGCTGATCGCATCGCTGAGATAGGTTGGCACAGGAGGGAGACACGTGCTCTAACATGGCCGCTTTGCCTGCCCAGCTTTCGCCTTTCCAGAGCACCATCAGTGTAAGCATCACTTGCGAAGCCTGGGGAAAGGGACTTCCAGTGAGACCACAGTGACTCTCTAGTGCTCTGTCACTAACAAGTCATGTCCCCCTCACAGGCCAGTGTGTTCTGAATTAATATCAAAGACAAGAATTCTTAACCCCACCAACTGGCAGATACAGGAATTTCAACTGTTCTGACATGCTGACTCTAAATAAATCACTATCAATTTCCAACCTTCTAGTGAACCAGAAACACTGTCAGAATTGCCAATGAAATTACAGATCACAGAGGAGGACCACGAAGGCAGCTCTTGCTTTCATCCTCCAAGCACAGCAAGTTCCCAACAAAAAACAGCTTTTGATTCATATTAGCATTTCAAACACAGTTCCTAAAAATTACCTTCAGGAGGCAGCAAACTGAGGACAGCTACCACTTGACAGGTAGGATTACCAATGTAGCTTTTTCTTCCATGTTCTGAAAGTCATACCCTGCTACCAAAAAGACACTCAATTTTCTACCTGTTGCAGAGAACGAGGTAGATACTGCTATCCCAAATCCAAAATACACTAGCTTCGATTTATAGCCTGTTTTTTCTTATATCCAACAAGTCGAGACTACATTTAGATATCAGTGGAATCATCCATTCATCGTTAAGAACAGGTTAATTAATGTAACCTTCCCCCAGGAATGTATTCTTAAAACTGCCTGTTGCTACTCTGTTGATAATTACTTTGAGTGCCACCTCAACTGTTCACCAAGCCAAGGGAATTATTTTAATGGTCCTTAAAGAATATAGTATAAATCTATAAAAGAAGCAGGGTCTTCTCTCAAGAAAAGGTATTTTGATCAAGTAGAAGAAATCCCGTGAATGTTGTTAGAATCCATTTAAAGTCATGGCCGATATCATCTCCGATGCTGGTGATGTTCATTTCTAACAATATCCAGAAAGAGAAAGCTGTATCTAAATAAATAAATGCAGCACGGAGAGAAACGAACAAACTCAACATGTCTAACACAGGAACTGAAGCTAATGTCTACAAAGGTGCAGCACAGAGAGATAGAAACGAACAAACTCATGCATGAAGCACAGAAACTGAAGCCAAGCAAACTGATCATTCCTTAAATTCGCTGTTTTCACGCTATTATTGCCACTGGGTTAATTATAAGCTGTGCAGGAAACGGTCCAGTTGGCTGCACATGAAATGACTAGAATAGAAATATTTTAGAATCTATCAGGCACCTGAGAGCTTCATGAGAAGTTCCGAGGCAGCTTTGGCAGACAGGTCCCGCCTTGGCACACTCCCCTTGCCTTCTTGGGGTGTCAGTGGGTCCTCGGAGAGGTTAGGGGCGGCCACTTCTGGTTCCGGGCTGAACACGTAGCTGGACCGGGGCAAGGGCGTGCTTAGGGCCTCCTCTTCCTTGGGTTCCTCCTTCACTTTAAAGTTAAGATTCATAGGCTCCTTCTGGTTTGCAGCTGTCAAAACATAAGAAGAAGAAAGAAGAGAGAAAGGGAAAAGGATATGTATGTATGTATGTATGTATGTATGTATGTATGTATCTCCTCACTCCCCCTCTAAGTTACCCACACTTCACCTTGTGCTTAACAGCTGGAGGGACCACAAAGTGACCAAAAGGCTAGGCCCCGAGTACACCACTGTACCTTTATGCAGTGTATCCCATGAACCTTGGTCTCAGCTGGATGTACACTTCAGCATATATGAAACCCGGGGTGTTTCCAAAAGTGCTGCCTTCACAAAGCATGTGAGCATTTACTCCTTGGTTTCTTTAAACATCTTCCCTGGATACGCTGTTGTCTCCCCGGCCTCTTAGCACATTCTCCAGCTAATTCTATCATTAAACAATGGCTCGTGAAATTATTCTGCTGTCAAATATTGAAATGAAATCAGGAGTCAGCAGCAGTATCTAAAACTGATCCCCTGAGGTGGGTGGAAAAGGTGAGAATGTCGAATCTGCCAAAAAAGAAAAGCAGTACTGGAGAGCTACTATTCTCACCTTATTACCACTACTGGCCATGCCGAGGGTCCATATACTTTGTATTGTCACCACGAGTAATCAGATGCCTGCAGAGCCTACGTCACCTTCACATATAAAATGGGCTTTAGGTTTTTTGTTCTGTTTTGTTTTGATTTTTTTAAGAAAAAATATTTCGGAGGAGTTTTGGATTTATAGAATAGCTGCAAGGGCAGTTCTAAGCCCTAAGAGTGGCGTCCTCTTTATCACCACACATTTGTCAGATCTACAAAGTCCGTGTGGCTATGACCCAAACCCCAAATTCGTTCACTATTGCCCTTTTTCTCATTTTTTCTGAAACCATGGAGAGCACAGTCAGAACAGAGCTAAGCAGCCTGTCATGGGATGGGTGATTTCTACGAGCTGGCTACTCTGTGCCAGGCCTTTCCCCTGTGCATACCACACAGAAAAGGCCTCAGGAAACAGGCAGCTCCCCATCACACTTTCCCACCCACCCCGTCAAAGACCCATGGAGTGCCAAGAGTCACTGTGCCGCACAGGACATGTTTACCTTTTGATTTCATCGTAATCTGTGTTCTTAGAAGCTCTTCTTAGAAAAAGCCTGGCCTGTCCCATCCTTACAAACAAGACCGAGAAAATCAGCTCCCAGCTAACACAGTCCTGGTCCAGTGCCTTTTCCAGTTTCTAAGAATGCTTGCTTTCGATCATCAGTTTGAGGGGCTTGGTATACTTGCAAACTGGGCCTGAGAGCTAGAGGAACATCTCTGGGTCTCACAATTACAACTCTGTAGAGCTGGGATTAGAACCTGGGTCCCTATGTCCCTGACTTCCTTCACCATACTGCACCTCCACCTGGAGTGCTTTATTAACAAAACCAAGCTCTACAGCCCTGGTTAAAACACCATGTTCTCAGTGAGGTCTACGCCGACCATCCATTTAATAGTGACCCTTGCCCGACTGTACTCCCAATCTTCCTTACTTGCTCTCAAATATGAATATTCTACTGTTAGGGACAGAATTGTGCCTCCCACCCCGTCCCTGTGAAAGCCGAAGTCCCGCCTTCCCGGTGTGAGTACATTTGCATTAGGACTTTAGGGGGACACTGAAGTTAGTTCAATGAAGCATGGAGGTCGTGTCATCATCCAATGCCAGTGGTTCTGAGAACTAGTTTGTTTCTCTTCTTATGACGAGAAACACCAGAGATGTCTCTACATGGGGAAAGGTCAAGCGAGGACATAGAAAAGAAACCATCTACAAGCTGAGCAGAGAGGCCTCAGGAGAAATCAAACCCTCTGACAACTTGATGTCGGGCTTCCAGCCTCCAGAAATACAAGACCCAAATATCTGTTGTTTAAGACACCCAGAGTGTAGTGTTTTGTTGTGGAAGTCTTAGCACATGAGCTAAGTATTCTAGAAGCCCTGACTACTCTGTTCTCTCGACTCCAGGGTCAGCATCACGAAGACACTGACCTCTGATTTTAAAGCTGATGCGTGTCAAGAGCACAGAACAGAGCCTGGCCCACGGCAGAGGCCCCATCCGTACTTATGAATGATAAAATGTGCTTGCTCTAAAGCAGTGACATTGATGGCTTTCTAATAGCGCCATGGTCAGCAAAAATGGAGAACTCTGACATTCCCACAAGCAGCAGTCAGAAGCGCTTCCCCTGGACGTATCACCATGGTAAGGCAAGGATGGCTGAGGTGAAGTTCAAAGCTTTGCTACCTGCCTAGACCATGGATGTGCTGGTATACCTTTGAAGAAGCTTCACTAATGGACAACCTAGCCCTTGGTGGATACTGCTACCAAACCTAAAGCAAAAGGAACGATGACATTCTTTAGAGCAAAGCTCAAATGGGTGTTCCCTACCTCATTCTGGGACCCCTTCTTGAGACGCTACTGGTGACATGCTAACGCCTGTCTGTAACCCAACACTTTCCTCCCAGAACTGTCATAAATCCTTCCCCAGAGCATCCTACACAGCCATGGCACAGTAATCAGTGTGTGTTTATTACATGATATGTGTATGCTTTATTATCCTTTCAGAAGGAACCATTCTAAGTGAATAGAAATTGCCTTCATGCTGTTCCTTTTATTTGCAAACATGTTTCTTCTAAGATGAGACTAGGAAAGGTAAAATATCAAGGAAAGTCCCAACTTCAGAGAGGGTGACCACATGGAGCAGATGCTCATGGAACCTGTGAGCACCTTCTAGGAAGATTAGTCAGAAGACTTAAGAAAAAGAGGAAATTCAGGATTGCCAGTGAAACCTGGACTTCATGGGCCTTAGAAAAGACACCTGCAAAGCGACAGACCAGCTTTGTGCTGCAGTGACATCAGCTTGCCCAGTGCTACCAACCTGGTTTTCATTCTGGCTCTATCAAGAATATCACAGCAATGTGTGTTGAGGAAGTGTAAATGTAACTAACAATGCAGCAGGAAAACATGTTGAAAACACTGATCTGCTTGAGTTTTGTTTCCCAGGCACTTGGTCTAAGAGAAGATGTGAAAATAGAAGTGCACAGGCTGGGCTCCTTCCTATCGATTCTCAGAAATAAGTTCACTGAGACTAGTACATGAAGCCTGGATTTTATAATTAATTTGGCCACATAATTGTCATCTTTTAAATGATGCTGCTTTTCAAAGACCCACATAGGTAAAATTAAAGATGTTTTCCTTTGAGAGGGATCACTAGAAGAAAAGCACTGTTCTGCAACGTACTGTGACGTCTACTTCATTCCTTTGATCAGAGAAAGATCGATGCACATATGGAACTCAGCCCATACAGGCTTTCACAGCACCTGCCCTGACATTTGTGTATCGTACAGTTAGCCAAGGCTCCACACCTAAAACCATGAGGAAGCCACGCTAATCAAGAAGCCCTGTCTCTCTTTCACTACTTGCTACAAACATTTTAGGAGCGGAGCCATTCTGGTTCTAAATGTTCTTGATGGAGTGAGTTGTCATTTCAAGGAATCAGATCTGCTTCTAAGCATATGTACAACAAATTAAAGATAAACATGAATGCAGAAAAGAAACGGGCATGGCAAAATAATTCCAAAACTTCAATCCTCAGTGGTGGGCATTGACGAGGTGCAAACGAATCTGTACAGCAAGCCATCCACAGGGAGATTCTGTCTAAGACTTGGTCTCCAAAGAGATGCTCCATACAATGTATTTAAAGATCATTCTTGGGCAGGTGAGATGGTTTAGTGAGTAAAGGTGATTGCTACCATGCCTGATGAGCTGAATTCACTCCTTGGGACCCATATGATGGAAGGAGAGAACCTACTTTCACAAGTTTTAGTTGTTCTCTGACCTACACACGCACACACACGCACAGGTACACACATATATGCACGCGTGTGCATATGGGTGCAAATAAAGACCATTCTTTTGTTTAATAATGAGCACAACAAACATTTAAGTAATTGGGGGGTTAAGTCGTCTTCAAGCACACATGCCATGACTATCTATCTGCAGGTGAGGAAACGCTAGAGGACCCCAAAATGACTGCCCCCAACCACAGAGCTCAAGGACAGAGGCATTAGGCTCCAGAGCATCCCCTGAAGAGGCAAAGCTCTTTCCTTCCTCCCCAAGACGCTCAGTTTCCTTTAAGAAAGACACTGACTAAGCTGTGCAGTGTGGGCTTTGGAAAAATGAGTAATGGATGGGACTGAGTCGAGGAGCATCAATGGCAAAGGGAAAAATGAGTGTCATTTTCTGACAGCATAGGATCCTAGGGCCATTTAACTGAATGGACAGAGAGTGGGAAGAGACTAGAACACACAGGCTTTGGTCCTGTGCTACTGGTCCCCATGAGGAAGGAAAGGGACAGATGTAAGATGACAATGGAGCTCTGGTTTCCAGTCTGCCAGTCTGATGATTGCTAAGCTGCTCTGTGGAAAAGTCTGGCCACTGGGGATTACATTTACTCCTCATCCTAAGCCGGAGCCAGGCCTGAGAAGGGAACCTCACACACATGGCTTTCAAGCAGTGCTCCAAGGAACCCTAGGATAACTTTGAGAGTTCCAATTAATGTTTTTCTCAAATATAATATTTTAAAGTTGCTTTGAATTCATACAACACTTGATTTTAAAGTGGATATCCTTGTCAGGATGACACCTGAAATGTCAAGTCACCAGAGACCACCAATGTGCTGCCTTGTGTTGATGAGTCAGATTAGTTTTGGGTAATGCAGTGTCTCCTGCTATCATGGAACTGTTGGACTTCTGGTAACACCTCATAAGGAAGCAACTTGCTGATCTTTGTGAAACCCTAGACCTCCGTGCAAGCGCTGCTGTGGAACTGTACGGTCCCTGTATACTGGAGTCCGTATGCACTACATGACTTCAGTCAGCTTCTTGACCTTAGCAGCATGCATGTCTGGACTGGATAATTTGCTGGAGGAGGGGTTGCCGTATACACCGCATCCCTAGTCTCTACCGACAAGGTGCCCATAGCTCCTACCAGGCATGAAAACAAAAACATTTCTCTAGAGGTTCCCAGATGTCCCCTGGGCATACCTGCACTACATGAAATACCAGGGTAGGTTCCAGAACATGTGCCTGGGTGTGCCTTCTGATTACAGCCAGCAGACCAAAGAAGAAAGATTCGCAGAGATGCGCAAGTGGGGCTGAACTGCCAGCTGTGGATCACAGCTCAGCAACAATGAGTCTCCCCTGAATCTCAATGCCATCTCCATGTTGTATATGAAGAACCAAAGATCCAAAGTGAGTAAAAACTTTTCCTAAATAATAGGTCACTAGTTATCAAGTGGCTGATACAGAATCACAGGCAGTTCTGGTGTGACTGTCAGCATGGGATGCTCCTTGTGTGTCACTTAATAAATAAGGGACAAGAGCAGGTGCCGAACGCTCAGCCTCTGAAGGAGGAACTTTGTGGCTACGGTTTTTCTTAGAAGCATCCGAAACATTAATGGGAGAAGTTGTTAAACATCCCTTCCCACTTCCCACGATGTCACTGCAGGAAGAAGTATCTCTTTTGTTGATTTCGTTTTGTTTTTGAGACAAGGCCTCCAGACACAGCCCATGTTGACCTTGAACTAGGATCCTCCTGACTTAGTCACCCAAATGCTGGGATTGCAAGTATGCGCTTTCCAACCTAACAAGGCTTCAGTTAGCAAAATAAACCTAGAAATGTAACAGACAATAATATTGCTATAAAGACTATACTCCATAACACCAAAGTAATGCTTAAATACATTTGCTTAGGTTTTTAAATAAATAAATAAATGTACTAACTATAAATTTGTAAAATAGCTCCTTTTTTAAATACCACTTTTATGTGTTTTACATAGTGGCTACATTTCCTTTTTTTTTTTTTTTTTAGAAAAAAGTAAATTAATTGAACATTTAAAATGCACCAAAGTGAAAGCCAACCAGGTTTCCACCGCCTTCTTTTGCAATGAGGAAACATGGGCTCAGATAATGATATCGGTTTTTTAAAGTCACAGTTGTCAATGACTGAACTGGAATCAGAGCTTAGTTCTGGGGACTGTACCCCAACTTCAAATCTATCAAGCTGTCCTGTGGGGCACATCAGCACATATGGGCAAGCTGGAGACCTGGGATTTTTCAATGATTTGACACGCTTTAGATGATAAAAAAAAAAGTCATCTTCTGAAAACATAAGAAAGATCATGATTTAATTAAATAGCAACAGCTGAATACTTCTTTCAAATGCATACTATATGCATGTGGAATTCTTAAAATATTAACTTAAAAGTTTTAAACCTTGCCCTTTAGTTTTAAATCATTTTATAACTAGTGTTTAGCGAAAGTTTTAAGGTCTCATGTTTCTCATCAGTCCCTGCAGGGGTTAAACCTTGGCCGGGATTCTGGATCCGCATACCCAAACCAAGTCTTCAGAGGTCCCCAGTGACAGTTACAATTATGGACATGGAGCCAATAGGATACAGAGAACGGTCAAGGGTAACAATAGTGAGCAGAGCCACAGGATGAATAATGAGCTTTTTTCTCCACAGACTAAACTACATTTAAAGCCAGTATGTGAGACTGGGCATGGTGGTGCTCGCTGTCACCCAGCACTCAGGAGGTACAGACCAGAGGACCTGGGGTTCAAGGTCATCTTCAGCTATGTAGAGAACTGGAGGCCAATCTGGGCTACGTGAGACCCCAATAAAACAAAACAAAACAAATCGCACATAGAATGAGCAAGAGTGACCATCTGCAGTAATCGTCTTAGCAGACAGGATGTCTCTCTTGTCAACAGCAGGAAGGACTGGTCCTGGAAAATCACTCAAGCCTCGAGGAAATGTGAAAGAAAGCTGTTTTCAAAATTTATGCTATTAACACATTCAGAAATGAAATGCCTTAACAGCACTGGAGTCATCTGCATAGAGACTAGAAGAAAGGAACCCCACAGATTGGGCCACATCCTTCCTATAGCCTTTAGGACTGATGTCCCACTCCAGAGACATCACCTCCTGACTGCTACACCTGCCACCTTAAATTAAATTAACACAGAGATATGCTGGTTCCTGCATCCATTCGTAAATGATCTTGGTCACTGTGGATCACCAAGAGAGTCTAAAGCACTGGGGTTTGTGATGGGCGGTGAAATGGTCAGTCACTCCTACCCTGAAAGCCTAGCTCCTTCTGAGAGGAAGAAGGAGGATCTTTGGACCCCAGAACAACAGGTGAGAAGAAGGGTGGAAATGAAAAGGGCGTGTGCAGGAGCCCTCATTTTTCCTTAGTGTGAAGAGCTAGTTACTCAACAGAAAGAGAACCAGCCAGAGGGTGTAACCTGGCTGTCGGTAGTGTGCTAGGCTAGCATACACAAAGCCCTAGGTTGGATGTCTCCTACCACATAAACTGGATGCAGTGGCTCATGCCTGTGATCCCAATACTCGAGAGATGAGGCAAAGAAGATCAGGAGTTCAGTATCATCCTTGGATGTGTGAGACGGTACCTCAAAAAGAGAGAGAGAGAGGGAGGGAGGGACGGAGGGAGGGAGGGAGGGAAGAAGGAAGGAAGGCGGGAAGGAAGGGAGGGAAGAAAGGAAGGAAGGAAGGAAGGAAGGAAGGAAGGAAGGAAGGAAGGAAGGAAGGAAGGAAGGAAAGAAAGAAAGAAAGACAAGAAAAGAAAAGAAAAGAAAAGAAAAGTTAGATAACCAGGCCTCACTTGTGGAGAAGTACTGGAACAGAATCATCAGCACTTTTTGAAGGGCTTGGGGTGGGGCAGGGGGATGGAAGCTGGAGGGGCGAGATATCTTGGGATGATATGAAGGCTACCCAGAAAGAAGGGTCTATATAGATATATTTTGAAGGTGCATGGGGGAAAGAATAACTGGTTTAGTGACTAAAAGCACATGCATTAGAAATGATGCCATGATTTGAAGCCAAGGAAAATAAACAGTGGAGCAGACGGAGGTCAAAAGACAGTTCGCTTAACTGAGAAATAAAAATTAGGTAATAGCTAATTAAGTGGTCACAAGCCAAGCCTTTGTAGTCAGCCAGGGCTGAATCTTTGCTCGTGTTTCTTACAGCTGAACACTTCCAGTCTCAGCTTTCTTGTCTCTAGAATAGGTTTAGTGTTGCCCCTCTGGTGCTGCAGAGGGTTAAATGAGAAGTTGCAAGAGGCTGTTGGCACAGCGCCTGGTTCCCAGAAAACACTTCTGGTTAGTGATGCTCTTACACCAGCAGTAGAAGTGGCAACAATAACAACGGGGTAGAAGGAAAGGAATGGCTGGGGTTCAGTGTTAAGAATACAATCGTCTGTGATAAGTTTTCCCAAAGGTCTACCAAGATAAAACATTATTCTGGGGCAGCCAGATGGCTCATCAGGTAAAGACCTGCCAACGAGCCTGACAACCTGAGCTCAGTCCCTGGAACCCCCAAAGCAGACGGGAAGAAACAACTGGCTCCCGTAAGTTGTCCTCTGACCTCCACATACATGCTGTGTCCCCCACTCCACACATTCAAAATAAACAAAGAAAATGTAGTAATTTTTTTAAAAGTATTCTGGTGACTACCATAGAACTAGCTGTCCATACGCAGCACAGTGAGGAAAGAAACGTCTAAACGCCAGCCCTCACCTTTCCACTGTTATGATGTAATGTGTTTGGGGACTGACAAGGGAAAGTCTGGAATGTAAGCTGGCTTGTTACCACTCTATCTGTAGAAGCCTAAAATAGTAATGCAACTTCCATGGCTGGAGCGTGGCTTGGTGCTAGGGAGGCTGCCTAGCATGCATAAGGCCCTTGGTTCCATGCCCAGTACCACACAAAATATTAATGCAATTTCCAAAGGTGCCTGCCATACAAGAGTCACAGGAAGGCACTGTGTTGGAGAGCCTGGCCAAGGGCAGAGAACATAACCAACTTCCTGGATGGTGACGTCTTTACTTTGCAGTCCGGGGCATGGACACGTTTGGCCCAGGAACACTGGAAACACACAGCCTGGATTTCAACCCCTGTCTGTATAGTTATTAGCTGTGTAAATATGAACAAGAGCTTTAAACCTTTCTCAGTTTCCTATCCGTAAAATGGAATGATAACAATAATCCTGCTGTTATGGGACTCCAAGAAGCTCAACCCAGCAAAGTCAGCACCACAGACACAGATACAGCAGCAGCAAGTAAATGCCTTCCGATCTCCATCCACACAAACTTCAGCTCCAGGCTCTGCTTGTGTATAAGTCCATCCGTCCCCTGCACTAGCAAGTCATTAAAAGGAAGACATAGCCTCTCTCTCTGGGCCTTTCCCCCCCGCCTCTCAGAGGAATCACCAAGTTCAATAAAGTCCCGAGTTTCAAAAGGGCATTCAGGCTGTCTACTCATACACTACCCTCCTGCAGCTGCTCACAAGAGGAATTCAGTCACGTGGCCCGAGAGTGCCTAGGCAGGACTGAACAGAATGGCTAAACCAAATCTGAAAAGCGACTATCAAACAGTCCAGTCAGGGAACCAGGCCCCCATGGTGATGTGTGAGTCCCTGGCTACCAGCACCGATGTCTCGGGGCGTGGTTAGCACAAGACTGGCATTTACATGGAAGAAGGCCCACTTGTTAAGATGCGGCTGAGAAGGCCATCAGAGCCGCCAGGCAATGGGATGGCTTGGTTGGCTGGCCATCTCCAGCAGGAGTGTTAACATTTATCCATAAGCCCGATTGTTACTCCCAAATGCATCAAAATAGTAAGCAATAGATGGAGGCTTCCGAACAAAGGCCTCTGGGAAACAACAAGGCATGGCATAGGAACGTTTGTGGGCATCTGTCATTTCTACTTGAAAACTCGCACTGTTTTACGGCCGAGGCCCCTAAGCCAGAAACACTTGAGCAAGCGCCTGCTCACCCACAGCTGCCTCTGTGAGGCTGAGTGTGAGTCGGTAGTTCAGAAGGTCCATCTTTCCGACCTACAAGTATTCTGGTGTTGATTTTATAGAGCTAATAGGATGCGGGAGACAGCACAAAACTTTTCTTTGTCAGTTTCTAGATTAAAAATAGTTGAAATGACTTATATCTTTTATTTTGGAAAGCCAGGGACAAAAAGATATCCCTTGCCAACAAGTGAGGTGCCAAGTTTCTGTCAACTGGATGCTTGGTTATAATCCGGGGAGTTAGAATTAAATTTCTATCTTGAAAAATGGCATCCTGAAGAAAAAAGATGGTATAAGACGATTGCGGGAGCTTGTAATTTGGTCCTCTGATGAGGATGCGCACAGCTTTTGTGTGGACACATGTTCCTGTGCACATGTGTTGGTGTGGGGTGCAGAGGTACATGTATAGGTCAGAGGTTAACCTTTAGGAGCCGTCCACCTTGTTGTCTGAGGACAGGGGCTCTCACTGTACTTAGAACTTGACACTTTGGACAGGCCGGCCAGTGAACCTCAGCGATCCACCTGTCTCCCTCCTTCTCACGGGGATTACAAATTTGTGCCACTCTACCAGCTTCCTACATGGGTGCTGGGGAATTAAACCCATGTTCTCAGGCTTGCTCAGATAAACACATTACTGAAATCCCCAGAATTTGGAAGCTCCCAGTCTACTCTGGGGCTTCTCAGACTGGACAATGTCTCTTGCCATGAGCCCACTGGAAGAAAACCATAGGGTTCATGAACACACCTCACGCAGGCCTCCCCTTCATATCAGCCTTGGCTACAATGAGGTGGCGTCTCAGACTCAATTTACAGCAGCGTGTCTTTTCATGGACTCAGATAAAATGAAAGTTGAGCTATACTCAGAGATTCTGATCTATACTGAAAAACACTGTACCAAGTACCAGTTAGGGTTGTTTGTTTGCTTGTTTGGGGGATTGTTTGGCTCGTCTGAAATGCTCCTCCTGTAGTTCAGGTCGGTTTCTAATTCTCTATATAGCTGTAAAGTAAACTGAGCCTCTGGCCTCCACCTCCCTAGTGTTAGAATATGACAAGCCTGCATCACTATCTCCAGTTTATGTGGTGCTGGAGATCCAACCTGGGACTTTGTGTATGCGAGGCAAGCCATCTACCCACTGTGCTGGGTCTCCAGCCCACGGTGCCCACTGTCTATCACCTATCTGCTGACCTTTGTCCCGGTTGCCTATTAGAATCGACAGAGGAATGCAAGGAAAATAGCAACGTCTGGGCCTACCCCAGACCAATTAATTAAAACATCATTTTTGGGCTCTGGTATTTTACAGAAACTCCCTAGGTAGGGCTAGCTAGCCGCGGAGCTTACAAGCTGCTGCTGCCCACAGGAGACAGACCCAGAGTCAACAGGGGCTGGGTAAGCACCTCTCCCAGGAACACTCCCAGTCATGTGACCGGGGTAGGTCACCCTGTTATCCAATAATTTGCATACGTCTTCCGGGAAAGAGCTGTGTAACAGCAGAACTACCTACCGCCCTGAAGGCCTGCCTCCCAGGCCCAAACCTGGAGGAAAGTCTACAAAATTATTTTTCCCCAACAATGCAGAAAGCCAGCAGTTGGGCTGAACCAACCTTGATGGTGGGCCTGGATCTAGGGAACAACCCTGCCCTCAAGGACTGAGGGATGGTGTCGGGCTTCACCGGGGCAAACAGCTGCAGGTTCAGAAAAGGGATTTTATTTCACAAGCCTATAACCAGCACCTCCAAACTGAGGGAGGGTTGCCCATGGTCCTCAACCCTCCTAACGCTGTGACCCTTTAGGTCAGGTCCTCATGTTATGGTGACCCCCAACCATATAATTGTTTCATTGCTACTTCATAACTGAAATTTTGTTACTGTTATGAACCATAACATAAATATCTCATATACAGGATATATGTTATGCGACCCTAAAGGGGTTGTGACACACAGGTTGAGAAACACTGGGTTAAAATGTATTTAAAACTGCAATGCACCCTTCCCAGTGATTGTGAACCTCAGTGGGCTCCATTCGGTCAGTGTTATGCTTGATTTTAACCGAAGGAGCAAAAAGCATCAGGGGTTTTCTTTCTCTCCTTTGGAAACAAGTATGTGTCTCCACGCTTCAACTGTGCTCCGTTTTTGTAGACCATGAACGGACACAGAGACTCCCAGGATGGGTGCCCAGGAACAGCTGCACCCGATCGTACCAGCAGGTGCAAGGACAGAGCCCTCGGGGGAACAGTGCAAGAACAAAGGCGCCATTATGAGAGCACCGGACAGGGCCTGGGCTGACCACTAGGCCACACCATTTGAGGGCAAGGAGAGCTAGAAACTCAGCCATAGCTCCCTGGTATTGTGCCCCTGAATGGCAGCCACTAAGAGAGCCAGGTACAGCATACAGCAAACCCAGCAGTCAGCAGCAGGCCAGACCAACCACACAGTTAGTGTGGGGGGAATCTGCAGAAAAACACATTCCTTTCCTTTTAACATAACTTCTCCTCCCGTGGGCAGCACTGCCACAGTCACCAAGTTTACATTTACATCCAAATATGCACACAAAAAAATTACCGATGCATCTCACTCCCTGGTGACTTTATAACAGGTTGCTAGGTAACAGTGCATACAAGTCAGGTTTCAGGACCTCTAGTAAGCCACCATAAAATAGCTGCATGGGCCTTTTGCATAAACAGTGTGCCTTTGCTATCTGTTTTCTTATGCCAATTGATCAGTCGGGAAATTCTCCCTTGGCCAAACTGTATGCAACCCCCCATCAACAACTGAAAACAACAGACCACTATATATACAGGGCTTTGGCACACAATGCTTCACCCCAACCTACAAACTGCTTCTCCCTCTGCCTCTGCTGTTCGAAGCTCTGGCTGTAAGCAGCTGAAGCCTTTTCTCATGTTCACTGAGATGCGCTGGAGCTAACAATCACAGCCGGGTGTCTGGTGGGATGGGAAGGGCTACCGCTCAGAGAAACCCAGCGGGAGCCCTATATCAGACATCAGTGTTCCAGCCCAAGATCAAGCCTGCCAGGCAGCCTTGAAAGGATCAGGGTCCTGACGAAAGGGACCCCACCTTACTACAAACTATGCACCCCCTGCTCAGTTTGTTCTTGTCTGTTAAGTAAGGAAACATCTACCAAGCTAAGCTATGCTAAATGAATGTGGCTTCATTCTCCAGGGATTGCACCGTAAGAGCCCAGAAAAGCAGCAACCCATGGGTAACATCTTGGTTTCTTCACTGTTGTTACGGTTTGGGGAGACAGGGTTTCATGCAACCTAGTCTGGCCTTCTTCCAAGTCTTGGTGTTGTAGGCAATCACCACCATGCCTGGGTCCCTACAGGTGGCATCCTAAAGGATCCAGAAGGCCCAAGGGCAATGCCCATTTCCCTCATCTTTTGGTGAAAATTTAAATATAAAACTCTGAGTATGTAGCATCCTGTTTTCCCTGAGGCTGGGATGAAAAAGGAGAGACAAGAAGGCAAGGACCGGGAACCTGGGCCAGATGAAACAGATGCCTGAGACCGGTCCAGGCGGTGGATCTTCTTCACAGTCTCACAGTGCCTCCTTCAGCCTCCCCTGCACCCTTCCATCTTGGATCATTTCCTGGATGCCTCATTTTTCATCGCTTCCCTCTTCTGTCGCCCCTACTCATGTCTCCCATGGCTGAGGGGCAAAGATCAGGGTGAGGAAGTACATTCCAAAAAGACCCGACTGAAGTGTCACAGAGCAAAGGGACTTCAGAGTGAAGCTGTGCCTCTCATTCACCTGGCAATGACATTTAGTGAAATACGACGCATGGCCCATTTAAAGGAAGGCGGTGACCAATTATTCTCCGTTTAAAGGGTATTGTCAATCTCCAGAGAGCTGAAATGGCATTTGGAAATCATCCTGGGGACTGCCACCTTCACTGACAGACAGAACCCATTCTCAACCGACCTTTCTCCACCCTCTACAATGCCTTTAAAATTTAAAATCGTATTTTCAAAAACAGCATAGGCCTACGCGTGCTGTTGCTCCGGGAGAGTAAGACAAACATCTAGCACCGCTCCACCTCAGTGCAGCATCGCCAGTTCATCAAAGTCGCTGAAGAGAAAACATACACAATGTGCTGGCGACGAGAAACAATGTCTATTAGCAAGACTTATTTTTATAACCTATACATCAGCCTCTGTTCAAAGGGCATGAGGGCAGCTGGGAAGGATGTTTGAAATTTTTTCTTAAATTCCACTTTCCTGGGGAGCTTAAAACGGTCAAGTTCATAAAGGCCGGGGTAAAATAGTGGTTAGTGGAGGCTGAGCAGTGGGTTGGCAGGAACTCTGTCATTTAATGATACAGTGTGAGAGTGTGACATATTTCCAGAGATTACATAACAAGGTAAATGTTAATGCCACTAAAATGCACAGCATAACCATGTCTAAACCAGGATATCCTAGGGATGTTTTACCCGAATACAAAGATCCCGAGAAACTCATCGTAACCTTTAACCTTTGTCTAAGAAAAGTCTGTAATTCCTCGTGGTAAACTTTTGTATATATTCTTCAAAAAGCTTTGCGATTAAAACAGTACAGACCCTGAGTATCAAAAAGGGAGATGCACACTTCAGAGACTGCAGCGCAAAGCAAGCAAGCCAACTAAAGACCCAAGGTTGCAGGAAGCAAAACACACACACATAGATTACCCCCCACCAAGTGCCCCCAAGTAAGAGCCCAAATCCGGGCAGGAGTAGGGGCAATCCCTATTGTTCCCAGACCTGAGCAGAAGTAAGCCTGTTTTCAAAGAATCACCGAAACAAAATGTAAAAAAAAAGAAGGGGTGGGATAAAGGGAAAGAGGAAAGGAAAAAGAAAATACATCAGCGTATGACGTATCCGAGCTCAAGGAACCTTGCAACCGTCTAGCCCTATAGTCTTACCGTACAGGTGAGCAGAGCAACCCTAGGGCCAGTACCTGAGAGCTTCATGAGATAGTCGGAGGCCATCTTAACCGAGATGTCCTGGCTGAACAACGCTGCTGCGCTGCTGGACACAAACTCGGAGGGGTCTTTCAGCTTTGTGTGGTTGGCAGGCCTGTCGGCAGCATTCAGGGTAAAGGAGGTGGGCAGGCCGTTATCTTCCTTGGGTTCCTCCTTCACCAGCAAAGGTGCCATGCCAGCCCCACCCTGGCCAGTCCTCTCTGGAGTATTAGACGTCATCACGGTCCCCACTAGCTCTGTCCCTCCTCCTTCCCTCTGCTGCCCCAGGCAGCCACTGTCACTGAGGTGGGGAGATCCCTTGACATCTGGGTCTGGGATCTCCTCCTTCACCTTGGCCTCTGTCCGCAGGAAGTGCTGATGGCAACGCATGTGCAGTTTCAGGCTGAAGTGGCGTGAGGAGGTGAAAGGGCACAGCTGGCACTGAAAGGTCTCTCCCCGGTCCTGGTGCTGATGAACCTGCCGGAGAAGAGGGAGAGTTGAACTGATCGTCATGAGCTTACAGAAATGCCTGTCTGTGGCCATGCACTCCAGACAGGCCAGGGAAGAGACGCACCAGAGAGGCTGTTCATGACGGTGCACTGAATAAAGTCACTCCTGAGACACACAGTGGGCCTGTGGAGGTTAGGACCCCGTCCTGACAGTCTCGATGCTGGCTTGGGTAGAAGCTTTCTAATAAGCTAGTCACATGATCGCACTTGCTATACTTTGCGAACTGATGTAATCAGCAGTCAGGGATCAAAAAGACATAACCTTTCACGAAATTCTTGGGACACTAATCCAGAGTCTGCTGTTTTGCCAACACAACGGAGAAAAATAAATATGTCTCCAGGGTATTGCAGCTTCACAGAAGGGGAGATGGAACTCCCCGAGCCCCAAGAAGTATCTAGAACCCAATTCCATATGAAAAAAGGAAAACAGGAGAAAACCCATCTGGGTAGGAAGATGCCCAGCTCAAATGTCGCCATAGGATCTGGAGGATCATAGGGTCTGGAGGACCATAGGGTGCAGTGCAAAGCAAGGACCATAGGGTCTGGAGGCAGGACCATAGGGTTTGGACGACCCTAGGGTGCAGTGCAGAGCGAGGACCATAGGGTCTGGACGACCCTAGGGTGCAGTGCAGAGCGAGGACCATAGGGTCTGGAGGACCACAGGGTCTGGAGGCAGGACCATAGGGTTTGGATGACCTAGGGTGCAGTGCAGAGCGAAGACCATAGGGTCTGGAGGACCATAGGGTGCAGTGCAGAGCGAGGACAGCCTTGTGCACCCACCTCCAAACCTGCCTGGACCCAGGACCTGCAAAAACGGAGAGAAACTTTCCTGTCTTCCTGTTACTACCAAATTTAGTGCCTGAAAAAGTGAGGAAATCACTGCATTGGCCAGAGCCAGGCTTCGAGCTGGCAGGTGTTCATAAACTTGTGACTTCCCCATTCATTTCGCCAACGTGCTTCAGTACTGACCTGCTACAACCTGCTATTTCAGGACCAGCCCGCCCTGGAGGAGGAGCTGCCAATGGTGGAGATCTATGCCAAATGATTTGGGGGAGTTCTGTGCTCTGGACAGACAATAACATAAGCAATTGGCACTCAAAACAAAACTGACGCTCCATAGGTCAGGGGTGACTTGAGTGGGATTTGAACCTGGGTCTCAGTGAAGCTAAAGGCTCATTTGTTCAATTTCTGTATCACCTGGCCACTTTGCTTAGGTCTCGTTTCCAAGAGAGCAAGTTTTACTACAGCTGTTTATGCCTTCTGAATGAAATCCAAAACCATTCTTCACCAGCCAAAACACACTTTAAATAATGTTAAGTGACCAACAAAAGCAAAGAAATTAAAAGTTAATCGTGAGATCCCGCTGCCACAGCACCCCACTGTGGCTTTCTGCAAAAAACAACAAAAGATATTCTGGGCCCCTGAATCCTATGTTCCTCAACAGAAACAACCATAAAAGCTTAAATGTAATTGTGACAGAGTCCTGCCCATTGAAAGGCTTCTCCTGTGCCCCAGCAGAGGGCAGAGGTGAGGAACTGACTTAGCCTTCATGCAGGAGAGCCCCTTCTCCTTCTTCACTGCACACTGAGCCTTCCAGTCCCTTTCTCACAGGATCCAGAAACTCCCCCATCAGCTCTTCAGCCAGGTCACTTAGGAAGAGGCCCCTTGGAGGTCTCAGGTCACAGTCTCAAGGACTCCTGCAGGTAACAACACAGGCATGCCCAGAGCCAGGTGGTAAAGGTCACCAGGCAGGAAGCTTCCATGTCCCTGAGCCTGGCGCCACAGGGCAGATTCCATTTCAGAAGTGTGCTCACATCTACTGACCCCAGAGAGGAGTTTATCCAAGAACAGACGCTCCAAAAGCCATACTGGAAGAAGAAATGACGCAGATGAGAGCCCAGGTTCCGAAATCATGGGGAGAGGGAAACGCTGAAAAGAGGCACCGTATGGGAGATTTCTTGAGGCTCCTTTTCCACCTCAACCTGGCCTTGGCATACTTAGCTTTAGGGAAACCAGTGTGAAATGAGAGGGAAAACAGGATTGGCTTCAGTTTGGCACTTGTTAATTTATTTGAGACACGCCTTCCCACCTGAAATTTGGCCTACATGTGGCCTTTGAGGGAAGCACTGTCCCTACCACCAGTGGCAGCAAACCCTCTTCTTCTGACAAAAGAGGGCTTTTCTGTTATAATTTTGATTCCCTTTATCCCAACGTGTGCTCTAGAGTCCCTCTTGGTCCTCTAACGAGAAGAAATTCTGGCCCATAGCACAATATTCTCACTGAAGTGACATCAAGGCCACCTCCTGGGTAAATAGATGTGGGACACTTGGGTTAAAGTATTTCAAGACTTGGAGAAATTCTGGAGAGTATCTATACCCAACCTCTTAGGGGAGCAGGCTCGACAGGTGAGGGTCTTATGAGTGGTCCCAGCTCTCAAAATGGTGACCTCGGAAGGGCAGAACTCAAGTGTGACCGCTGGTCCAGGTCCCTCATTACTTCCCTGGTGCTCTCTATCTTTACTGCTCTTTGCCTTTTCCTTGCAGTTTTAGCTTGTGACCCTCACATACGATTCCTGTATGCTCACTCATCGGGCAAAGCTGCAGCAGACCTCATGAGATCTAAGACACCCTGAGGAAGCTAGAGACATTTTCAAATTCTTCATGCAGCTGGTCATAAAGGCGTTTGCACAATAAATTATGGAGAAAATGCAGGCTTGCAAATTTCTATATGTATATAGTTCCTAGGCCTGTGTAGGACACAATAAGTACTGAATTTGTTGAACAAATAAAGTGGAATCTCTGTTTTTCTGACATAAACCAATATAATCAATATAGGAAATTATATATCCTGAAGATAATGGCTACTTCTGTGGGATGAGATAAATGGCCAATTTCATATTCTTTGTATCAGTTTTTGTAAATTCTCAGTACTAAAGAGAGATCATAAAAAGAAGGAAGCCATAAAACTTATTTTGGAGTAATTTCTTGTAGCATTTCATTCATTTTCCCTAAATGTAAACGTTAATGTATTTTCAGACGGCTTTTGAATAACTCTAACCATGTTGGCTGTATTTACTGACAGTTACCCTCCACAACAGGCTCTATATCAAGGCTCTATATGAACGATCTCATTTAATGCTTATCCAGTGAGAGAGACCATGTTTGTTCTCTCCATTCGTGGTAACAGAGGTTTAGAAGGTCTTAACCATACTACTAAATGGTTACAAGTCTTAAGTCATGGACTCTCACTAAGCTAAAGTCAGATTTACCTTTGGCTAGACTTCCCTACTTCTCAGATAAAATTCATTTTAGAAAAATTCCCCACATCTGCAGCCCTGGTAAAGAAAACAGAATGTGTGTGTGCATAAGGCCATACCAAAGCATTCCTATGGGGAAATACTTGCCAAATTTTGCAAAGTTAAATTTTATTCTATTAAAAAATGTTTTAAGGCAACAGGAGGAGGAGAGAAGGGAGAAGAACGCCTTTGATAAAATTAAACTTGCATAAACGCTTCTCACAGTTCCTATCAAAAGGAGCCATAGCTCAACAGGTTAGGACACCATGAGTTTGAATAAAGTAGCGATTTCACAAAAACCGCTTTATTGTAGTGGTTATTGATTTGTTCTGAAAGCACTCAGGACCCCACGACCTGCCGAGCCCGGACAGCTCTCATCTGCGGCACTGCCATGGCCGTCTGCCTCTGTCATCAAGGCTCCAGCTCATCTCCCTGTGGCATCGGGGTCAGCAGTGCCTGCTATTGAAACCCAGCCTTTTTCCATGGGTTTATAAATAGGTTGTTTTAAGTGACCCTGAGCTGAAACCAAGTTTACAAGGTGTCAGGGTAGATGCAAGTTTTCTGCTCGCTGAAGCTTGAAATTCACCAGACCTGATTTCTAAACACAGCTTAAGATCCACTCACTAAAGCAGGTTCTAGGTTTAAAAGGGCTTCCTTTTGAAGCCTCGATGCTACCAGTTTAAAGTGTGAGGCTTTACCTAGGGATGAGGAGAGCGAGGAAAAGGAGGCTACGTTAATAACTAAGCAGCCTCTGTAAAATTCAGTCAACCAGAACTACTTAAATGAATTCCGACCTCAGGAGAAAAAGGCAAATGATAGAAAACAAATTACATCATGGGTTTACTTTTTTAAAAAAATCTTCTAAGCTATTCGCTGTAGCGAATAGAAATTTTGTGTGCCTGCACTTCCCAGGCTTCAGTTCTGAGCAATGACTGATACGTGCAGAAAGATTCAAATGCAAGGCTTCAATATAAACAAATACCCATAAGACCTACCCAGAGAAGAGACACCTTATACATGATGGCATGTTTAAGTCACACTGGGAGTTACCAGTACAGTAATCAGACTCCAGGTGATGATTTCAAACACCTTAGGCCAGGCACTTTGCTATGGTTCTCTCCTTGAACTAAGGACAGCTCCTGTATCTGCTCCTCCCATTTCATAGAAGGGAAAACTGAGAGCCTGGCAGTGTCTTCCCCATGCCTATTTGGCTAGCACAGTGCTGGGAGGATTTCAATTCAGCTCTTTGTCAAATTCAAAGCTTCAAGCTCTTGTGACCTCATGAGTGTCCCCCATCCCCGAAGCAGTAAGAAAACCTCAGTATAAAAGAGCTATTTCTATATTGCCAACTTTTCCTCATTTCTAAGCATGGATTCTAGTCAGTTCTCTACAAGAATATGACAGGTATGAGCTTCCCAATGATTTCTGTTATTTTCTTTGTTTTCTGTGTTTCATGTGTGTGGTGTTCATGTGTGTGTGTGTGTGTGTGTGTTTGCATGTTATGGATGCACATGTGCATGTTTACACACACATGTGCATGTGTGTACACTTGCATGTGGAAGCCCTAGACTGAGGTCAGGATCCTTGATCACTCATTCACCTCATTCACTGAAGCAAGGTTCTTCAATCAAACCAGAGAACTGATATGGCTAGTCTTATCTATCCAAGTTGCTCTGGAAAATTCTGTCTTCGTCTTTTGAGGGTAGGATAACAAGGAATAAGCTACCCTCTACCCACCACTTACAGTGGTTTCTGAGGACTTGGTCTTATGCTAATCTATCAAGTGATTAACTGCTGAGCCTTCCCCAGACCTTTTTAATAGGACATTGAAAATGATGAAAGCCAGGCGGTGGTGGTGCACGCCTTTAATCCCAGCATTCGGGAGGCAGAGACAGGAAGATCTCTGAGTTTGAGGCCAGCCTGGTCTACAGAGTGAGTTCCAGGACAGACAGGGATACACAGAAAAACCTTGTCTTGAAAAAAAACAAGAACAAGGGGCTGGAGAGATGGCTCAGAGGTTAAGAGCACTGGCTACACTTCCAAAGGTCCTGAGTTCAATTCCCAGCAACCATATGGTGGCTCACAACCATCTGTAATGAGCTATGGTGCCCTCTCTTCTGGCCTTCAGGGACATATGCAGGTAGATCACTGTATACTTAATAAAAAATAAATAAATCTTTAAAAAAACAAAAACAAACCAAAAAAAAAGGAAAAGAGAAAGAAAAAATGTCCTTGGAAGTTCGGTGTCACCCCAAGATACGCCAGTTCAAACACTGACAGTCTCAAGAACCTGATCCTAAAACCAAGGGTTCTCCTTGAGGAAGAACCTGTCTGTAGTGGCATTTCATTTGTATTTTAATAAATAAAGCTTGCCTGAAGATCAGAAAAGTAAAACAGCCACGCTGGCCAGCCTAACGGACCAGGCAGCAATGACACACACCTTTAATCCCAGTAACCACACTAGCTTGCCACAGAAACCAGGCAGTAGTGGTGCAGGCCCTTAATCCCAGAACTAGAGAGGATTATAAGACACATTCTCTTTCCGAGGTTTCCTGGAGGCAGGTTCCCCATTGTCGGACTGAGATCAAGGGAAGAGCCAATGGCTGGCTGCTCTCTTTTCTGACCTTCAGGTTGAACCTCAGTTTCTGTCTCTGGGTTTTTATTATTTGTGCTACATCGTCTCCATTCTCCTCACAACCCAGTGCTAGTGTTAGACCTGCTCCAGCACAGGAAGTGGCCCTGTGGCCATCCCCACCCACAAATGCCTTACCTTCATGTGGGATTTGAGATTGTCCTTGCGAGCACAGCGGAATGGACAGAGTGGACACTGATGGCTTTTTAAACCTGTGTGTATCACCATATGCCGCTTCCAGTAACTCTTCCTTTTTATAACCAAGCCACATATTGGACACTGGAAAGGCTTCCCACTCTCTTCTTCTGGGACTTGGAAAAGGGAGGGAAAAAAGCGAATATTAAGGAAAACAAAAAACACTTTGCATCTGACAGTAATGGGCATGTACCACTATATTAAAAAGCACTAAAAAAATACTCTGGCATTACCCTGTTTGGCGATTATATGATTATAAGCATGGGGAAAGTTTTAAGGCCACTTTTCTTTAGGGAGAAACCCATATTCAGCTAGTCACCTCCATAGGGTTCCATCTGGCCACCACTGTCCATCTTGCCTGTGACATCCTTCCTCCCAAAGGCTGCCGTATATGGACAGGACAGTGGCAGAGAAGCTGGCTCTGGCCCCCAGCACACCCAGAGCCAGAGAAGCCTGAGTCTAGATCTGAATCCGCTTTAGAAATGAGTGAGACATATGGGACAGAGAATAATACACTTTCACACAGCAAACCAAACAACTAGCAGAAACCTCACACGCTGGCCTCCAGTAGAGACGAATCTCAGCTCCCCACTGCTGATTTGTTTAGCTGTGGCTCACGCAGACAGAGGCGGTTGCCAATTTAGCTGTCAGGGGGTCCTCAGGTCAGGGTTTTTTTCTTTTTCTTTTTTTTTTTATCCTCTTATGCCTGTCCCTCTGCTTGCCTCCAACAATGTGTACTGACTTTCTCTGATCTGTACGGGTCCTGGCTACCTTCTGTAGAAGGGGACACACCAGGCCAGGACAAACACTTTCAATTTTCAGGGAAGCAAACAAACCAACTGCTTTCTCTAAGTGCAGCTCGGCTCTGTCTCCTGCACCATCCCCACAAGGAAGTGTCTCTGTTGAGATACTACTACTGAATTTCTGATCCATCACCTAACCTGTACAATTTAAGGGTGTGGGCACTAAAACTGATGCAGTTGAGGGGGTGTGTGTGTGGCCCTGGGGTTGAACCGAGGCCTCCTTTGTCATTAAGATACACCCCCAATTTCTTTGTACTTTTTACTTATTTAAAACTCGCTGTCCTGACTGACTGGTCAGTGAGCTCCGGGGATCCTCCTGCCTCTGCTCTCCCAGCAATGGGATTGTGGGTGTGCACTGTCAAGCCCGACTTTCACATAACATGGGTCCTCATGCTTAAGAGGCAAGCACTTTACAGAGTGAAGCCCCTGTCTTCACTGCCATTTATGCTGAAAAAAACTGGGTCATTTGTCCTAAGGAATCCCCCATGCTCTACGGTTGATTGCATCCCCATATCATGTTTGGCTTTTTAAAATTATTACTATTACTTCTATTTCTGACAAACTGCTTGTTTGAGGCTTGATTACATTTTATGACAATAATTCATAGATGGCATATCAGAAGACATGCAGCAGAGACCTCTGGCCTTGGCATGCTCTCCCACACAGTTTTCCATGAGCAAACACACACAAATGGGAAGGAATTATGGTTAAAAAGAAAAAAAAAGGGATGCACAAAAACAAATGGAAGGCGTGACACTTATTTGGATCCTGTGTAAACTAGACTACGGCAAGAACCATTTCTGAGGTCAGAAAGGGAATTGGAGAGGTGGCGCTCACTACCGCTCTGCAGCAATGGTTGCTTCTGTTAGATGGGACAGTGGAACGGCGTTGGTTTTTCCCTGCTGTAGCAACTCTGCAGGAATTTACAAGCAAACAGATAGGATGGTTCATCTGCTTTGAAATACTAGAGCAAAATGGAAAACGGGGAGCTAGAAGAAAGCATGATTACAGGAAGCCAACAACAACAACAAACGGCTATCTTTTTACTGGGAGAGAACGCTGTAGACTCACCGCCCAGACACCTCTAAACAGCAACAACAGTAGAACAGTGGCTAAGAGAAAGGAGTCAGGGTGCATGTGAGGGCGCATGTGTCCTGTCCCATCTTTCTGCACTATTTGAATTTAAATGCAAACATCACTTCTGTGATTTTTAAAGGAAACATCCCCAAGTGCATACTTTAAGATAATCTCATTATTTATTCATTGAGTCAACTCTGTTTCTACTCGAGAGCCACTTAAAAGGGATGGCTTTCAAAAAGGCTCTGAAATAAGGTTAGGAGATAAAAAAAATGCAGTTTTGCTAATACAAGTATAAGTGACACTGGATGGTTAACCAAGCAACGAACAATGGCATCTGACTCGGCACTGGAAAGCCAGCTTCTGCTGCTGATTGGTGTGGTCGCTGGGTGCTGTTCCTACTCTGAGAAAAACACCTCGGACAGGCCTATATGTGTCACTCATGAAAGCCCAAAGCTTCCCTCTGTCTGTGATGACTATCTTGACTGATCTCATCCCATCCCCAATTTTGAATCACCTTCCCTCTCTGCCGTTGTTTCCTCCATACTGGTATCTTGGTCCCCAAAGCCTGTATATTGAACAGACTGTTGAGAAAGTCCTGGATTGTTGTCATACAACAGAAAGAGAAAATGATACTGACGTCTACTCTTGGTCAGAAGAACATTGGAATAATATGCAGGACATGAACAAACAGGCCGTGGCAGGTTCCTATCTTACGGGAGTGCTTCCCATGATTGAAACCAGAAACTAATCTCACAGAATGAGCACAGGAAGGGAAAGAAAAGCTGAGACCTCCTCCACAGGCCAGCAACTTCATGGCACACGAGAGGAAGGCACCGAGAACCCCGCCAGATCGCAGAATCCCCAGCACCTTGTCTCTCTCCGTGATCAGCAGCTCCTCTGGTCTCAGTTACCTCACCCAGCACCATCTTAATTCTGTAGTTTCAAGTGTACTGCATGTCAGATATTTCCTTACTCCAGACTCTTTCTAATACCATCCATTTAGTAGCCTTGGCATATAGAAAGTCAGTTGATTCCATAAATAAATAATGCATAAATATAATAAACCCTGCATATTAGTACTTAGTATAAATCCACTTCTTTCATCTTGAAACTATGCTGCTTTAGTTTTAATTAGTACCAAAATACACACGAATTGTGTATAAATTAGGGTGTCCTTGGACAGACTAGAGGAAAATATGATAATGAGAAGACATCGACTCAACAATATGGGCTTTTGTGTATCTGTATGTGTGTGTGCAGTCGTGTGTGAACATGCTTGTGGAGACCACATATCAATGTCAGGGGTTTGCCTCCATCACTCTCCACCTTATTTTCTTGAGACTAGGTCTCTCCCTGAACCTGGAATTAGCCCAGTTGATAGAGCAGCTGACCATGACTCTCGGGATCTGCCTGTCTCAGCCGCCCCCGGCACTGGGATTACTTTCGTATGGGTTCTCAGAGACCAAACTCGGGACCTCATGCTTGTGCAGCCAGCTCTATAACTGGCCCAACTCCCCAGCTCTCTGCTTGGGATTTTAAGCTACTGTGGAAGGAAAGGAAGATAGAGCCAAATGAAAAAAGGCACCAGAATGAACTGAGAGATTTTCAGACTGTGCCAGCAATCAGCTCCTGGTGACATTTGCATTTTTCATTTATGCAAGGAAGAAGTTTCACATGTTAGGAGACATCCCATGTGTACACGATGCTGGTAATGACAAGAGATGGGAGGAAGAATGCAGTTTCTCTCATATGGCAAACAATTTGCTATAGCTTTTGCTCAGATTTAAATAAAGCCTGGGAAATACGACCACTTCCCAGGATGAACCCCATATTTTGGAAGCACCAAGACTGCAATGTTCATGATCTTACCTAGTTTGTAACTGCCTAGTAAACATGTCCCCTTAAATACATCACTGCAAACAAAATTACATGCCACCTGATGCTAACAGCCCAGTGGCACTGAGAACTGCCACTGTGCTCAGCTGGAGAAACATGCTTGCTTTGCAGACAGTAACAATGAGGGGGAAAACACCCTCAGTCAATGGAAGAACTTAGGAGTGGGAGGCTGTACTGTGAGGAATGACGATGGGCATACCCTCCCGGCAGAAAACCCATCCTTGGAGCAGATGCACAGAACAGCTGGGCATCCTCAGCTCAGAACCTGGCTTAACATGGGACCAGGAGCCCACTCTGCAGCTCAGCCCAGACAAGCTTTAGATGATCAAATACAGCTCTATAGGGAAAAAAGATGGAAGGGGGAGAGGAGTAGGAGGAAGGGGAAAGAGGAGAAGGAAAAGGGAACGTGGCTGGGGCATCCTACCTGTGTGTCACCAAAGCTCCAGACAGTGCCAGCTTCAACACATGACTCAGTAATCGTGCTGGCCTGTAATGAAGCTAAGTGAAGAGGGCTGGGCTGAGACAGTAGTGAGAAATGAATAAATGAGTGTTGGAACTAGAAGGGAGATGAGACAGTCTGCAGGTAAGCTCTGATGGGGCCAGCATGGAGCCACAGGGGCATGACTCCCACATGGTGTGACCAGAAATGGTCCTGGGTGAATGGAAGGATGGATAAGCAGATATGTGTTCATGCATTTACACCTTAGCTACTTCCAAAAGCAAATTCAGGGCAGCTTATATGAAACCTACATCACTGGTAAAGTCGAGTGACACACTCAAACTATCATAATGAAAGCAGAGGCTATCCTACTGGAGATCTGACGGAAAGCTCTGAAGGAAAGAAGATATGTATTTAATTCAGAATAAGAGGAAGAAGATAATAATGATTTGTTAGGGAGTTAGTGGAGAGAGCTAGAAAATTAGCAGTAAGCAAACACAAGGGATCCTAGGACAATGCTCAACATCTTGGTTTACAGATAATGAAACAGAACTGGGCGGGGACTTGAAGAACAGCTATGTAGAGACAGGGCTGAGATCAGAGCCTACCTCTTAATTTCCAGTTTGGTGTTCTATCCCACTGTCTACATATCAATCCACAAAGCAATAAAAGCAGAACTGCACATAGCTAAATAATAATAACAATAATAAATCATGGAAGGTTTTATTATTTCAAGTATTAGTAAAACAAATTCAAGTTTTTTATAGGTCTGAAATCAGACACTTCTGGTTAGATCCTATGCTAGAACTGTGTTGGCAGTCAAGATAATTTGCAGTTGAGTAGATGTGCACATAGCCCTTACCACGCACATAAACGGTGCTCGCAGATGCCAGGGGACCCTCAATGCACACAGTCCATGCACATCATTGTCACCAACACTTCAGACCTATGAATTTGACTGGTGCATACATATATGTAATGAATCTACCTTTCTAACAATATGTAGATTTTTTTAAATCTTTTTTCTTTTGCTTGAGGTTTTGTTTTGTGAGACAGAGTCTCCTGTAGCTCCAGCTGCCTGCAGGCCTGTTACACGGCTGAAGGAGACTGAATTGCTGACCTCCTGCCTCTGCCTCCACAGTGCTGGCTTGGCAGTGACCCACCACCGCACCCAGTTCGTGTGCTGCCAGGTTCAAACCCCAGTTCCACGCATGGAGCCCAGCACTCTACCAACCTCACTACACTCCTCAGCCCAGACTTTAATTCTTGTAATGAAATCTCTTGGGCTTGTCTCTCAAATGCCATTTCAGCGGGCAAGAGGTGGGGGTGGAAATGGCAGTATCTAGCAAGACCGTTATGGATGTAACATTATCAATTCATGTTTAACAAGCATTGAACACAACTAAGAAAGAAGTCTGATATCTACAGCCATGTTGCATTTAAATCTCTCTGAAAACATCTGAAATCAGCAACAGATTTGATTCTTGTTAAAAATCGAGTTTCCTAAGCAAGTCTGTGTATGTAATCGTTCCGGACTGAGACTGAACAGTTGTGGATCTAATGGGAGGGTGGGAGGAGGGCATCTCTTCCCTTGGACTTTGTAAGCTTCTGCAATAATTTTAATAACACCTCAATAAAGACGAAAGGAAACAGCAGTCCAGAAAATCCTCATGGATTGATCCTGTAAAGAGCCTTAGCTGTCAGCTTCTTGGGGCGAGGTTGCTTTGAAGTCTATGTAAATTTTAGTCAGGACAAGATGATGCTTTGGAGACCCTCTCTCTGAAACACTATCTGTTATTCCTTTAAGCAGGAGCCTGGCATCCTGGGATTCCCATTGGCTTTCTACAAGAAATTTGGTCTTGAAAATCAAAACCATTTATTTTATTCTGAACTGCAAGAGAACAGTGGCTTCAAAGAGAATTGAGTCAATGTGTGACATTTATCTTTATAGCAAGCGGACATCATCTTCCCTCTAGCGTGTCCCCTTTCAGAGGAGCCATGTAGCATGTGCTGGGGGCTCAGGTCACATGAAAGAAGCCTCCCACTCGAGTGTCACATCTCTTCGGAGGGGCGGAAAGGCTACTGAGTGCTGGACTCTCAAGAAATTCAACACATCATGACCTGGCAACAGCAGAATCCTGCTCAAAAAAAAAAAAAAAAAAAAAAGAAGAAGAAGAAAGCCAGACCTAAAAGACACTATTTTTTTCATGATCTGGGCTCCATGACCTAAAGAAGGTCAAAGCAATGTCTGGTGTCTGAATTACTCGAGACAGGATCAGCTTCCCTAGCTCACAGTTCTTTGGAACTCTTTGGAACAGAGACAACTTTATATGCCCTTTTCGTAACATTTTGAGAAATAGCTTTTAAAAAATCCTTCTTGAAATCAGGGTGGTATGTGATTTTGTGGTCTCTCTACAGAGCTTGGGGGTGGGGTGGTATTTGTTTGTTTTGGGTAGCTTTTCTTTTGTTCCCCCAATATAGAGTCTCACCTAGTCCTGGCTAATCTCAAACTCATTAGTAGCCAAGGATGACCTTGAACTTCTGACCCTTTTGCCTCTACCTCTCCCGCGTAACAACTGAACCTTCATTGACTGAAATAGTAAATGTCTCTGACAGGTCTCCCTCATTAAATTCTAGTATAAAGTCCATAGAAATGTTGGCAAAGCTAAGCACATTTAAACCAAAGGGGAGCGCATCTTCTCTCCTGGGAGGCGCATCCCACAGCAAAGCAAACAAAGCCGACTTTGCACTGGACACTCACACTCATGACTTCTTTCTCATTTCTATTCATTTATTATTTGAGTAAAAAAGTTTTCTTTCACAATTCTTGACTTTTATAGCCAAGACCAGTTTAAAATAATGAAGGTATGCTTTCAGGAGACTGGCTTTGTCAGCCATTTCTTTCCAAGCCCCAGTCAACTAAATAACTGATGCCCAGACTGACGCATAATACAGACGTCACTCAGAAACCCACCGCCTCGACAGAAAGGAGCCTAGTAACATAACATGCAGTCTTATAGCCCTAAGCTAAATGACTCTGGATCAGAAGTGATTTATCCTATCAGAAAATTAATTACCCAGCCCCCTCTATGAAGCCTCATTTTGGCCATTTCCCCATTTCATCTCAAGGATAGCCTTGAGAAACACCCAAAACTACCCCATCCCAGGAACCAGCATTGATCAAAAATACAGTTTTGAGGCAAAGCAGTGCATGAAATGACATTGCTATGGTGGCGTGGCATGGTAGTGACTAAACCTCCCCCTCCAAGGATGTGGCTGCGAGTGCCAGGGATCTTTGGGATAGTGATGTCTGCCACACACACAGCCTTTTATATCTGAATGAATTGGACCAAAATTAATCACATGCAAGAAATTCTAGCATTCCGTTTGACAAGAAATTATAGGTGAATAGGATAGGTGAACAAAACTTAAGTTCCACAAAAACGTAATAAAAATACTAACAGAAGGGTGTGTGCTGTGATCAATTAGGGCAGGGCAGTCACTGATTATGCAAAAGTCCATTTGTGACAGAGGCAGCAGGGCCTCCCCTTGGCCACTATTTCAAAAGCAGCGTTTTCCCCTGTGTTCACTGACACCCTGCACTCAGACAGGGCGCTTTGAGCTTCCCCCATTATAAATGTATCTGGTATGGACCTCATCTGCACTTGGTGAGGGGTGGGGAAGGTGCATGAAAGCGAGGGAGTTCTGTACACCACTGAGATTATTCATTACTTTTCAAACCCACAGCTGTTTGTGCAGCGCACACGAAACACTATTATACTGCCCATTTTAAGTGTTTTGCTATGTTCTTGCTTTTTGATTCTACCTCATCTTGGATGGGGAGTTCCACAGTCAAAGCGACCCGCGCCATGGCTGAACAAGATTCCATACCTGAATTGGAGGGCTTGGAGACTCTTCCCTTGGAAACTGGAAGTAACAATAATTCCAAGGATTGAGGCTGTGAGGGAGGAGGAGGTGGTGGTGGGGTGACTTTTTCTGGCTTCTTCTCAGAAGGTGGCAGTGTTAGAGGGTCGTCGGGCAACAAGGATGACTTCTCGGCCAGGAGGCTCCCCGCGGCCCTGGCGGCCACCTCTTTCAGAAGGGCCGCAGAGGACGTCATGGAGGCCAAGGACAGGAAAGAGCTGGCTGGAGGTGGGTGCTCCTGACCCGGGGTCAGACTTCTCTCACTCACTTTCTTAGACAAAGCTGCCAAGGTGGAGCTGGCAGACTGGGAGCTGAAGGGGGAGGAAAAGGACTCAAACCTCAGGCTCTCCTCTGTCCGGGACAGGGACTTGTCCTGCAGAACAGCATTGGCTGCAGCTTTCAGTTTGAGGATGGCCGAATCTGGGGACAGGCCACAGGTGGTGGTTGAGTTCGGCAACCACTTACCTTGATTCCATATGAAACGGTTACTCGGGGTGTATTGGTCACTCTGATCCTGCTTCTCTGCCAACTTCCTGGCCAGGACACTGAGCTGCTGGGCATGGTGGGAAGGCGGGGAAAATGACAGACTGGGGCCAACATTCACGGGGGACT
This sequence comes from Ondatra zibethicus, assembly GCA_004026605.1. Classification (NCBI taxonomy): domain Eukaryota; kingdom Metazoa; phylum Chordata; class Mammalia; order Rodentia; family Cricetidae; genus Ondatra; species Ondatra zibethicus. The sequence continues at coordinate 217,895 of PVIU01000189.1, read as the reverse complement.
CCACCCTGCCATTGGCTGTGGCATCGAGTTTAAGGGACCCGGCCTCCAGTAGCCGCCTCAAGTTGCTGCTCAGAGGTTTATTCGAACTAGGTGGGTCATCGTCACACACAGAAGACACTCCAGGCGAAAGGTGGTCTTGACACTGCAGCGAGTCTCGAAGGACCTCACCATCAAGTGCCACCAATTCCAGCGTGTGGCTGCTGGGGGTGGCACTGCCCAGGGAGGTGTCGGGGGATGTGGACTGCTCTTGGATCCGGTCCTCCAGGGATAGCGCATAGTTCTCCTGGACTTCCCCATAGGATGCTTCTGATGGAGTCTCAGAGGAGTTCCCATACCAGTGTTCTCCTTCGCTGAACTCGCCCTCCGCCTCGTCCTGCCTACTAACATCTGGGGGATTCAAGAAGACCAGGTTACTCCCAAAGAGAACGACCAGTTTGTTTGAGACAGTCAAAGGGGGCTGATGACATGCATTCTCTTCCCTTCCACCCAAGAACCACACAAAAGCCAGCATTGCCAAGAGCTGATTCAAGGCGAGCACACTAAACAGGCAAAGACAGAAATGCCAGCGTTTCTTTGCAGCAGTGATTTGGTACGAGCTGAACCAGACAAAGAGGAGAAAAACACAACCAGCAAAAGTGGCTTGGTGCAAACCCCACTGCTTTCCACGAATGGGGAAACAAAATAAGCCCAAAGGCTTGCAAACACCAAGCAATTACCCTTCGGATAGTGTTAGCACTGGAGAGCAGCCTGCAGCACCAAGAAGCTGGCCTGTCCCACCCTCCCCACCCTCCCAACCCGTCCTAGCCCAGTGATCTCAGGCAGATCACCTAGGTGGTGTGAGGCTCCATTTCCTCCAGTGTAAGATGCAATCCAGTTTTTAATAAAGCGCCCCTGAACATGTAAACACTACCTGCCACACTCTCTCGGTCAATTGTGATGAAGCCTAAGTTCCAATAAGCATGTGACCATGTTTTGAAAACAGAAAGTGCTCCATAAAACCAGATCTCATTAGCAAACACTGCTCACATCAGTGCCTTCCTGAGTGAGGTGTGTATCCAGGATATGCGTGCCACTTGTGTGCCAGCGTTCCCATTTCTATCACCCGCTTTCTTGCCATGAACTTCAGGGCAGTGACTAGGAACCTGTTTCTTTATGCCACTAAGAGTTCTTAGGAGCTATTTTCTATCCATTAATATACTGATCCACCACCACTGTGGTCCTGCCCCCACACCAGTCAGGTGGAACTCCACACTCCACGGGTGCTGGTGAGTGCCACCACATTCTCATCTCTGTGACATTCGTCCAGAAGGCCCTTTTCCCAGAAAAGTTGGTGGGCAAAGTCTACCCATTATCCTTCATGCCAAGCTCCAAAGGTTCTTTCCTAACAGAATTAGTCTCTCCTTCTTACTCACTCATTCAATAAATAATTATGCTGTGCTTAGTGAGTGCCAGACATTATTCTAGACTATTCTAAACTGAACAGTTAACAAAATAACAGTCCTGCCTTATTGGAGCTTTCTGATCAGCAGAGAAAAACTGATGCTAGACTACACTTAGCGGATGGTGCTGTGGGCAGGAGGGCAGTTAGTGCAATGGGAAAAACTTAGACTGTCACAAAGAGGATCATGGGCCATAGATAGAAGGCAAGTTGCAATTTGAGACAAGGTGGCAGGGTCCCTCACTGAGATGGTGACTTTTGAGCAAAGACATAAAAAAGTTGGGGAGGCTAGGAGAGCGATCCAGGCATACAGAGGGAAGACTCTGCAGCCTCCAAAGAAGCTAGCTTCTAAGGGGCCGGCATGTAAGATGTACTGAGTGCAGCAGAGAATGGCGAACTGAGGGGCAGGGTCTGCTTGCAAGGACGAGGATGATGAGTGAGCTAGGATGTCACATGCAGATCAGTGCTGTGGCGTGGAAGCTACAGGAGGACACGGGCACGGGCCTTGTAGGATGTGGCTTGTGAGGTCAGGGATGGTCGCTCCAGCTGCATCGCGGGAAACAGCTGCGGTTGTAAGAGTGAGGCAGACAACCTCAGGGACTGAAGCACAGGGTGGGATGGCAGTGGTCCCTTCAGGTGACAGCTGGTGGCCAGATTCCAGGGCGTTTTAGAGCTTTGCTGAGACTATCACCAGCTTCCCTTTAGAGGGGTGCTCCTTTGGGGCAGGACTGTGTTCCCTCACCTACATACCCCACTTGGAGTCTAGCAGGGAGTCTGGTCCCCAGCAGACTTCCACCAGTGTTAGGAGACTGCGCCAAATTCCTCCTGGCGCTTAGCTACGACACCAGCGCACGCTGTTTGCTTTCAGAATTGTAACTACACAAGGAGCTGCAGGCGAACCCATTGATCTTCCCTTGCCGTTCAGAGAGGAGCTGCCACAAGTGACGAATTCTCTCACTAGGTGAAAGTTCTGCAACTCCTTCCCCAGGTCCTTTATTAACTTATCAAGAAAATGTAAAACAACAAATGGAATTGCTTCAAAAAAAAAAACTGCTAAAACTGTATTTCCTCAGTTAAAGCCAGTCTGGTTCCCCGCCGTTTGCCACATTTACATTTTCTTGGTTGATTTCTACATTTTCTGTCCATCCTGAGATCCTCATTTCCCCGATGGCTTCTAGAGTGGGGCACTTTTTACCAAATCTCAAGTGGCCACCATCAACCCCGACAATAAGGATAGCTTAATGTGTCTTCTGCAAACTACTTGCCTTGGTTTCAGATTAAATACCTCATCCTTCAAAACAACAACAAACCACATGGACCTCTACTATAAACAGTAAGAAAGGTCAAAGGTCATCAGAATCACTACAGTAAGAACTGGCTGTTCTTCTTTGGTCTTTATACATGTTATATGAGCAAACAGAAAAATGCATGACCCAAAACGAAGTGCTTTGGGGTTCTACTTTCATACTGGTGGAACAATAGATAGTCAAGACTGGTCCTGAGCCAATGCATTAAGAGTTAACTAAAATCCATGAAATGCAGGTTTTAAGAACCTAAAAAGTTACAGACAGTGTCCAATCTTGTCATTTTGCTGAGATGATGAAATACACTAGCAGTAACCAATTAACTCAACACCATATGGTTTCCTACTGTTGACATAAGAACCAAGGACCTAAATGTCTGGACACCTGGCCCAGGGCTTCTCTGCTAACCACAGAGCCTGCCAAGGGGCCTGCAGGATGGCTCTGCAGGAAGTTCTAAGGGGCTTATTGCCCTCCCTGGCAGCCCCAGCCACCTTTTCATTGCTTGAGTCAGAAATCAGCAAGGGGACATCCTACATAAAGACACAGTCACTCCCTGTTGGGAGGTGACCTCCTGAGGGGAGGACCCTTGACTACCAACTAACACTCTCCACTCCCTTTTGTTGTCACAGCAGGAAAAGCTGACCTGATTGTCTAAGGATTTTAGTCCATCTAGTAGCGAAGGGGCAAAGCATGACTCCATTTTCTACCTGTCCACACCCTCGGGGGCGCATATATATCCCTCCTGCAGCAGGTGAGTGGGCCAGACGCTAAGGGAGCTATCCAATTAGAGTAACCCTACCAAGCGTGAAGATGACATCAAAGATCCTCAAATGAGACAAGCAGCTAATATACCTCCACATAAGGCCATCCTCCCAATTTTGCCAAAACATGACCCCTAAACAACAGTTACAAGTGAACAAAGAACTTCACAGAATAGTGTATGCCCCCTAAATGCCTCCAACCTTCCATCCTTAGCAGATGCAATGATGGAGATCTATGTTCCTCTGAACTATCCAAAAACCGGGGTATGTAGATCATATTAATATTAATCGCTGTGGTGGTTAATCTTTGTCAGTAACTTGATTGGACCTGGACTTAACCAGGAGATACACCTCTGAGGGGGTCCTTATGGGGGTATTTCCTGAAAGACTGACTAATGGACTGACTGATGGGGGAACACAAAGAGGTCTGAGGAAAAAGAGGAGCTGATTTTGCCTGCCTGCCTTCACCCTTGCTGATGACTAAATCAACCTTATGGCTGCTACTACTGCTGCTGTCCTTGACAGGTGATGCCCCTTAGCTGCTTCAGCCTTTTAGTATGGACCAAAAACCTATGATGCTCCATGCTCCTAGCATCCTCCAGGACTTCAGGGCCAGACTGAGACCGCAGAGGTGTCCAGCTTCATGCATTGATCAGCTACAGGATTCTCAGCTTCTTTGGTGTGAAGACCGTCATTGCTGAACTACACAGAAGTATCATGTAAGCCAACCTAACAAGTTGCCTTTGTGATATACAATCGTTCAGTTGGTTTTGTTTCCCCAGAGAACTCTTAGCAATTATCACATAATAACTTCCTTGATGGTGACATTTCTGAAGTCTGAGCTATTCAAACAACCAGAGAATTTGAACACATTCCCTCAAAAGAGAAAGAGCAGACAGTTGAGAAGAAACACAGCTACAATTATTCTGACGTCCTCGAGGTCGAAATCAAAAGTACAGGAGGCCTTTATAAAACTAAGCTTAAATAAGTAAGGATGTAAAGAGGTTGAGGAAAATCAAAATGCCCTCTCTGTTTATAAGACTACAGGGGTTTTCCCACAAATGTAAATTATTCATTAGTATTTATTATTTTGTCTGCAGCCTTGCCTCTATTTTCACATTGTGAACTGTGAAGCAAGGGTTCATGGAGATGGTGCTGGACCAGCTGCAGGGAGTTCCTGCCCCTGTGCCTCATGAGGAAAGACTCCCACGGGTAGGCATGTCACACTGTGCCACTGTGCAGTTTAGAAGAGGGACCTGCTGGATGCTGCAACGTGCAGGACATATAATTCCTGACTTTCACTTCTCGGAATCTGAAAAGGCCCAGGCAGCAAGACACCTCCATCTTCTTGTCCATCAACCAGCAGGAAATCAGCCTAGGAAATCGCAGAGCTGCACAAGGTCTTGGCAAGGCTTCCTGCGGCTTTCACAGCTTTCTTAACCAAGGCATCCTGGGGAAGCCTCGAAATGGCCAATGCAAATAACTCCAGTAAACACATTATTTTTAACCTCTAAGAAAAAAACGGAGTTGTTTCCATTGTTATTCCTCCAAAAATCTCTGTCTAGACTGTCAGGTTTCCACAGTTTCTTGTTGGTTTTACACAACAGTGTGTGGGTGCACATGAATGTGTGTGTGCATGTGTGTGTGTTAAAGAATTTATTATTTTGTCTGTGGGTTCCTATCCATTTTCACACAGAGTGCTATGAAAAATCAGAAAGTCAAAGAATTAAGAACAAAAATAATGCAAGTACCAAGTGAAAATATGCCAAATACATTTCTGTTTCTACATTGAGAATATTTCTTCTTTGAGTAACACAAAACAAGCTTCCACCACCCAACACATTTATCTATAATTTAGGTCTCAAGCAGCTATCTGGTAAGCTGATAGCCAGACTCTCCTGTGCACTCATAAGAGAATGTCTCTGCACCTCACCTTCTCCAAGTTGCAAAGTTTTTATTAGATGCATTTACTTGGACTGACATTCAACTCAGGACATCCTCATTTAGAGAGATGGGGAGCAAGTGGACCAACAATATATACAAAATGCCTATTAATTTCCAGACCTTGGAATAAGGACGAAGCAAGGGTAGATAGAAACCTGTGAGCCTAGCTTATCAGTATATCTACATACCATCCAACCAGTGGTCCACACACATGATCCATCAGCCTCGCTGCTCAGTCTGTCTACATACCATCCAACCAGTGGTCCACACACATGATCCATCAGCCTCGCTGCTCAATCTGTCTACATACCATCCTCCCAGTGGTCCATACACATGATCCATCAGCCTCGCTGCTCAGTCTATCTACATACCATCCTACCAGTGGTCCACACACATGGATCCACCAGCCTCTTAGGACTATTAAAGGTTGATTTAGGCCAACTGTGAATGTATTTTACCCTCCCACAGGTATGTTCACCTGTTACCTACCAACTAGCTCATTTCCCTATAAAGATCATCCAAGTCCCTCCCTACCTACTATACATCCAAGGTAAATATCTAGACCTGCCTTTCAAGGTTACACATCTCTATCAGCTTTATCAACTGTACCTGTAATACTTGGTACAGATAAAACAGCCAGTTTTTACATGAAACATACAAAAGTGATGTGTAAAACTGAAGGAGCTGTACTACAAAAGCTATTGGCAAAACCGATGATGTGTGCTGACTGTTGGGGGGGGTTATTTGGTGTTTGTTTGAGACAGGCTGTCAGGTATCCAGGCTGATCTCAAATTCACTGTGATTAGATTTACTTGTCAACTAGACACAACCTAAAATCACCTGTGAAGAGGGTCTCAATAAGAGTTTGTTTACATGGGGTTGATCTGTGGGCATGCGTCTGGGGAGTTGTTTTAATCAAGCTAATTGATATGGGAGAACCAGCCCAGAGTGGGCAGCACTATTCCCTAGGCAGGGTGGTCTAGAATTGTGTGTGAGTCATGCTGAAAGCAAGAAGCATGATCTTGACTGTGAGTGTGACTGACAGGTGCTTCAAGCTCGTGCACTGTGACTTCCCTGCAGTGATGGTTTTGGTCAGGATATTACCAGAGAAGTGAAAGTAGAGCACTTGCTGTGGAGCCCGAGAATGACCTCCTCCTGCCTCCAGTTTGGGTGCTAAGATCACAGATGGTTGCCATGCCAGTTTGTGGTGCTGAGGATGTAACTGGGGCTTCATACAGGCTAAGAGTAGGGGTACTCTACAAACCACCAAACCTTTACTAATAGTGATTTAACCCAACAAAGATATTAGGGGTTGTTTTCAGAATTCACATGCCCCTTACAGTTCATAGGCCCCAGCAGAGCAAAGACTGCACAAGTATTCAAGTCACAAGGCCACCAAATTGTGGTGGGAGCCCTCGAACTGTGGCGTGGTAAGAGGGAGCAACTAGTCTCAACGGTCTAGCAGCTTTGGAAATTTGTACTAGGTGTTGGAAAATCATCCACACACAGGCTTGTACCTCTGCAAACAACCAAACTAGAAACATCTCTTTTGTGAATAAGGCTAACCCGCGGGTGGCTGGCTGTATTAAACTGAAGGGGAGAAAATGCCTAGATTCTGCAATCTTCCCATTTGAAGACCATACTACCTACTGATCCACCAAAGGTGTCACCTCTGTTCGTTAAGACACCTCACCACTAGATGACGAATAGAGGAGGTTAGCGGCTCTGGAGACCCTGCTCCGTGCTCATAATGAGCAAACTCCGGCGGCTCTGGGGGCGGGGAACCCACAGCCAGGTAGCAGGACTCTGCAGCAAGAGCACTTTTCACATGGAGGATTGTACCGCGCACGGCGAGGGCCACAATAGAACTGGGATCTGGTAGGCTTTTGCCAGCACCATCAGGAGGCGTTCTCAATAGCGCTCACACACGCTTCTCCGGCCACTTTTCCCAAGAGGCTGTAAACCTGGCTGCAGGCGGTTGGATTTTCACTCTCCGAAGGATCCACTAGTAAAAGGTCTTTCCCCCTCTGATTGGTCTGCTGGCGATCATTTCCCCTCCCTAGGCCTATCACTGAAGCCAGAGGGCGGGATCTGGTGGGCTCAATGTGGGTCACAGAAGAAAGGCCAGGGAAGAGGTGCCAGGAAGACAAAAGCCACCCAGCCACTCCACGCCGGTTAATAAGTTTCTTCTGCGGCATGCAGAGCTGCCCTACACAAGTTTTATAAAATGAGCACAAAACACATCTGCAGTTGGGCTGGCTTTGTCTGCCAAAGTCTGAACTATCCCTCTGGGGCCCGAGAGCCTCAGGATGCTCCCCACACCAAGCGGCCTGAAAGGAGGAGCCCTTGGAGGTTTTCAGGGCTTGGAGTTCTCTGTGATAAAGCCCCCACCGGTTTCAAGAACAAAGGCTCAGGAAACACAGGTGCCAAGACTATCCGACAGCTGTCAGCCAGGCCAAGAGGAAAACTTAAAACACTGCCAAGGTGGAGAGACAACCGTATTCCTGTCACTAGTCCATCTGAGAGCCAGCCTGGAAGAAGAGCCCACACCTAAGACTGCAGAGGGGTTCCTGGACCAGACTGCTAAGTACAGTACTGCCTGCAATGTATGATGTAAATTCCCTTGGTGGAAAGAGGTAACAACAATGAGCACATCATGCTTGGTCTTTGAAATGAATTCCAACCCAGTTGGTAAGCCAGGTTCAACATTCTCAAAAAAAGGGCCTAGGCACATCTACCATCTCAACATAAATGGTCACTTCTCCATCTCTCCGACACAAGGGCTGAGAGCCCCCACCAAACCTCCCTGCTACCTTTCAGGGTTCACATCACACATCTCTTCATTCACAGCGGCGTCTTTGGCAGTGTTCTCCACTTCTGCAAGCCACCCTACTGCACACCCTGCCATTCCTTGCCGGGGCCACAGAGCAGCTTTGTTCTAGTTGCAAGTCTCAACCAGCAGGCAGACTAAAGTTTTCAAGAATATGTTATCTCCCAGAATTCTCACCCTCGAAGTCTCCGCAGGCTTCTTGAGCTCCTCAGGGTGCATTCCCAGACCGTGGAGCCCTGTGTGACTGACTGCACATCTGTGAGATCCAACCACTCTCTCAGACGACAGATGTAAGCTCTGCCAAGGGACTGTTGACCCTATTTCTCTCCCAAATACCCATATAGCTAATGCCTTCATGTTCTTCAGGTAACCCATCAAACAGCAATGGGGAAAGCAGATCTTTGGTCCATTTGTAGCTGTGGCTCTTGGAATAGTGTCAAACACCAAATAGACCCTTAATTATTTCTTCTCTAAGGCACGAACGCAGAGGAAGAATGGTCTTAAGATCAGAGAGGTGGTACCTATTAATAGCAGAAATCAAAACCGTTTTCAAAAGTAGACTCTCAAACATGGAACAAAAGAAAGAATGAATTTTCCAAACTTTCCACCTAAGCTTCCTTCTCAGTGAAGAGAAGGCAGAAGCCACGCCCCCCCACCCAAGGGTGGGGTGACTCAGAAGTCCCTCCTAGAAGCTCCAAATGTCTTTATGTCTTCTGTTAGCAGTTCTATGAATTCTGCCTCTTAGACAGAGCTCTGTCTCTTTACTTAATAACACTGGGTGTCTTCTGCAAACAAAGAAAACGTTCTCAAGATGCCACATGTGCACGTGCCGAGCGGTGGTGGCGCATGCCTTTTATCCCAGTACTCAGAAGGCAGAGGCAGGCGGATCTTTGTGAGTTCAAGGCCAGCCTGAGCTACAGATATATACCAGGACAGGCTCCAAAGCTACACGGAGAAACCCTGTCTTGAAAAACAAAACAAAACAAAAAAAGCCGTATGTGTCTGTGGACACCCACCTGCTTGGAGAAACAAGAACACAGGAAATGCAGGGCATGGTGGTATATGTATGTGTATACACACACACACACACACACACACACACACACACACAGAGAGAGAGAGAGAGAGAGAGAGAGAGAGAGAGAGAGAGAGAGACTTGTGATCCCAGCATTTGGGAGGTGGAGATAAGACATCTGGAGATCCAGGCCAGTCTGCTGCATGAAACACTGTCTCAAAAACAAAACATGGCAACAAAGAACATAAGAAGATACCCATCAGAGTTCATGGGATCCATGAAGGTGGATTCATTGCCACTGTTGCTCTCAGCAAGAGAGCAGACACCTGCCAGGCCTGTGAGCACTGCCTTCAAAGACCAGAGCTGAAGCAGAGAAGCTTCTAGCCTAGTCCAGGAGAACTGCAGAGCAACTTGTGCATTCAAATTTTGTTTTATGATTTTTGGTCCTAATGGCATGACCCAGAGACAGCCAGTGGCATGCCCAAGATCCCATAGTTGATAAACAAAGGCAAGGCAGGATCCAGCAACCCCTCCAAACCTGAGTGACATACAATATCACGGTGCTTCTGCACGACTTGTAAGTGAGTGAGTGAATTCTGGAACTAGCCCTGGCACACCGCAGGCTCCCAATAAAGATCTACTGGATGAGTCAATAGAACCCTGAAGATATGCCTGCTACCATGTAAACATTTGATGTTAGCAAATTTCATGGGCATGCAAGGTTCCAAAAACGTAACGGCTCACACATTCACTCTTACTGAGTGACAAAGCCAAGTTGAAAAACTAAAACCCTAGGAGCACTGTGACAAAAGTAAATTTTTCAGGTGATGAAAAATTACCAAAAGATCAAAAAAAAAATTACCAGAATTTACCAAAAGGCTGAAGATCATCAAAGACACAATATTTTTTTATAGTTCATTTTGGTAGGATTTTAGAATGTGTACAACGACAAACAAAAACCTTAACAGGTTGAGATCATCATTGTATTTCTAATACACAGATGCAACCCAGAAGCTACTTAGATTACCAGTATCTTGCACCCATATTAATTAATCATCTTTAAGCACCTGTGGACTTGTGGAGTTGGAGGTGGATATATGTGCGTGCCTACTCACACCCACACATGCAGGTGTGCAAGCCAGAGCAAGGCACACCTTCCTCCCTCACTGCCCAGGTCCCTTTTGAGGCAGGGTGTCTCTTACTAAATCTGGGGCTCAGTGCTTTAGCATTCTAGAGCTCCTCCTGGATCTACCCCCCAACGCACTAGGGCTACAAGCATGCATCACCACGGCTCTTATGTGAGTCTGAGGATCCAAACCTGGGTCCTCAGTCTGTGCAGCAAGTCTGCCGCCATCTCCCCAGTCCCCACCTGAGATTTCTTACTTTAATAGCCTCTTTGACGACTTGGGGTCTCCACTGCACCCAGAACTTAGGCCCTTTCTTCTGAATTAGTAGCCATTTTATTTTGCTAAGCAGGTGGTAATCACTAGACTCACTGAAACTGTGTGCAGGGCTAACTAGCGTGGCGACACAGCAGGTAGCTGAACCCCCAAGCCCGCTGCCTTGAGTTTTGATCCTTGGGGCCCACATGGTGGAAGAAAAGAATGGACTCTCAAAAGTTGTCTTCTGACTTCTACAAACATGCCAAAGAACACGTATCCACCACCACACACACAACATATACACAATAAATAAATTCATTGTTACTGGGCTCACGCCTTTAATACCAGCACTGGGGGAGAGGGGCAGAGACAGGAGGATTTCTGAGTTTAAGGCCAGCCTGGTCTACAGAGTGAGTTCCAGGACAGCCAGGGCTATGCAGAGAAACCCTGTCTCAAAAAACTAGTAACTAACTAACTAACTAAATAAGTTCATTGCAGTTTTAAAAAAAATTAAAGTGTGTGCAAACTAGGAATAAATACCTGATGTCACAGGCTGAACTGTGTTCAAAAGATGTTAAGGCGCTAAGTAAGCCAATGCACATGAATGTGACCTTCTGTGAAAAAGGCTTTTCACATGACCAAGTTAAGGTGAAATCATTAGGGCGACACTCAGATCCACAATGACTGAGGTCCCTATAAACAGGACACTGAGGAAGTTGTGTTCTCAGGGAGACACCACAAAAGGCTGTAAATATGCTCACACAAGTCAGAGCTTCCAGAAGCTAGAAGAGGCTCCCAAGGCAGTTCTGCAATGGCCTTCAGAAGGCACACAGCCCTTCTGACTCCCTGACCTTGACTGTCCAACTTCCAGACCTGGAAGACAACCAGTCTCCTTTTGCTGTTGAAAACACTAGTCTGGCAAGATGGCTCAGTGGGTAAAGGAGCTTGCCGCCAAGCCTGGCAGTCTGAGTTTGATCCCCCAGACCCACAGGGTGGAAGGAGAGAATGAAGTACTGAAAGTTGTCCTGACCGCTACACACATACAATGACATATGTATGCTCATGAATATACATACACACAAACACACACAAGTCGCCCTGACCTCTGCACACATGTATGTGTGCTCACAAGTATACATACCAGCAAACATACACAAATAAATATATATTTCCAAAAGTTTAAAGTTGAGTCACAGTTTTTGAACTTGTTAAGACACCCCAGGAAATTGACATACTCAGGATGTTCCTTTGGGTTCTGGAGGGATGGCTCAGCAGGGAAGACCACTTACTGTTCTTCCAGAGGATCCGAGCTCAGTTCCCAGCATCTACATGGCAGCTCACAACCATCTGTAACTTCACCTCCAGATACAATGCGCAAGCACCAGGCACATATACAGTGTACATACATACATACAAACAAAACTCATATGCATAAAAATAAATAAATCTTTTTTTAAAATGGATGCTATGGATTTTTTCACATCTGAAGTCTAATCTGTAGCCTCAGAGCCTCAGTTTTGTTTTCTATTGTTATAAAAAAAAAAACTGAGAAAAGCAAGTCATGGAAGAAAATGTTTATTTGACTCAATTCTAGGTGAGAGTCTGTCACTGGGGGGAGGTCGTGATGGCAGGAACAGCTGTCACAGAACACTCACAGTCAAGGGCCAGAGCACCCATAATGCACGCCTGCCACTGCTCAGGTCCCTCTGTCTTTCCTTCAGTCCAGGGTCCAGCTCACGCAAGGGGGCTACCCACCATCAGGTGGGGTCTCCACCTTAATTAAACTTAATTAACCCAAGTAAGAAAATCCTTCGGGGCATGGCCACAGACCATCCGAATCTAGCCATTTCCTCTGAGACTCCTTTCCCAAGTGATCTTAGATTGTGTCCAGTTGACAACTGACACTAGCCCTCACATTTAGTAATGTCATCTCTACTAAGGTTGCCGTTTTTGCCCAGAACTGCCAGAAAGTCCATGATATGAAGACTCAGCATTTTTTTTTCAGTCTGTCTCCAAACATCATTCAAGTGAGGGATGTAGAGAAAGACACTCCCCTGTGAGGCCTAGTTCCCCAGTAAACGCCACTCAGCAACAACAGAAAGGAAACTCAGGCTTGCATGCACTACAGCAAACACCTGCCTGAGGGACGGTTTACAACCCCGTGTGAACGCACTCATGAAAGGCCAGTCCAGAAACCCAGTTGCCCCGGTTAGTTCACGGGTAGATGGCTCGCTCCTTTACCCTCTCACGCACCTTGATGGTACAAAAAGCATATATAATCTGTCCCCTCAAGCAATCAGGAATAAATTTACCATGGCTACCCTGTCGTTATCAGAAACATTGTCTGCTAAGGCTGATAAATCGGTCAATTACCTGCTCCCTTGCCTTTTATTTCCTCTTATATAAATGTTTTCATCCTAATATCACCAATACCTGTTATAAGATGAACAATAAATTACAAAGTGACTGAAATCACCAGGAAATCCCTAATAGATAAAAAAAAGAACTTAGCCAGAAAAAGAAGACCCTAATAACACAATCATGAACTCCATAGTCTAAGAAATAGCATCCCATAGGTAAATGGCTAAGTACTGAAGTCTTAGTTTATGCATAAAATGATCAAGTTATTTGTGGGAGGTGTCTCAACAGTGGGGGCCTGACACACTTTACAAGGAAGCACATGCAAAGTCCTTTAGCCTGGCAAGGGAAACAGCATACTATACACCTTTATTTTCTAAAAATATACTTGCATTCAAAAGAGAAAGAGCCCTGAGAGATAAGGATCTGAGAGAGAGAGAGAGAGAGAGAGAGAGAGGAGACTGCTCTCTACTTCACATTTAAAAACATGACATAAGACATAGACAAAAGATTTAGGGGAGACAGTCCTCCACCCACACCAGCCCAAAAGATACGAGTACCATTGATTGTGGGCACAAAAAATCCATGACACCAGACAATGGATCACAAGGACACCTAATGCAAACCTAACTTGAAGCTATGAGGTAGGCCAACAATTTTAACCTTTCCTCCAGCCAGGCTCAGAGCCAGGGCTGCTATCAAGCAATCAAATGCATTCTTAGCTCTGCTCTTACTTTCCTCACTCACCTCCTGGCACACACATATGGAGTCAAGGATGAAAGGCCAAAAGCCCATGAAAGTCAACAAAAACTACGACCAGCCACACTAAGGTGATTCCAAGGGCCAGGACGTCCTGCAGCCGTGCAAACACATCCAGGTCCGACTGCTTCATCTACCTCGCCCTCTAAGAATGCTGGGGGTGTTGGGGATAGTGGTCCACATCCTGAACCAGATGATCTCTGTGAGTTCGAGGCCAGCTAGTCTACATATGAACTCCAGGCCAGCTGGAGCTACATAGTGAGATTTTGTTTCAAAACAAAGAGACAAACAACCAAAGAAGCAAACAAAAGATTCCTGGGTGTGACTCCTGTCTTCTCTGGTCTCCCTCAGGGTTGCCACTTGGGGTTTCCACTGAGACAGCTCTGACGTATTCATTATCTGCTCTCAAGTTCACTGACATGAGCAGTGATGCTCCAGGGGACATTTATTCTGTTTCCCAGCAAAGCCCAGTGCTTCTGGAACTGCACCCAAACAGTCCCAAGATTGGGGTGGGGGGTGGGCTCTATTTTTGCCATAGGTAAGCTTCAGCCAAACACAGATGTTCCAGCAACAACTAGGACATTCCTCTGGTGTGTGTGTGTGTGTGTGTGTGTGTGTGTGTGTGTGTGTGTGTGTGTGTGTGTGTGTACAGCCACGTGGTGACCATTCACGTCATTCCTCTGGTGTGTATGTACACAGCCACGTGGTGACCATTCACGTCATTCCTCTGGTGTGGGTGTGCACAACCACATGGTGACCATTCACGTCATTCCTCTGGTGTGTGTGTGTGTGTGCACAGCCATGTGGTGACCACTCATGTCATTCCTCTGGTGTGTGTGTGCACAGCCACGTGGTGAACATTTGCATTAATCTCTTCTCTTCATCACCTTTGGAGAATCTATAAAGCACCGCTGTCTTATATGTGGATAAACATTCTTTCATCTCTTTTTTGTCTCGCAGAACTCAGAACTGCATGAAGTCCTCCAGCCACATTGGCCAGGTATTGTGCCTGATTCTGATTGGCCAGCTTAACCTCCATGAATAACTGAATTTGAAAAGGAGGCTGAAAATGTACTGGGCAACGGGAAGACACTCTTTGGAGAGATATGAACTGAAAAGGTCTTCTGACATGAATATATTCACCTGATCAGGCCTGGCTTTAAATATGTATGTTTTGAAGTTACTGAGAGGAACCCTTGCTCTGTTCTGATTGTTTTCTGTGTTCAGTGTTTATACATTAAGATGGACAGAAGCCTACAACAGCCTCTCAGGAGTAGACTTTCTTCCCATAGTTGCTGTTGCTGTTAGTGATGATTATAACCCCACACTCCTGAGACAGTTCCACATAGCCCAAGTTGGCATCAGTGTGTAGCCAAGGAAGACCTTGAACTTCTGGATCTCCTGCCTCTACCTCCTGAGTACTGGGTTCAGAAGCAAGCTGTTTGATGTGCTGGGACACGCATCCAAGCGTTCTATGTACTAAGCTACATTCCTAACCCTAAATAAACTTTTAAAACTACAAACACCAGGCCAGAGCGATGGCTGAGAGGGTGAAGATGACCTGAGACCCCTCCCCATCCACAGTGGTCCTATAGTTAAGAACAAGAAAATGCGAAAGCAGGATGAATAACATTCAACAGAATGACTGTAGATGCTCAATAAATAAGCAATAAATAGAATAAAACATACAACTTCAAGAAAAGATCAAGTGGTAAAAACAAGACCATAAGATGTTTGTTTAGCTTTAAAAACATCTGCAGAGTATGAAAAAGAGTGTCTGAGCAGAACCTACACAGTTCTGAGCCCAGAGACTCTCCATGGAATCTTAGCTTGCTATGCCTCAGACCTACTTGATCCATGCACGCTCCTCCTTCATCTGTAGGATAACTAATCAATACCTGAAATTTGCTGATCACTGTGAAGATGGACCAGAATGACTAAGGGAAGCACCTGGCATCAACCTAGTTCTTGTGTGGTTTCCCTTTTCCTTTCCTCCCAGCACCCAGGCACCTAGCCTGAGTGTATACTGTGTTAGATAGGGCTCTCAGCGGCTGACACTGCTCCCTGCACTGTATCATGGCCATCTCAGCCAAAGGAGACAGGAAACGGCTGGCTGTTAGCAACCATAGACTCCAGATGCCAAATGTGTCCAGTCATCAGGAAAATCTTACAATTCTGGCACAGTTTGAGGGCAGAAAGGCAGAAACAGCCAATAATGGAGGGGGAATCTTCAACTCAAGCCGTGCCAGAGGCTTCCAACCACAGGCACTCCCTCCTGCATTGAGGTTGTGGTGGCCCTGGTGATGTGGGCAATGGCCTCTGCTCCTCTGGCCCGGTCTTCTCCCGAAGCATCTGACTTTCTCCAGGCATCTCCAGGCCATGTTCGTGAGCATGGACATGGCATTGTTCATCACCTGCTTCCCAGCCTAGTTATAGTAACTTCTTCAAAACCACTACAAATACTTCCTACCTTTGCTTGTGAATCTTTACTCCTCTTTCTCCCTTCTTCCCTCCCTCCCTTTCTCTTCCTTTCTCTCATCTCCCTCCCTCCCACTCTTTCCCTTCCTTTCCTTTTTCAACAATTCCATGCATTATTTTCTATCTCTTTGCCTTTGTAACTGGCTTTTAACCCCTCCTTTCATTAATTTATTTATCACCCACCTGCTATAGAGTGGTAACTATTACATACAAAAACATGTATAAAAACGAGCACTTAATCCATGTTCATAAGAAGTTCATCCACTAAAGACAATAATAAGCACACAACAGTAAGTGAACCAGGAAAAAGTTGCCTAATTCTGCCCAGTAGCTGTAACCATGGAGGAGAAAAACAAGCAGGGCCTCTCTGCTATCTGAAGGCAAAGGAGGACATTATCAAGCCAGGCAGTCACCCAGCCACTCTCTCAGTGGAGAAAAGAATATGAACATAAAAAGGTGAATGGGGCATGAAGTATGGATTGCAGGAGCAATCACTCAGTGCACATGAAACAAGGGGTCCACGAGAAGGAAAGCTACGGGGCGCAGACAATGCATCTTCAGGGTCGAGGCGATCATACTCCATTTTCATGCAGAGACCTGAAAGAGCTCAGGGCCGACCGACGGCAGCATGAAGGGTGGGTTATAAAGCCTGAGCTAGGGGAAGGGAAGATGGAGCTTAAATAAACATATAGGGGGGGAAAGCCACTCAGTTATCCGGGAGAACAGTAAGAGTACACACGACAGCAGTGCTGAGGGTGGACGCGTGATGACGTGAAGAGATGTTAGGTTACTAGAGTCAATACGACTGGTAACCGGTGTGACGAGATGGGGATGAGACAGGGAGGTGGGAGGTGTGTCCTCATAAGGACAACATCCCAGGAAGGAAGAGAAGGGAAGAGAACCGGCTGCGTTCTAGCTCGTCTATTTAACTAGGAAACCTCTGAGGTAGGTGAGCTGATAGGCAGTGTCTTACTTGGGGTTTATGACTAAAACCAACTTGGGGAAGAAAGGGCTTATTTGGCTTCCATATCCTGAGTCAGAGGTCATTGAGGGAAGTCGAGGCAGGAATCTGAAGGTAGAAACTGAAGTAGAAGCCACAGAGGAACACTGTTTACTTAACTGTTTCTCCTGGCTTGCTCAGCTTGCTTTTATATCACTCAGGACCACCTTCCCAGGGTCAAAACAACCCACAATGGGCTGGGACCTCCCACGATTGACAAATTAGAAAACGTCCCACAGGTCAATCTACAAGGGCCACTTTCTCAGTCAAGTTTCCCTGTCTCAAATGACTCTAGCTTTCTTCAAGTTGACAAAAGACTAAGCAGGTGGTGGTCAGTGGGTCACCTTCAACAGAGGAGCCGGGACACCATCGGATAACACAGCGCGTCTTTACAGATCACCTTCAACAGAGGAGCCAGGACACCACCGGATAACACAGCGCGTCTTTACAGATCACCTTCAACAGAGGAGCCAGGACACCATTGGATAACACAGCGCGTCTTTACAGATCACCTTCAACAGAGGAGCCGGGACACCATCGGATAACACAGTGCGTCTTTACAGACCACCTTCAACAGAGGAGCCAGGACACCATCGGATAACACAGCGCGTCTTTACAGACCAACAATACTACATTTGTATTTACAGAAGAAAGGTATGTTCATTTAGTGAGACCCTGTCAAAAAAAATAATAAACAAACAAATGAAATCCTGTGCTGGATTCACTTAAGAATGTCCAACAAAGCAGTAAAAACTATTCATTTTACTGAAAACTGATCATGGACTAAATATCTTTTTGACGTTATAGGTGATGTAATATTGTACGCAATCACAGTTTTTTCTGCCGGTGCTGCAGTTTGAAGCTACGCTAAGGAAAAGAACATGTATAACTGTTTACCTAGGAGCCCAGCAAGCTATTTTTTTCATGGTGTATTACTTTTAATTGAAAGGATAACTGACAAATCACAGTCAGTCAAATGTGGGCCACTGGCAGATTATTTCTTGGAAATGAATGAAGTCAAGCTACTACTTCAAGGAAAGGCTGACAGTGTTCTCAGCCAGTGATAAGATTCATGCTTTCAAGCAACCATTAAAATTTTGGAAAACTTGTTTGCTACACTATGAACTTGACAGATTCCCAATACCATACTTAAAGACTTTTTCAGATAACATTCTTGCAGATATAAATAATTTCTACATTTATAATAAGACATACCAAAATCTCATAGATCTAGATAATGCAGGGAGTCCAAACTTCCCAAATGTCCAATACTGACATTATGCACATGATGATTCAGTCAAAACACAAGACAGCTCGGTAGACTTGAGTGTAGCAGACACGAAAAGTTTGTTGCAATGTTTGGACTCAATGCTGCAAATAACCTTCAAGATCTTAGTGTGGTTCAAAGAAGACCCACAGTTACCTGCACAGGTGACAAGGCATCTTTGTGATGGCTGACTTTCCTCCCTAACCGGTGCGACAGATTAAACACACCGACAGATACGATAATTTGTTGTCCTCTAGGGAGCCAGCTACTAGAGATTTGCAAAAACATACAAACATCACTTACTTCACTCACACACTTTTGGAAAAATACATGCTTTCATTAAAAATAAACTACTTACAATTAACACATGCTGGGTTAAAATTATTATTTTTAGCAATAGAAACATTTAACTTCTCTGTTTCAATCTCTAATACATGACAATACACAAATGGTCTTTGGGGCCTTTATTAACTTCCAGGGTGCTTAGAAAGATCCTGATAATATGAAAAAAAAAACTTTTCAAAAGAAAAAAGAAAAGGAAGGAGAGGGGGGGAGAAAAAAGGAAGGAAAGAAGGAAAGAGAGAAAGGAAGAGCCTAATACCCAAAGCTTGAGAGCCAGTGTCTTGGCCGTGTAAGCACCTGGGACACGATGGCATGCACATGCAGGTCTATGGAGGTTCTTAACAGCAGAAAGCGGAAACAAAGCCAGCACCCCTTGCAGAGTTTCTCCAGTTTCCTAGTAGAGCCTTGAGAATAAGATGGCTCAGCTCCATCCACCTACATGGATATGTCTTAGCAAGGCAGTCACGGAATGAGAATACCGAGGCACAGAAGGCAAGCGATCCTAACACTACCACCTTTATAAATTTCAAAGAGAGGAAGAATGCAAAGGAAACAATTTACTGAAATTGGGGCAAAATGAAGAGTTCTGGGGGGTAACAGGTAAGGATACACCCAGACAGTCTCACCTGTACTGACTCATTACACTGCTTTTACTGGCAGCCTTTCTTCACTGTGTTTCATTACAGATGTGTAAGTCAGACAAGTCTTCTCTTGTAAAAGGCAATGCATTAGACCTTTCTTTCCCCCACATGTGCAGCACACATGTACCTGTACATGCGCACATGGAAGCCAGAAGTTGAAAATGTCTTCTATTGCCTTTCACTGTATTTACTGAGGCAGGGTCTCTCACTGAAGCTGGAGCTTCAGTTTGGCTAGTGTAGCTAACCAGCTTGCCCAGAAGGTCCCATCGCCACCTCCCGAGTGCTGGCATTGTAGGAAGGCCCCACACCTACCCAGCTTCTACCGTGGGTGCTGGGGATCTGAATTCCGTATCCTCGTGCTTGAATAGCAAGCATTTTATCCACCCAGTCGTCCTCACAGCCCCCAAACTAGAACTTTCTGACCAATTATGCTAGAGGTGAAAAGGGGACAAGAAGGGAAGCCCCAAGAAACCCTCCTAGGGCAGGGTTCTCTTCCTAGATATCATAATGGTGGCATCCACCACCATTCATCCTAATTGCTTTTCAGCTGAGACTTCTCTGCTTTGAAAGGTGACCTTCTTCATGAACCCACACCCTCCATCCCATTTTATCACAGGGAAGACCACACTCCATGGCTGATTTCTGAGCTACATGAAGCCTCCTCTCTAACCACCTTTGCCCGGCCTTCCATCTTTCCATCTTGACCCACTGGTTTAGGAACACCCCTCCTTTCAGTGGCTTCTTATTATTCTGGGTTCCTTTCAACCTCTCTTGGCTGCTGTCATTTCTTCTACTTGGAATGTTCTTTCTCCTCAGCATCCAAATCCACCATGTCCTTGTGGACGCTCCTGATGCCACGAGCAGGAATCTTTTACCCATCACTCTTAGGCTGTGTCCCTACAAATTTCTGCACAAACATCACAGAATGTTGTTCCATACAAAGTCACAGAATACTGTCCCATGCTTGTTAGAATGTCTCTTTGTATGTGTCTGCTGATTGTATCATATTAACATACAAAGAAACTGTGGTAGGTGTGCATTTCAGAGTTCTGTGTTTAGGTTCATGTAAGGAGTCATCAGAACATGGGGATGCAGCTTCCACAGGATCTCCAGCTCCTGGCTCCACCGTGATACCTTGTATCAGCCACAGTACTTTGGAACTCCAAAAAGCTAACAGTTCAGCTATTGAAAGAGGTGTCCCCAAGGTGAGAACGGGTTCCAGTTTTACATTGATGATAGGGAAGTTAGCAGAACAATGCTTCCTTTATAAAATTCTTTCTTGCAAAACGTTGTTTTAGAGTTCAATACTTCTTACCACTGTGCCCCCAAACTTAATAACAGAAGTCCCTAGAAATCCATCCCTGACAGACAGGTTAAGTGAACTTCTCTATACCCACAGGATTTATCTCAGTGTTGGAGAGTTTGCTGGTGCTTTGGGGGCAGGGAGCAGGTTTTTGTTTTGTCTGCATATTGATTGACTAGCGGACTAACTTGAGCGTACAGTACTCTTGCCTCAGCCTCTCAAGCCCTGGATTACAGGCATATGTCATCACAGCCATTGGAACAGGGGTTCTGTTGTTTGTTTTGTTTTTAGTATTCAATATACCTGCCTCCCTCTCTCTCTCTCTGCCTCTCCCCCGCCCTCCGGTTTTGTTTTTTGAGACAGGGTTTCTCTGTGGAGCCCTGGTTGTCTTGGAACTCTCTTTGTAGACCAGGCTGGCCTCGAACTCAGATATCTGCTAGCCTCTGTCTCTCCAGTGCTAGGATTAAAGGCATGTGCCACCACCACCCAGCTTCAATAACTAATCAAATAAAGATTATCCTCCTCGGTAACTTCCATTTGATTTGTCCTGGGACATTTTCTGCTTAGCGACTCCTCTGTTTAAGAAAACAATTCTCAGGCTGAATTAGAGCAATTCCCCCCCCCTCCACTAGGCTCTTAAGATGAGATACACCCCCAAACTACTTGCTAAACTCCACACATCCCCAGTCCCTGATGCGAACACTTCCATTCCGCTGGGGGACTAAAGGAAGGAATGTACAAGAAAAGCATCAGTTGCCATCTAAATGGACAACGGAACACAGATGACAACCCTGCGAACATCACTCCCTTTACAGCCAACAGAACTTCATGCCTTTGGCTGTAGATAGCAAAAATGATTTTGATCCACCCCACTTCGGATAAAGCACTCCCAATTGCCTCAATAATTAATTCTTCGGATGATGACTTCAAGAGTTTACAACAATCTTTCTGCCTCCCTTCTGGTGAATAGTTTACCAATTTCACTTTTACATCAGAGCATTCAATCTGGGTTCAATACTTGAGATATCCATTTACGGGAGTAATGGAGCACCCTTGTTTTGAATGTGGCCCTGAAATTCCATGAGGCAACCATATGCAAATGCATCCATATTTCAAACAGATGCTGAATTTTAAATACTATTTCTTGATTACAGCGGGGATGGAAGCTGAAAGAAGGGGACTTAATGCATTTTAAACATTTGTATCGAGTGTTAATTAGTTATATTAAGCATGTGCTACTTTTTCATTAAAAACCAATATAAGAGGCTAGAGACATAGTTCAGTGGTTCAGAACACTTGTGCTTTTGCAGAGGACTACGTTCAATTCCCAGCACCCACATGGTGGCTCACAACCGTTTGTAATTCCAGTGCCAGTGGATCTGAGGCCTTCTTTTGACCTCTGTACACTCACATGGTGCACATACATATATGAGGGCAAAACGTTCATATGCATTAAATAAATCTTTAAAATCGTGACCTGAAAGGGATGGGGTTCGGTGGCAGAACACATGCCTCGGATGCATAAGACCCCGAGCTCTCTCCCCAAAAGTCAATACAGTTATTAATAAGAAGTCCACACTTCTTCCTATCCTATCCTGGCCATCCTTAGACAACCCCTCCAGAGGTGGATGAAGCAGCTTCTCACACATACGAGACCTTGATTCAGAGCGGAATTGCTTTTCATTTGCTCAATTTAGTCACTCCATAGGTCCTCATCTTGTCAAAGATTTCTCTGGTTCCAGCTTTATCGAGACCATGGGATTCCTTTTGAAACCACCTTTAAATTGACATGGTGGGCACATGCATGATCCCGGCACTAGGAAAGCTGAAGCCAGGGGACCACGAGTCAAGGCTAGGAGAGCATAGTGACTCCACACCACACAGCCAGTCTCAAAACAGACAAGCACCTCACAGACCCACACCACATCTATAATGAGGCAGTCCAACCAAACCCAAATACTACTATGGAACTGTGAAATTTCTCCTCCCACAATCATCAGAAACCAAGTAACTATAATTTGATCTCTCCCTTTCTAAGATCATATTCAAATCAACAAGTTCTTAGTTGAAGTTCACTTTCTTCCAGAGAAGGCTTTTCTGGAACATAGAGTCTCCAGAACAGTCCTTCCTCTCATACAGCGCAGTTCCTGCTCTAAAGAGACCTGCTGGTCGGAGCGGAGGCCAAACAAGGGCAGAGGAGAAGCCTAATTGTAACCCATCCCAGAGGCCACACATGCCCGGAGCATCAGATCAGGCCCCTGACGCGCACTGCATCCCAGAGGCTACACATGCCCAGAGCATCAGATCAGGCCCCTGATGCACACTGCATCCCAGAGGCCACACATGCCCGGAGCATCAGATCAGGCCCCTGACGCGCACTGCACGCCACCGTTTGACTAATGTCAAAGCCCAGCTGTAGAATCTTCAAGGAAAGAAATACTATTAGTGACAGTTTTCATGAATCATGTAAATCCAAGTGTTCTGAAGACCACACAGGACATTATCTCTGAGCTACTATGAAGGTACCAAGATGACACTTTCAAATAGCAAGACCCAGGAAGACCTCAGCTGCTTGGGATCTATCCCAGACCCCGCCTCTGGCAGCCCTGAAGCAGCTAGCCTTGAGCTGCTTTTCTCTTTCTGACTCAGTTTCTCCCTTTCTACCAGTAACTGTGGGAAGCTGTTCCCCTCCAACTGCTTCACAGGCAGATGATACCAGCAAAAAAGCTTTCAGAACCAAAGCCACAAAAACAAGATGTTAGGGTAAAGCAGTGTTAGCCATTTCACAAGGTGAAATTACTTCAGCCACACAGAGGTTAAATAACTTTTCCAAGGCCAGAGAGCACAGAACTCTTGGTGGGAAGAGAGAGAGAGAAGGCTGTGCTCTGGGGGTGTGGACATATGTGAGGGACGACACAAACCCCATTCTTCTGACCAGCGCATGTTCTCCCTTGGGCCTTTGTTTACCAGCCTGGACAAGCTGGAGCCAGTTGTTCAAGTCCCAGTTTTAAGATCTAATGAAGTATGGTCACTTACTTGCCTGGACTCAAAGTCTCATGTCTTGGTGGCTGAGATGACATCATCCCAGAGTGGGATAGTCCCGGCTAATTCAAGAATCCTCAGCTCCGGCTGTTCATTTAGATGTCTGGGGAATTTAATTTTAAAAAGGTTGCCTCCAAGCCAAGTGAATTAAGTCTGGGGGGTGTCTGTGTCTTCTAGACTCCCAAGTCTCACGTACAACCACAGATCTGAGCTGCCTAACAGTGATCAGAAACTGAAAGGCGAGAAATCCCAGGGCTCCTCAGCTGGAATGCGGCCACCTCTCAGGTGCACTACTGCCACCAGCAACTACGGAATACACACTACATGTTGGGCATGCATATAAAAATTTATGTACATGGACTCATGCAGCTCCCTCTTAGAACCTGTTTTCAGTCATTTTGCAAGTGAGAAAAACACAGGCAGAGCCCCTTGCTACTGTCCCAGCCAAAGTGTGGCAGAGCCAGGACCTGAACCCCTACCTTGTGGTGCTTCTTGGAATCTGCCCTACAATAGGGTTTGCAGTACCATTGACACGGTGCTAAATTAAAAGATCAGAAAATGCTTCCGAATGCAGAACAGTTCCTAATCCAATTGCCTTCAGGGATGGCCAGGGAAGAGACAGGGGAGGTGGGCAGGTGTACCTACATATGGGGACACGGTGGCCGAGTGGCAGGAACTGTGGCAGACTGACGAGCACATGCCCTAGGAAGGAGACAGCCGCCACTAACTACAACAGATTGCTGCCATGTGGGGAGGTGGGCTGGTGCTGCCTGCTCTTCCAAGTGTTCAGAAGAGGCTGGAAATACGTCTTTCCCCCCCCCTCTTTCTCTGTGTGTGTGTGTATAAAATCTTCAATTTCCAAAATGCTGTCTGAAGTTTTAGACATATTGTGTGGGTCAGAACACACTAGTGTGGCGCCTGTCTGTGGCCTGTAGCATGAACGATCATGCAACAGACACACGCCCCTCAAGATTTTCAGATCCATGGGATATGCTCTCTTGGACTGGTCCCTGTGTTTAGAGACAGCAAACTCACTGTCTCTGATTTGTGCCAATTCTGAACTGTGACCCATACAACATATGTAAAACCCAGTGTCAGTTTCCTCTCAGTCATTGTAATCCACAGACTGCCTATTGACCGAATGACTAACAAACCTTCATTAAACACCTATCCTCCCTTCAGTTTCACTGGAGGTCACTGTAAGAGGATTCATTGTCCTTAACTTTGAGTAAAATCCTGTCATAATTCATATGGCTATTGCACAACTTAGATATGATTCTGGCCAAATCACATACACAAAGGAACTCATTCCTTTAGCAACAGCCTATTATAATATTGTTGGCCTGCAGAATAAGTGTTAG
Source organism: Ondatra zibethicus (assembly GCA_004026605.1). Lineage (NCBI taxonomy): Eukaryota > Metazoa > Chordata > Mammalia > Rodentia > Cricetidae > Ondatra > Ondatra zibethicus. Next base: position 192,670 of record PVIU01000189.1, on the reverse strand, counting down.
TTCAGCCCTACAATAATAGCCTCATAAATGAACTTTACCATATTATATTGTTATTACTCACTCCACTAATGAGAGCTATGAAAAACAGGACAAAAATTAAAAACACAGAAACTTCCACATGAACTTCGAGACTGGAATTTTGGCTAATCACAATCTACACATACAAACATGTTTCATATGCTTCTGTGCATATTCTACTCTTCCTATGTAGCAGGCACTAATTAGGCATGACTTTATATATATACATAATATTTATATGTATTTAAACAATCCTAATGATGACTCTAACGAGACGGGAACTGTTACCACTAAAGATGAAGAAACTGGATGACAGAGAAGTTGAGTCATTTGTCCAAGGTCACACAGCTAGCCAGCAGCAGAGCTGGGATCTGAACAGCCCAGCACGAGAGCCTGTGCACTTGACCGCCACCCCATGAACTTCAAAAGCACATGGGCCTTTGTTTTCACTCATACAGTGTGCAGCGAAGGGAAAAGAGGCCAGAGTCACGGGGATGTTTTCTCTCTCATTACAAAACAAGAGCGTTTTAAAACCCACCACCAGACTCCTTGACCCGAGAAAGCTCTATCCTCCTCCATAAGCATAGTAGATTGTTTCAAGGCTCAGATAAGCTGAGTACTACTGATCCACCATGGAAAAGGTCATTTTCTCCTGGCCTTCCTCAGTCCCCTTTGAAGGCCAGCTTCTTCAGAGCACTGAAAACAATTCACCCTGAGAGCCACACCTCTCTCGCTCACCTTTCTTCTCTTCCCTCACACCCTGCTTCTAATGGGTCTAGCCACTTTTCTGACCTGCACAGAAATTAGAAGGAGAAGACAGAAGTTATTGGGGCTTAGTTTCACAAGCTCAGAGGCCTCTAAATCTATTCCTTTACTGACAGAGAAATGGACTGGGCCTGCTCTTCCCGCCCCAGCACTGGGAACTGAACTCAGGTCCCCACACATCCTAGGCAAGCACTCTATGACTGAGCTACATCTTTCAATGCCCTGATTTTTCTTTAAAATAGAGGCAGAGTACCTGACCATGTAAGAAACACAGAGGCAGAACTTTGGTGCCAAAGGCTGTCTTTATTATCAGAAGGCACTGAACAGTTGAAGAAAATATCCTTTTTAGGTATACAGAATCAATCCACTTGCATCCTCAATTTAATATAACTTTAGGTCACTATTTGAAAAAGCAGAATCTCTAACAGTCTCAGTCTGACCTCAGACTACAGAAAGGTATCGCTGTGCACTTCATAAATTAGCCACACTACAGTGTGTGTGCATGTGTGTGTGTGTGTATACAATTAGGTTGACATTTAGAAAATAAACAGCAATATGCACCCATGTGGCTTAAGATTAGTATCAAGGTAAAGTCTGATTGAAGTCTCTGACGTTCCCTTGGATCTGCATCAGGTCTACCCAAAGTGGGTGACAAGGGCCATCAGACAGGCCTCACTCCTGCACCTACTCATATACTGTTCTCCAGTATCATAAAAAACAACATTTACAGACAGAGGGTAGAAATACCAAACTTAGCAACAGAAGGGAGACAGCGGCTAGGAACTTAGCCCATCAAGTACTCTCAGTTGTTTCCAGGGTCTGTGCTTTGTGTATTATTTTCTTATAAAATATGACAGAAGACATCTAGGCTACCTTGAACTATAAAGCGTTCTGTACACTTAGCCCTAGATGGTATGAATTACTAAACTACACCTTCCAAAGGAGGAGGCAGGAAAGAGTGGGTGGGAGGGCAGCAGCATTCACAAGGCTGAACCCCAAAAATGGAACTTTAATGGGTATATTGCCAGAGCCCAAATAAGTAATGAAGTCAAAGAACCACACACACACACACACACACACACACACACACACACACACACGCACACACAGACACCCCTCTTCCTATAAGTAGACCCTGTCTGAATTTCTTTCCAATAAGTAAAAACCCAAGATCTATTCCTTTCCAACAGAGCCCTCAGCAGCGTAAACTCTCATGCTGGAATCCTTTAACATACCCAAAAGTCCCATTTTGTAGTCATCCTCTCATTACCTTGGTCTGCCACCAGTCTGATTAAATTATAGAAAATTACTGATATATCACTCAGAGTAGGAAGATCAGCACCAGGATGTTCTGTCTGTTGTTGACTCTCAGATCCTAATACTCCACCAGAGATTTAAAAATGAAGAGGACAGAGCTACTTCAAATGAGGGCTAAAGGGTAGTTTAACTTCTTCAAAGTAATATGGCATCATTCAGCCCCTGCTGATGGCCTTGGTCACCAGTCATAGCACTAAGCAAGCCTCACACAGTGCAGCAATGTGGGCGCCTCCATCCTTCCCGTCAGACCTTGGGCTGTATACAGGCTGACTCTGCATCCTACTCTCCATACAATCCCTATATTGAAACTTCACCCGAGTACGGCAGAGTCAGAGGGACGGTCTTTGCAGGGTGGCTAGGTCATAAGGGCAGAACTGTGACGAAAGAGGCCCCCAGCCACTTAGTCCCCCTCCCACCACTGAGTGCACCAGAGGGCAGTACTGCTGAGGAAGAGATGGGAGTCTCTGCCACATAATGCCAGATCTGTGGTCACCCTGATTTTGAACTTTTCAATCACAACAACTGTGAAAAAAAATTGCGTTGTTTAATAAAGTATCCGACCAAAGGCATTGTGTTACAGTAATTCCAGTCATGCAGGACACCCGCTCTTCCGATTTACACATGAGTGGCCAGAATTAGGGGAGTGGGATGGCAGAACTTTTTCCCTTTTGTAAACTTCGTGCCCAGGCACAATCTGAACCCAAACTACCGGGATTATTAAATAAACTGGTTTGCCAACCCCAACCAGCACCACATACTTCTAATCTACATAAATCTAGCTTTATGTACAAATCCATGTTGACACTAATTAATAAGCAACGTTTAAACCCAGGAACCTGCCTGGGTATCCCAGCGCATACTCTCTTAGTGTGGGCATGCAACTATGTATGTCTCATTTTGCACATCCCTCCAAGCAGAGATTGTCCACACCTCCCTGAGAACCTCCGCCAGAGGCCATCCAAGCAGAGATTGCCCACAACAGCCTGAGAACCCCTGCCAGAGGCCTCCAAAGATTCTCAACTGCAAAGTGTGCAGCGGCACTTGGGCGAGCAGAAAGCTGTCCACTAACGCCTTGTGAGAGAGACTTGTCAACTCACACCAGCTGTGCCATCTTGAGAGCGAGATGGCAGCACAGATAAATTAAAAATCAATTTTTTTATTAGAAACTATTTTGAAGCATTTGAGGGAATGTGATTTTTGAGCCACCTTCTGTATTTTAATGGGAAGCCCCGTGATTGCCTCCTTACTGTCTTAGAGATGCATGCATGGGTGCTCCTTTGGGGAACAGTCAGCAATGATCCCCAGAATCATTAGATTCCTCAGAGTCATTACACCTGTTTGACCAGAGCTGTAAAATACTCTGCTACTTCAGACTGAAAAAGTTCCCCTTGGGTTAGTCAGGTCATAGTGCCTGGTCACTGCAAAAATTAGTAAGAAATAAAAGCAGAGTTAAGTTCCTTTGGCTTCTCTCTCTCTCTCTCTGACACACACACACACACACACACACACACACACACAGAGGGAGACAGACAGATAGACAGACAGACAGAGAAACTGACTCATAAAAGCATAAAAACAAAGGATCGGGTTGCTTTCCAGTCATTCTGCTTCCCAGTTTTACTAGAGAGCAGCGTTTGTTAAAGAAGAACACAGTAACCTGTACTGATCTTGACCCACAAATGAGTAAACAGTGAAAATACTGGAATAATAAAACAACTGTTTCATTAACTTTTCCTTCGTGTTTCCCCTGGGGAATAGGAATCAGGCAAATCCCCATGATAAATATGACAGAGTCTAACCTCATATGTGTGTATGGGTAAATTGAGGCTGATGGGGAAATTTTAAAGTGCCAGTTGCCACCGGTAAGGGGCTACAGACGCAATAAATGCACTAGAGTGACCTTCCTGATCCCTCCCTCTTAGCTTCAGGATCCCACACATAATGCTTGAAAGGTCCCAGTCTGCCAGGCAGCTTCCCTCCCATCCTTTCTTGACAGGCAGAGCTTCTTAAGTTACACTGTTTGGGATTCTGATGGAGGTGAGCGCCTGGCTTAGCTTGAAGGCCCTCTGGGCCATCCTTTGGAACTGGCACTGAATGATATTAATGAAAGAACTTTTGTAAACAAGCTATCAACAGCAGTGGAGTCACATTTTAGATCCCAAAATGAAAACTATTGCATTAAATCAAGAAACAGAGGCCTTTATTTTGAATAATAATCTTTAAACGTAACCGTCAAATATAATGTAGACTTAACATTTTGGCTGGGTGGTACCTCCAAAAGTTAATACAGCCCTTCTCTGTGACATGTAGACACTTCATCTCCTTAGGACATAAACCACTTTTTCTGTGTATGCATGAGGAGACCCATGTAACATAAACAAACAAACACACACACACACACACACACACACACACACACACACACACACACACACACACTTTTGAGGCCCAGAAGGAAATGACTACAGAATTTTAAACCAGAAACGCAAGGCTAAGGTTAGGAGTGTCAGGTTAAAGGCTCGCCCATCTCCAAAGCTAATTCGGTTCTGAACAGTCCCAGGGGTGTCTAGCTGAACAGAAGGAACTAGGAAACCTTAGCAGGCCAGAGCCCAGCCTGGGGAATTGCTAGTACTCCGTGCCAGGAGCCGAGGCTCACCCCAGACTTGGTATCAGATAATACCAAGTGCTCGCCTGGATTTCCAGGACTAATCCACTCTATGATGGACCGTCCAGGTTCCCCAGTGTCTGCACTGTCCAGTGGGAAGGCAGTGGGCTTTGCAGGGCCAGACTGTTCCTGGACAGTGTTGTTCAATGTGAAAGAACTCCACACACAGAAAACATCTGTATGTGGCAACAGTGCACGCTCAAAATCTCTGCAGCCAGATTGTGAGGGTACAAAGGTAAAGAGTGCTGCAGAAATGAAAAGCAGTTAACAGCACAAGTGTGTGTATGAGAGTGTGTGTGTGTGTGTGTGTGTGTATGTGTGTGTGTCTCACACACACATGCCACATTTCTTAAATGCTTACAGGTGCTTTCAGTTTTAAAACCAACATACCAATAGTGGCTTTAATAACTTCTGTCTTTATTCAAGTGTTCTTTGGCTTTAGAAGTATTTTAAATTTCTCCAGTTCATTCATTTAATCACCTCCTTGCCTCAACTACAAGACACATCACTTTTTTAGGGCCACCTTTTAGATCTGTCTCTATATAACGTCTTAAAACTCCAAGATGACTTCTCCCAGGCACCTTGAATCTCCAGTCTCAACTGCATTTTAACCTTGATACAGCGTAGTTCTCCCAGGGAAGGGGCGCTTTTCTCACACATAAGTAACAGTTCAGTACTGAAAACCAGGCCGGAAACAGACAACTTCTTTCTGTACTAGATGGACTCTAACATTCTCTTTTACCCAAGTTGGTATGCCTTATGTCTATATATCACTTTCAAGTTCCTGGGATCCTCACTGGGCTCTTAGCAAGACCTGGGTTACTGTGCCTGACCTGCAAAATACATCATTTACCCAGAAATTGCTAAGTCAAAATGTAAATTGCTTATAAAACACGTGTAACCCCCCTCCCCCCCTTACAAAAGGCAGCACATACTCACAAAAAAAAAAGCCAATCAATGCAAAATGAGATGGAAACACTTTATAAATTAAGTCATCCCAGAAAAAAAAGGGGGGGAACGTTTGCTGTGCTTCCAAAAGTAAAATGCTTCTGACTTAGGTAAAAGTAGCTTAATGTGACTGCTATAGACAGGTGATTTTTTTTAAGTAAGAAGATAATAGTATTCAATAAGAGAACGAGGAAGGAACCCACTCTCAAAAGACAACTTCATCAACAGGCAGCAACCCGCAGGAGAGGCCCACCAGACACCGGAGCTAAAATGGAGCCTGAATTTCCTCTGAGACCGAGGGTAGTCGCAGGAGGTCAGGGTCAAGGTCACCGGCAGGGCAGGCTGCAGCTGCCCGACTGCGCTGCACACCGCGGGAGGGGCAGCGTTCTAGCAGCCTTAGCCGAAACTGATAAATCCCTTCTCCTCTCCCACCCTCCCTCTAACTCCGCCAACATTTTTTTTTAAAGCAGGGGGAGAAGAAAAGAAAGGAAAATGACCAAGTAACCTAACCGCCCCGGTTTCGCTCACAAGCTCATCAGCTCCCAAAGTTGCCATCTAAGGGCAAGTTCGCAGAGAACACTGAAGCCCATTTTGTGTGAGCAGGGCAAGCCTCCCGCGGTGGCGCCCGCCCGGGACACCGGCCTCCCTTCCCTGCCCACGCGCGTCCGAGGAGAGGGGCGCCCGGACCGGCCATGTGCACGCACACTTCCACCAACTGCTGCGAGTTTTCTGTGAATCGCAGCGCGGAGCCTCCCGCCTCGCCCGCCCCGACTGCGCCGCCTTCTCCTCCTCGCACAAAATTTTCCTACACACGCAGCCGCCTGCGAGTGATTTTATGTGCATATATATTACATATGTGATATTATCCTCAGAACCTCTAGCGGGCAGGCGAAGAAAGGACTGCACGGGGGCATTTTTTTTCCTAAAGGAAGGGGAAAAAAAGCTCAACCAGAGCCCAGTGCGTCGACTCCTTGCGTACAGGGAAGGGGGAAGAAAAGAGGAATGTTTGCGGAGCGGAATGCCCGCGCGTGCCCTTGCTCGCCACTCCGGCCACGGCCCGGGTGCCTCCGCGCCCTCCCGGGCCACAGCAGCCCCGCGGCCCCCTCGCGTGGGCACCGCCGCGGAGATTTCTCGAGGGGGAGATCGATCGCGCTCTCCCGTGTGCGGCGGAAACACACGCTCACACACAACCAGAGACTCCATAACCTTAACCCTTCCCCCACCCTCCGTGAACTTCAGGTGACCGACCACGTCGGCCTGACACCCGCGCGGGCGGGCCGGCGCTCCAGCTCCACTCCCGCCCCCAGCCCGGGTTTTGCAGGATCGGGCTCTGAGCAGAGCCAAGCCGCCCAGGAGAGGGGAGCAGCGCGGGGGGGGGGGGGTGAGGGAAAGAGGAGAAACTGACCCTCCGTCTCCCCCCCGACCCCTCCCTCCGGCGCCTCCCGCGTCCCCTCCTCCCGCCACCCCGCCCCACGCCTTCTCCCCTGCCCCCTCTCCCCTGCATTCAAGGAGCCGGGCGGCCCCGGGGGGATATTTTTAGTTGCTTCTTTCTCCTTCACTTTTAGCTTCAGCAGCATCTCGGAACACTCCGAGCGGAGAGAGCTTGGGGGGGGACGAAGGGGGAGCCCGAGAGGGAGTGGGGGAAAAGTTAAGAGTCTCGCAAAGAAAAGCGGGAGGGCGGCGCAGAGGGACCCGAGGCGCGGGTGGAGGAGGGGACGGGGACCCGGCCGCGCAGCCCGGCGCGAGTCTCCAGTTGGCATGTGTGGTTACGGCCAGGAGGGCTGGGATGCACTTTAGTCGCGGACTCTGCTCGGGCTGGCCGGGGAGGGGGTCTGCGAGCCCGCGTCGCCCCGGCTCCGTCTGCTCCGCCTGACCCCGCATTTTATTGCGGCCGGGAGCCCTGCTCCGCCCTCCCCTCGGCTCTGCAGGGACCTCGCGCGCCGCGCGCCGCCCTGGCTGCCTCGCCTCAGCCTCGGCGCGGCTCCCGCACCCCACATCCGCTCTGCTGCCCGGCCTCGCCCCCCGATCGGCCGCCCGCGCCCCCCGGCGCCCCCACACCCTCCTCGGCCACCCCCGGCTCCCCCTCCGCAGCCGCCTCCACCTCCGCCTCCAGCTCCAGTCGCCCGCGGCTCCGCGGCCGACCCACCCCGGCGCAACCTTTAGCCGGAGACCGACCTCTCCGGTCCCCAGCCCGGCTGGCGGCCGCGCGCCCTCGCCCCAACACCCCCAATCGCCATGTCACGGCCCCGGCCCGGCGCGCGCCCCGACCCCGCACCCTCGGGCACCGGGATCCACACAGAATTTCTTTTTTCAAGATTGCAACCTCTCCCACCTCCCCCCACCCGCGACAAAAACCCGGCATCCACACTACTCCCCTCCTCCCTCCTCTCGCCCCCTCCCCCGCAACCCGGAGTGAGGAGGGGGAGGAAGAGGGAAAGGGGTAAAAAAGCCCGATCTCAAGGAAAAAAAGAGGGGGGCGAGAGAAAGAAAGAAAAAGAGAGAGAGAGAATAGAAAGGGCACGGGGCTGATCATCACCAACATGGCTGCCTCGGCATAGACCTAAACGAGGAGTAACCCGGGCTGTGTCTTTGTCAGTTTCACCTCTGTAACCCTAAACTAATGCAGAAAACAACGGCGGAGGCTGCGGAGGGGAAAGAGGAGAGGGAGGGCGAGAAAATGGCACGAGAGGAGGTGGAGAAGGGATGACTTACGTGAGGGAAGGCGCTTGGGCTGCTCCTGCTTCCTCCTGGGCATTTTCCCCCTTTTCTCACATTCTCCTCCTCGGTTAATGTGAGATCAAATAAACCCCCGTGGGGGCAGACAGGCAGACACTGGCAGGAGCGGGGAGGTAGTTGGGGGGCGGGCAGGGGGAAACCCCTTCTCTCCGGTGTGTGCAATGGGTTGAAGCTTGTTTCCTGGAGCCAGAAGAGGGGTTTTCTTCTTTTCTTTCCTTTCTTTCTTTCTTTTTTTTTCTTTTTTTTTTTTTTTAATTTTTTGGTCGTGCACCTGGCTTGTCCCCGAGCGTAATATTCTTCAATGGAAACGGATCTAATAGGTGTGAGTGTGTGTGTGTCCTGTGCTCGCGTGTGATGGGAGGTATAAATAAATGAGCGCCGGTGCGGCGGTGTCTATGGCCGCGCGCTGTGTCTCCGAGCCCCTAACACTAATGTCGGGATCAAAGGGCAGCGGCGGCGGCAGCACAGCTCGCAGCTCGCTCTCTCGCTCTCCTCTCGCGCTCTCTCTCTCTCTCTCTGTCACACACACACACACACACACACACACACACACATACAGAGGCACAGACTGAGGGAGAGAGCTAGACACGCGCGCGCGCACATACACACACACACACACACACACACACACACACTCACACAGCAAAGAGGAAGGTGCCCTAAGGCTCTCGGGGCGGACTCTGCCTCGCGTTTACAACTGCTCTGTCTGGAAAGAATGGGGGGCGCGCGTGCGGGGGTAGGATGGACTTCTTCAAATCTATCCCGCTAGTCGCCCAATTGGGGGGGGTGAAAAAGTTTCCCCCCCCGCTATTGAAACATTATTTTACAGATTTATTTTTAAGGAAATAGGTTGCACTAAGCACTTTCTTTTGTGTATTAAACTACGTTTGGGTCTGTATAAAATTCCTCAGGCTTTTGTCACGGGAAGATTCACGCTCAGCCCATCACCTTGAGTCTGGAGGTTACAGACTCATTTACCCTCTTAAAACAGTGCAATGGAAATAAATATTTTTTTAATTAAAAGATAGCATATGGTGAGATCAGTAGGTGGATGGAATGAATGCCCAATTTTGGAGGGTCCAGTTGAGTTTAACACTTGAAAACTCAGCCTAAACGAAAATTACAGGTCCTTGGTCAAGAAAGAGGGAAAATAAGATTAGGTCACTCCTGAGGGTTGACTTAACTGCAATGTGATATTCCTACAGTGCACACACAGCTATCTTAACGTCTGGAATCTACTCCCCCCCCCCCCAAGAACACAGGTAGCTGAAGTTCACCCTGAAGCAATCCCAATATGCACTCTGAGCACACTGCAATCCCAGTGTGCACTCTGAGCACACTGCAATCCCAGTGTGCATTTTGAGCACACTGCAACAGTTTTTATTAAAGCGATACACTTTCATTTCTTTACAAATCACACATCCTGCTTCAAAGAGACGAAGAGGGGAAGCAGAAAAGAACGGGTCTCTTCACAAAAGGTGCTTGGTGAAAAGAACAGTTCTTCCTCTGACTGTAAGCCATTTAGATAAAAGTTCACTGGGAGGTTGTTAATGATTTAAAACTCCAAAATCTGCTACTATAATTGAAGTAAAAAATTGGTCTGAAGAAGAGTTGTTTCATAAAACTCTTTGTAAGGGGGAAACTTTGAACTCAGTGGAATATATTCTATGTCATGAGTCAGAGCTAAAAAATAAAAAGGTGCATTACTGAACCAACATCTTCCCTTTTCGAGCTTAAAGAAAGCCTCTTGATTCATCATCGTATTATGTTAAACATTTTCCTACCAATTTTTAGATAGATGTTTTCATCGAAGAGGGTGGAGTCATAGTGAAGAGACAGAACATTAAAGTGGCATGCTCTAAGTTGATATGAGTAACTACTGGGACTTAGAAGTCTCCAGTGATATTAAAGAGAGCCATGGTGGTTCGGTTTAGGTACAACCCCTTTAAAAGTGGCAATAGAAACCGTAAAGGGGACTGTGTCTCCCCCAAAAGATGGCTTTCATTAATAATGAACTCTCAGGATGAACCCTTCCTTGTTGGTGCCCTACCAACATATCAAGCACCCCAATGTTAAGTGATGTTTTCTAAAGCAAGGTTTAAATGCCTGCTAAAATGAGTACAACATAAAATAATTGAGTTTAAACTAGAGCATCAACCTTAAACCAATTCAAAAATGATTCTTAAAGAAATGGTAGTTAAAATCAGACATGGTGTACAACACCTTTGATCCCAGCACTAGGGAGGCAGAGGCACGCAGATCTCTGTGTACTTGAGGCCAGTTTGGTCTACGTAGCAAGCTCTGGGCTAGCCAGGGCTACACAGTGAGACTCTGTCTCAAAATAAGAAAAACAAACAAAAAGAGACAGTTAAATTTCCGTGTGCTAGGATTTGAAATAGACTGTCTTTCAACTCAGATCAAATCCAATTGGCCATGACTTGGACTGTGCATCAGGTTTGATGTTGACATATGAACGATAACCTGAGCTTGGTCCATTCCGGGTAGACTGCAGGGGGCTCTTCACACCTAATGATCACAGCTCCCCCAGCACCTTTACCTAAGGTGTCAGGATCACAGCTGCAAATGGGTACAGCACCACCTTTGCCTGCAACTGCAGTGACCCCTCCCTCGCAGCGCTTACTACACTGTAATTGGAAACACTCTTTGGGCCTTCCTCCCTCCACACTGAGTACATTTCCTGCGACCTTTTAAAGGCAAGCAGGCAAATGCTTTCGACTTTTAATTATATAGGTGTTTCATCAACAGCCAAAAGCATTTTAAATGGAATTCATTCATACTTCTACCTTTTCCTAAAAATTATTTGAACTAATACATAACAATAGGAAATAGAAATAAACAGAGGGTGTTCTGTTTAAATCTGTTTGGTGTCTGAATGAAGGACAGCACTCTTCAAGGTCATTTGTATCCACCCTTAACTGCCATATATTCAAACCAATGTTACCGTTGGACCAATCTGAAACATTAGGAAGATAAATATTGGAGATTATCACAACAAAATTCAAAATCAAAATTTACTATATTTCGATGCACATACCCATGAGCCATCAGTTTGGATTCTTATTCACCATAACATTAGACTCAAATATTGTTTCATTTCACTAGGCTTTTAAGACCATATATTTCTTAAAAACCATAGTACACTTTCTACCGCATCTCCATCATCCATCAAATGTAAGATTTATTTAGTTTCTGTTTTTTTTTTTAAATTGTGCATTCTATGATGGTTCGTAAGGCTGGCTCACGGGTGTAATTCTATTTAAGCCCAAGAATTGCTAAAGGTGGGTAGACAGTGGTATCACAGCCTTAGAATAGTCTATAGTCTGCAGGGGGTCTCTGGGGCCACAGTATTTTTATGATGGAAATGTCTCACAGGTGATGAGGCCTGCTGACTAGACTGCTGTCCTAAGCTCTGCTCTGACCCCTACTTGGTAGACCAAGGGGAAGCCACTTTCAGCAAGCTCTCCTCTGCCCTGCACATGTGTGCCATGGCATTGCTACAGCCCCAATAATATCAATTCACCAATGCTCTTAAATTTTTTATAGTAATATTAAGATGCTGTTTGCCCTTTTCTCCATGTTGGCATTTGTAGTAATGAGGTCAAGGCAGTGATAGGTAAATTGCTCACACCTTGGCACAAATCAAGGCAGGGGCCCTAGAATTTTGATTAGTCTTTCTATCCTTCACCCCATGTACTCAGAAAAAAACAAATAGGAAGGCTCATTTAAGGATGTCCTTGATGGAGCAGTAAAAATTATGAATTTTCCTAAATCTGAACCCTTGAGACAAGACTCTTTCTTGCGACACAGTAATGGGTCCAGAAAGCACTCTGCTGCTGCTGAAGTGTGTTAGTGTCCAGAGGAAAACCGCTCCTGAGATTGTTGGAAATAGTCTTTTTTTTTTTTTTTGGTGGGACATTATCTTTATTTGAAAGAATGATTGGCAGACAAACTTGGGTTTTTCTCAAAAAGAAAAAAATGATATTTTCTTGTAACTTCAAGGGAAGCAGGACACAGTATTTATCTAGAAATGACAGTATTTGTAACTACAGTAAAAATTTACCTGACTTGTGATTGTTACCATCAACTTTGCGGCTTTTTAACACTTTGTTTTATGAGATCTATGGTGACATTAATAAATGTGACTTTTTAAAAGTAGTGTCAACATTTTGAAAGATCCACCTAGCTCAATTTAACCAACATACTGCAAATATGTGCATACTGTTGCTCAGTCAGGCTACTGTCAGGCTACTGTAGAAAATCCACTCAGAAATGGATCAGTGGATTTTAGTGCAAAAGAAACTAGGCAGCTCATTGATACGGTTTCAGATTCCATGCTCATGACTTTTAAGAAACCACTGTTCATTGAACTTAGAGTAGTATCAAAGAAAGATGTTCACAATCACTTAACAAGGTTATTAATTTCTCACTCTTTTAGCTACATATCTGTGTGAGACTAGGTCTTCTTCATGAAAATCTTTCTTTCCTTTTCTTTAGATTTATCTCTATTTTTATTTGTTTATTTTTAAAGGTTTTATTTTTATTTCTAATTATGTATGTATGTGTTTCTAGGTGTATGTGCATGTGAGTGTAGTGCCTGTGGAGGCCAGAAGAGGGCCCTAGATCCCCTGGATCTGGGGTTATAAATGTTTGCAAGCAGCCTGATGTGGGTGCTGGGAACCAAACTTTGGTCCTCCGCTAGAGTAGTACAAGCTCTTAACTCCTGAACCATCTTTACATAATTCTCTGTCTCCTTTAAATCATGTGTATGTCTGTGTCTATGCATGGACATGTGTCTAGGAAGTCCAAAAGAGACTCCTGAATCCTCTGAAACTGGAGTTATAGGTGGTTATGAGCCATCCAACACGGATACTGGGTCTTTGGATCTCTTAACCACAGATATAATAAAGAAATTGAAGCTGGGTGGTTAGTATACACCTGTAATTCCAGCATTCAGAAGGCAACAGGCCAATCTTTGTGGGTCTGAGGCCACCCTGCTATACACAGAAAGTTCCAGGCCAGCCTGAGCTACACAGTGAGACTCTGCACCCCCCCACACAGAATGCATACAAATACATAAAAATAATCAATAAATAAACAAACTGGGGGAAGAGGTCATGCGGAGTCTCATACCTGATATATGAGTACTCTACCAACGACTCCTATCCTTAGCCTTTTTCCATGGATATCTCCCCTCCCCTTCCTCACCCCCAAGACAGGGTTTCTCTGTGTAGCCCTGGCTGCCTTGGAACTTGCTCTGTAGACCATGCTGGCCTCCTTGAATTCACAAGCTCTGCCTACTTCTGCCGCATGAGTGCTGGAATTAAAGACGTGTGCCACCACAGCCCAGCTCCAAGAACATCTTTAGCCAAAACAACATATGATAAGAGCAGAATTGCAGAAGCATATAGATGAATAAAACTGTGTTGCATTGAGCTTGACATTACAGAGGCTTACTGAGATAAATTACATTAATTAATTTATGTAATTAATTACATTTCATCAGAAAATGTTTTGAAAATCATAATTTCATAAAGCTGGGTGGTGGCAGTGCACACCTTTAATCCCAGCACTCAGGAGGCAGAGGCAGGTGAATCTCTATGAGTTTGAGGCCAGCCTGGTCTACAAGAGCTAGTTCCAGGAGAGTTAGGACTGTTACACTGAGAAATCCTGTACTGAAAAAAATTTTTTTTCATAAAATGTGTAATGTGATTTTATTAATCATAAACGAATAAAATAACTCTTTCTAAGTACTGGGGATAGAAGAGTACAAGTAGGCATGGTAAACAAGGAGAATGTGGGGGCTGATGTGGGAGATCAATCAAAATTGCATACATCAATGTCACACCTCTTCCATTGTATGTTCATTTTAAAAACAGGAGGAAAGAAAAAGAACAGGTTAACTGTGACATATTTTCCTCAAAAAGGTGAGAATGAGAATTATATGATATATCAGGACACTTGTACAATGAACGGTCATTTGAAACAAACTTCTAGTTTTCCAGAGTAAATAAATAAGCAAATCACAGCATGACTATCCATTGAACAAAGTTTTCCTGTTTGGTGGGTTGAACAGCCATTTATTTGCAAGCTTCTTCATCTTCTCCTCCTCTTCCTCTTCCTCCTCCTTTTCTTCTTCTTTCTTGGTTTTTCAAGACAAGGTTTCTTTGTAGCTTTGGAGCCTGTCCTGGAACTAGCTCTTGTAGACCAGGCTGGCTTCGAGCTCACAGAGATCCGCCTGCCTCTGCCTCCCCCGGCTCGTTTATAAGCTTCTTAAAGATTACTGACCAAGGGCTGGAGAGACAAGATGGCATGGCTGTTGTGAAGAACACCTGATAATCTTGCAGACGAACTGGGTAGAGTTCCCAGAACCCACAGAGTTGTTCATAACCAGCTGTAGCTACAGCTGCAGAGGATTTGATGCCCTCTTTTGACCTCAGAAACACATGCAGGCAGAACACTAATACTCACTAAATGAAATAAATAAATCTGAAAACAAAACAAAAAACCCAAAAAACTATTGACCAAAACTATTGAAAATTATTGACAAAATATGATACCTGTAATTCCTTGTACAAGTTTATAAAAGTAGAGAAAAGAAAGTTTCAACATTTAAAACAGTACGGTTGCTATAACAGCAAATGTCAACAGATGCAATGCCTATAAACAAAAACTCAGACTTCTATGGTAGTAGGACATCTTGATATCAAAGAGTTTAATAACCTATTCCCTGGAAATTAAGGTGCAATTAAAGAAAAAAAATGCTTATATAGGGATTATGCTGGATGTCGTATATCTCACCACAAACACGCTGACCTAGTTAGCCCATGGAGTGGGGACACAGTCTGTGAACCCCACAAGTGGTTTCTTCGATGTCTCCCTTAGGAGATGCAGAGAGCAGACCAGTGTTCCACGAACCTCATAGAAACAGGTTTTCAGGCCATGTGGAGGGATCCTGACTCGAAGCAGCGGGCTCCAGCCTCTTCTGGCCTCCGAGTTTGCAAGAAGTCTCATAGCTTCTCTCTGCCCAGGGCCTCAGCCACAGCTGCTCTCGTTGAGATAGAGCACTCTTTACCCTAGAAGTATAAAGAGTCAGATGTTTGAATAATGAATGGGTCTCAAAGAAGAGCTCAGAGTTTGGGGTCTCTCCTGGTCTGGATCTCACATGTTGTAAATCAGTATTTGGTGATGGTGACCAGTCTTTCTTGAGAGTTGAGGGAGCTTTTTGCTCTAATCTGTGTTTAGGAAGCAGTGTCCAGGTGGGACTAGCAAATTTTGTTAGCATTTGAATAAACTGTGTTTTTTTTTCTTTTTCTTTATTTATGAGCATGTGTGTGTGTGTTTATTTTTTTAAAAGATTTATTTATTTATTATGTATGTACATACCTACACACCAGAAGAGGGCACCAGATCTCATTGTAGATGGTTGTGAGCCACCATGTGGGCTGGGAATTGAACTCAGGAGCTCTGGAAGAGCAACCTTTGCTCTTAACCTCTGAACCACCTCTCCAGCCCCTTAAACTGTGTTTTCCAAAGTAATGGAAAGGGCCAGGGGTGGGGGTCTATCTCAGTGTAGAGACTGCCTTGTGTGTGCAAGGCCTTGGGTTCAATCTCTATAGCAAAAATAAACTAAACTAACAACAACAATAATGAGCTGTTGTGAGTGTGGGGTGTACAATTCCATGACCAAACAGAGGCAAGCATTTCCAGGTTGGAATGTTTCCAACTAAACACACAGGCTGGGGAACCTTTGCCTGAACATCTTTCAAGTGGTCCTTCAAAGCAGCATCCTACGCAAATATATCCAAGGGTGCAGTCATAGTCACCTTAGGCAGATTTCAGACTTCTCACCAAATCCATCCTTCCCCTCTGAAGCTTGGAACTCTCAGGTCCTATGTTTCTTCCTAACCTGAACACCAGTTTTAGATAGAACTTTTAAGTCCTTAAGGGCTCTTAGGGTCTCTATCAATTTAGCTTCTTTTAGGCCCCTATGATCAGGATGGGTGAAAATACCTCCCAGGCAAGAGGCTCCCCATTTTCAGACATTTTAAACTGATTTGTCTGATTCTCCACAAAACCACTCCATATCCCTATTACTGAGGATTGAACCAATAGTCTTCAGGATGCTAGGTAAGAGCTCTAACCACTGAACTATATTCAGGTCCTGTCTAATTTGTTTGTTGTTGTTTTGAGTCAGATGCAGGCGTTTGGTTAGTGTCATTATCAAAAACAAAAAAACAAAAAACAAAACAGTATCCCTTGTATGCTGTCTTCCCTGATGCTCCGTTTTGACACTGTTTAGTCTCCTACATTAATATTTTACTAAGGAGAGAAAATTGATGCTCCAAGTTAGAATCATGGAGCTTCGTGGGCCGAAGGGACCTTGCAGATCATTTGGTGTGGAGCTGGTATTTTATAGGTGAAGAAATTGAGAGAGTAAAACATTGGGAGATGATGCTGGCTGAGTTCAGGCTAGTAAGTGCTTCACCGTGCCAGAAAAGGAGACAATGTGGAGATAGCTGTTTCTGTGCATCCTGATACAACAATATACAAATGTAAGTAATTAAGTGTTTTTCAACAAGCATGGTGGGGGGCGGGGAGTAAAGAGCAAACATTGCATTCTCTGAGCAGAAACCTGTTTTTCCAAATAAAATGTTTATACCTTGAGCTGGGTGGAGTGGCACATGACTTTAGGTCCAGCACTGGGGAGGCAGAGGCAGGCAGATCTCCCTGAGTTCAAAACCAGGCTGGTTTACAAAGTCAGTTTCAGGACAGCCAGGGCTACACAGAGAAACCCTGTCTCAAAAACCAAAAACCAAACAAACAAACAAACGAACAACAGCAAAAGAAGTTTATACCTTTGTGAATTGTGTTTAAGAAGCCCATATTCATCAGGAGTCAGATGCAGGAGGATCTCTATGAGCTCAAGGCCAGCCTGGTCTACATGGTGAATTCTAGGACAGCCAGGGTTATGTAGAGAGACTCTGTCTCAAAAATAAGATGAAAAAAACAAAAACAAAACCCACAGCAACAAAGAGCCCGCATTCAAACCCCAAGTTAACATGAGCCAGAAGTACACTTATCCTTGGGCAATTGTCTTGGGAAGGCTTGCAGGCCAGGTCACAGGCTCACTCCACTGGGGCAAGTTCATTACCTTGAAAGCAGGAACCGTGAGTTACCCAGCTCAGCCGGCCCCTTGGCCCCTCGTGGCAGTTCCTCCAGCCGGTTTCACCTGGGAGGTGTGAATGAATGAATGGTCTAGCAATGCCAGCTTTCGTCTGCCGCCTATATGGGGCATTCAGGAGTCCCTAGCTGAGGGCCACCAGAGCAAGTGGAATTTCACAAAAGAGCCAGCACAATAAAAGACTCCTGAGAATTGCTTAAAACAACAGGAAGGAGCAGGATGGATAAACTACAATACACATCCTTGTCCTGGGTCCCAAGCACAACTGGTTTAGCAAGTGTCCTTTCAGGAAACAGCCAGCCCCTGAGCAGGTGGAGATGCAGGCTCGGCAGCCCTGTGTGCTGGCCTACAGGAGGCTCCTCTGGCCAAGTAGTGGCTGCCATGTAGATCTTATTAAAGACGTCCTGAGAAACAGACAATGGGCATAACAGGAATGACTTAGCTTCATGCTTCTAGAATGCCCCACGAGATCCAAACTCCATTTTAGCCACATTGTTTATAGCTTCAGAAAAAGGCTAATTTGCTAACTTTTTTATTTTATTTTTATTTTTCTTTGAAAGACTAACAAGCCAGGCAGTGGTGGCGCACACCTTTAATCCCAGCACTCGGGAGACAGAGGCAGGCAGATCTGGGATTTCGAGGCCAGCCTGGTCTACAAGAACTAGTTCTAGGACAGATTCCAAAGCTACAGAGAAACCTTGTCTTGAAAAACAAAAAGACAAAACAAAACGAAACAAACAAACAAAAGACTAACAAACCTATTCCAACTCCTTGGAGCGTTGGCTGCCTACTGAGACAGTTGGGACGCAATGTCTATCTGAGGGTGGACAGGCACAGTTATGCACAGAAAAAGACAAAAAACAACAACAAAACTATATAATCACCTGGGCTGTTTCTTTGTTCACTGTGTGGCTGGGGAAACTGAGGCATGGATTAGGCAAGGCCAGACAATTAGATCACTTAGGGTATGGCATGTCTCATTCGCAGGGCTGACATCTCCTGTGGTTCCAGTCATTCTCCTAAATCAATCAGGCAGAAGCCAGAGGAACGGAAGGATCAGCCGTATGCCCTAAGGATCAAGTGACTCCATCTTTTGTCTCATAAGAGAGGAGTAACCTGGATCTTGGGGTGCTCTCCCCTAGGGATGGCAAAATGTACAGCAAAGTCCCTGTGCATACATGAGGTAACCTCACACTGGTTTTCCACATTTTTCCCCTAACTGCTTCTCTCCTTTGCCCCCTTCCTTGCTCCAGAATCCGACCTCTTAGACACGCGCCACCCACACTCCCCAGTGCCTGGGCGCACACTTGGGTCTAGGTAGTAGGCAGATGTAAGAGGAAGCCGGTGGGGCTGGGGGCGGGGATATTTCAGCCTGCGCCTTCCAGCTTTGGTGCCCAGTGGCTGCAGTGTTGTTCCTGCGCTAATGCAGCCTCTGAGTGCTCCATCTTCAGATTCCAGTTGCAGCGTTTCTTCCCTTGATCCTTCAGCACTGCGGTGGCTATGGCCTGCCTTTGTTGCTAGTGCCTGCTTGCTGCCCTAGCTCCATTGCTCCTTCCACCGCGCTCACCCTGTCCTACAGACAGTCAGGGCCGGTCTGAAACTCACAAGCACCAGTGCCAGATCTAGGGTTCCCGATCCCTCTGCCTCTACCTGTCAAGAACGGGGATTACAGGTGTGTACCACCACTCCCAGCTTCGTTAATTCATTAATCTTTCATTAAAGCTGTCCCCTGTGTGGGTTAGAAAATGGCTCAGTGAGTGAAATGGTTTCCATGCAAACGTGAGGACCTGAGTTTGGATCCCTAGAGTTCATGTAAGAAGTTGACTGTGCTAGAACAATGGGTGAAGAGGCAGGCAGATCCCTGGAGCTCCATGGACAGCCAACCTAGCCAAATATGTGACTTCCAGGTACAGGGAGATCCTTTCTCAAAAACCCCAGCTGGGGAGTGACAGAAGGAAGCATCTGTGTCAGCCTCTGAGCACACACACTGCCCCAGACACAGAGTAAAGACTTCTCATTTGAGCAATAAGATGAATGTGTCTCTCTACCTGACTCCAGATGGATGAAAGGACTTTCTATTCAGCCACAGAAGACTCATTGGGAGCCTGCTAGGGGCCAGGCACTGCCTGAGCCCCTGGAAGCAAGCAGAGACCTTGTATCTGACCCTGTAGCATTTACAACCCTTCATGGCTCATTCTAGGTTAGTTAACTTTTCTTTGTTACTTCCCATAAAACTGAGGTGACATTAAAAAAACAAAACAAACAAACAAAAAAAAAAACTTTAAGTACAGAAGTTCTCCAGGTGAACAGGACCCTTAAGAACAGGGAAGGAGGCACTGAGTAAGTTAATATTGGGCACTAGCTAAGTACTAAGCATGTCATTAGTAGTTGACCGAAAGGAACAAATGACAGGTAAACCAGTTGCTCGAAGGAAAGTGCCAGGGTCTGAGAACATCCTGGCTCTGTGGAAATCCAAGGTGACCTTATGGAACTGCTATGAGGGTCACGCTGACCTCCAGGCCTGGCCCTGATTTTGTTTCCTTGGCCCTCCCCTCACATCCCCTGTAGCTTATTCAGTACCATTTCTGTTCTTGGCTCTGAAGTCCTGGATCTTTCAAAATTTATGACAGTTATTTATTTGTATCTGTGTGTATTTGTACATCTATCATTGTGCACGAGAGGAGGTCAGAGGACAGCTTGTGGGAGTTGTTTTTCTCTTTCACCATATTAGTCCCTGGGATTGAATTTAGGCTAGCAGGCTTGACTGTAGTCACCGTTACCTACTAAGCCAACTTGCCAGCCCAGTCCTGTTCCTGTTAGCATCCAGAAATACTCATATGGTCAGTCTCCCTCCCAAACATCCTTTCTGCTGATGGATGATGAGCTATGTAATATCATTTAATTCAATATTTGTGTTCTTCTTCTATTTCCTAAACTCTTCTCATTCTTTTATTCTCTTAAAATAATAGTAACAGGATGAGAAGTGCTCATTTTTCCTCCTTTATTTTTCAAGTTTTGAACACAAAACTTTTTTCTTTTTCTTTTTGAACATTAAACTTATGTGATTACTATAATCCAATTAAAAAACAGCAATAAGTGAATTAACTAGCCAATGCCAGTGTCTTCAGTAGTACAAATAGGTGGTTTTTATATTGTTCCAATAAGAATAATATGAAGTAATGAGAACACTCGGGCAAATGTGATTACCTTTCTGGGAATATTCCTTTTGTTCATATAGTTGTTGAGAAAAAATTAAGCAATTTAATTTTCCAGATAGATAGCTAGATATAGATATACCACACACCCTTGGCTTTTCTCATCAAGGGTAAGGATAATGGCAGAATTATGCTTATTCTCTCTGCATATGTATAATATGCATATGTGGTATATTAATCAGCTTCCCACCACTGTAACAAAATACCTGAGATAGCTTATAAAGAAGAATGGTTTGTATCACAATTCTGAACTTTCCAGATTTCATTTAGCTGCTGTTTGGGGCCTACAAAACTTGTGGCAGAGAAAAAAACCTTTGCAACACAACCAAGGGGGCAAAGATACAAGAAAGGAGGAAAGGAGGCTTCTTATGGAGTTTGTTAGCCATTTGGACAAGAAGCTGCTCTTGCCTGAACTGTTTGTCTGGATTTGGAGGACACACAGAAAAATGACTGCTGAAGTTGCCTAAAAGTAAGACAGTCCTTCAGAGTTCCTGCTTCATGAAAATGTCTGCCAGATTTTCTGGAAGACACAGAAGAAAGTGACTGATGAACTTTGCCAATACGAGGCAGAACAGATCTTCAAATATGCTGCTTCATGAAAAAGTCTGCCGGATACTATGGGCCTGTAGGCTGAAGATGGATGCCCCAACGATACAGAAGAACTTTGGGTGACTGTCCAGGCAGTGCAATGTCTTTGTCATTTCTAGAGTTTTGGAATTTGCTTACAATGCACTTCCAGTTTACATAGGTAATATTTTATCCTTCTGGAGTCTTTGATGGAGTTGAAGAATAGATAGTTATAGTTTTCCTTAGTTATGATCAAAGATAAGTAGATATAAATGTTGTAACTGTAATTCTTACTTGATACCTGTTTTGTCATATGTAATTTTGCTATGTTAAAGTTAAAACCTTCCTTTTTATTTAAACAAAAAAGGGAAAATGGTGAGGGAAGTCCTTCTGTGTATGTGTTGCTTTTTATTGATTAATTAATAAAGCAGTTGCTTTTGGCCAATGGCTTAACAGAATATAGCTAGACAGTACATGGTCTCACAGCCTCCATTAGTGCCATGCCCTTAATCATCTATAGCTGTCTCACTTTCAATAGCACCAGCATGGGGCATAAGCCCTTAACCATGAGCCTCTGAGAGGAACAGCTGAGATACAATGACAGCAGGTAGATTAGCTGGATCCAACCACTGTTCCCAGGACACTATTCTTGCTGCTGGTGGCTGGAATGTACCATGAAGGCAAGTTCTCTGTGAACTTCTGGTCAAAGGGAAAGGTTCAAAGACACTCTTCCTGGGAACTGCTCCCAGCTCTAACCCCAGATTCCCAAGGGATGGTTTCTCATCTGCTTTCAGAGCTTGAGAAGTTAGAATACACTGGCTCTTCTTTCTGGACCCTCATGCTGTGACCATGGCTTGTGACATCTGCAGCAGGAATTTTAGGCATTATGACATTTATTCTGCTAAGATCTTCAGTTAGAAAGCATTTGTTGAGGTTCTTATGGTTTCTTCCTCCCCATCCCCTATTGTTGTGCCTGAAATAAAATGAATGACCTAGAATTATTCGGCACTTGACTGTCATAAATCATAACTCACAATGGATTACTTTTGAGTCTGTTTAGTCTTAAGGAAAAGCATCATTCTGAATGTGGAATGCTCCTTCTTCTGAGATGTTGGTCTCCCTCCAACAGGAGCAGAGAGAGAGAGAGAGAGAGAGAGAGAGAGAGAGAGAGAGAGAGAGAGAGAACAGATTATATTTTATAAACTATGACTCTCCACATTCAGAAAGTTGGTTTCTTTTTCGTGTACAAACAAAATAACACACAATTCATATAAACAAACTTGAATAGTATTTAACCAACACCAGAGTTGGATTCCTACACTTGTGAAGACTAAAGCTGTGTAACAATTCTGGTTGTCTTCATTGCTTTGAATGAATGGCTTTAATCACGCTGTTTTAAGTACCTGACTGGTACGTGTTGATTTGGACGACAGTGCGATGACTCACCACGGAGCATTTTCAGGAGCAGCAGCAGTAGTAACAGTATCACATGCATTCACACCCTGAATTTGCCACCCACTTCTATTTGGGAATATGGTGTGAACAAAGAATCTCAGTCTCCATTCTCTTGGAAAAAGTATCTAGACACAAGTCTTGGTCATTTTTGGAAAACTTCACGGCAGCAAATACTTTAGACTTCGATAGTTACTCATTTAAAAATTATTAAGAAAACATTTAGTTTGGTAATTGAACATCTGAACACAGCAAATAATAAAATGATAGCTTCCTCTTTCGGATGTTTTGGTCAGTGCTTTCATCTTACTGAAAGGTTTGTTGTTTCTAAGCAAATTGCTTGATTTCATTCTTGGTTTATAGTTTGACCACTTGTCTAAATAGATACCTTGGGCTAGGGTGGAAGGGATCTCACGCTGTTGAGCAAGTCATGTGGTGACCAGGATCCCATCATTTGTTTTGTCTTCCCATCTTTCAAGAAAAACAAGAAGTCTTAATTTAATTGAGAAGTTGTCAGGTTTGGGGGGCATACATAATATACAAAAACATATCTGTGGCTGTCTGCTCACAATTTCCCCTAGAGATACACATAAATCATCGTCACTTATACATCATTTTTGCCTGGTGTACACAAGAGCAACAGTCAAGCAAGGTCCTCACATGCTGTGCTGTGTGTTCACAGACTCTATTATTTTTTTTTTTTAGAATGAATTAGCAGCAATTTAGAAAAGCTTCAACATTTATCATCCCTAGTGGTAAGCCTAACTGGAGAGATCTTACTGTGAGATCATGCTGTCTTACAGTTCTTCAAAATCTAGTGTTTCCCTTCACCCTATTAGGTCTGCTATTTCGTTTTAGAAGTACAGTGAGGGAATGGAAATGGCAGGATTCCTGAGGACTGCTAGTGCGGGTGTAAAATAGCACTGCTGATATAAGCCCTCAAAAAGTTAAATTACATCAAATTACTGTGTAATTCAGTAATTCCAGGTTTGAGTATAGATCCAAAAGAAGTGAAAGCAGACAATCAGATATTTGTACACCCACACACATATCAGTACTATTCACAGTTACCAAAAGGTAGAAATGGGGTCGACAAGATGGCTCAGCAGAAGGGCATTTGCTGCCAAGCCTAACTATCTGAGTTTGGTACCCAGAACCCACATAGTGGAAGGAGAGAACTGACTTTGAAAGCTGTCCTCTGACCTTTACACTCACTGTGGTGCTATCTGTCTCTCTCTGTCTCCGTCTGCTCCACCCCCACCCTTGTAAGTGTAATGGTAAAACAAAACTCCCAGGCAGCTGCACTTAGGAATATCAGCTGTGACAGTGTGCACAAGATCTGTACAAGCCAAAGCCAGATGAATTCCAGCATGGAGAGGGGAGTTGGGCTTGGAGCTCCACCCCTAGCCTAGGAGCTATTGGCAAATCTTAGTCGCTGTGTAGACCCCTGGTAAGTTAACCGGCTCCAGTGGAAAGCCATACATCGGAGAATATGTGGGCAGCACAAACTGGCCTTGATGGGGGTGGGTGCGGGGGATAAGCAGAAAGTCAGTGAGAAGAGAAGCAGGGGTGGATCTTCAGAGTTAGGGAAGGGAAAATGTATACGATCAAAGTTCATTGCTTGAAATTCTCAAAGAACAACAACAAAAAGTTGGAGCTCAGTGTGATCACCCACGCCTTTAATCCCAAAATTTAGGAGGCAGAGGCAGGAGGATCTCTTCAAGTTTGAGTCCAATCTGGGCTACACAGTGAGACTCCAAGAAAAAGGTAGTAACAAATGAAATGTGCACCTACAGACAAATGTATAAATATGATGAAGAATGGGCTAGAGAGGTAACTTAGTGGTGGAGTGTGAAACTCAGCGTTCAATCCTCAGTACCACAAATGAATAAACAAAAAAGGAAGGAAATCCTGTCATCATGACCTTGAAAGCACAGTGCTACATGAAGTAAAGGATACAAAAAACAAATGCTATCTGCTCCCAGTTATGTGAGAAATTTTGAGTAGTCAAGATAGTTGACAGAGTTAGAAAAGAGATAGGAGCTGGGCGGTGGTGGCACATGCCTTTAATCCCAGCACTTGGGAGGCAGAGGCAGGTGGATCTCTGTGAGTTCAAGGCCAGCCTGGTCTACAAGAGCTAGTTCCAGGACAGACTCCAAAGCTACAGAGAAACCCTGTCTCGAAAAAAAAAAAAAAAAAAAAACAAAGAAAAAAAAAGAAAAGAGATAGGAAAAAAAGGCTGAGAAAGATGGAGAATTAGTAGTTCTTTAATGGATAAGTTTCCATTTGGGGAAGCCAAGCATCCCCAACCTATAGGCTCCGAAGCGCTTGAGCATAGGTCAACTGTCACATGCCTATCCTCCAGACACTGCCAGAGAAGTCCCAGGATTTCCAAGCCTTCTCTCCTCCATCTCAGCTGCTCTGCTAGAGCATGTCCACTCTCAAGATGAGTGCACTCTGGTCAGACTCAGTGGACAAACAAAAGGCCAGGAATAAGAGCTATCTGCCTTTGAAGGACAATCCAGATCCCAGCTACACTTATTTGGAAACAATGGCGAACTTCAAAGGAAAACAACGGAGAAAAGGCAATCCCCAAGACTGCTCGACCATGATCAGCCTTCAAAGTGGATCTATTAGCAATACCTCAGTTTCTTGCTGTTTGTGGATTTGAGTTCCACAGAAAACAGCTTATAGTTGGAAAAAAGAAACAACTAAATATTGCTCTCTGGGTCACCTTATGATTTTTCCCATCTGGAAGCTATGTCCATTAGGAACCAAGCAAGACCCAAAAATGGAGCCATTGAGAGAAGCTGCACTTTTATATCAACTTGATACAAGCTAAAGTCATTTGAGAAAAAGGAACCTCGATTAAGAAAATGCCTCTATAAGATCAGGCTGTACACAAGCCTGGAGACCATGTTGTTAATTAGTGGTTGATGAGGAAGGGCTCAGTCTATTGTTGGTGAGGCCATCCCTGGGAAGCTGGTCCTGGCTTCTATAAGAAAGCAGGCTGAGCAAGTCATGAGGAGCAAATCAGTAAGCAGCACCCTTCCATGGCCTCTGCATCAGCTCCTGCCTCCAGGTTCCTGCTTGAGTTCCTGTTCTAACTTCCTTTGATGATGGACTCTTATGTGGAAATGTAAGCTAAATCATCCCTTTCCTCCCCAGGTGCATTTGGTCATGGGTTTTGTCACAGCAATAGAAACCCTAACTAAGACAGATGCTAAAACAGAGATCAGGAGATGTCTCAGACTAGGTACAGTGACTGCCATGCAAACATGAGGAATTGAGTTTGAATCCACAGCACTCATGTAAAAGCCAGCTGTAGTGGTATGTGTACACAGCGCAAGTGCAGTGGCATTGGGTGAGTCAGAGGCAGGTGGCTCTCTGGAGCTCATTGACTAGCCAGTCTATGCAAGCGGAAGCACCATGTCTTAAGATAGAGAACCGTTGAAGAAGACGTCCGGTGCTGGGATCTGGCCTCCATACATATGCACACAGATATGTCTAGGCATTCTCACCCCTTACACACACACACACACACACACACACACACACACACGAACATGAAACACATACATACTGAAAAAATTAAAGATGCTAAAACAACAGGAACTTTCACTTCCACACCTTCTCTGCCCTAAGTATTTCAGAAAAGTAAATGGCATCTCACAGTGTTGGCTTACAGGTCTAAATCTGGGGTCCTTTGTTGTTAGCAGGACTCCTTTCCCTTAGGTGTCATTAAAGCCAATTGTTCTTCTTCCTCTACCCCCACCCTCCAGCCCTAAGATACATGGGTTCTTTCATATTATTTTTCATTTAGTATTTGTGTACACTGGAGAATGTATTAAAAAGTGACTTCCTAAAGTAGTTCTGGCAAAATCCTTGAGTCCTTTGACCCCACAGACTTTAGGGCATCCTTGCACTTCCTCCTGGTGGAGGGGGTGTTTCCTTGCTCAAATAGCTGCCTTTACAAAGGCCCTCTGGTCTCAGAATGCTCTTCCCTGCCTGGCGGTTCAGGCTCCAGTCCCACCAGGTCACGTTAAATGCAAATGTGCTCCATAGAGAATGAGAGATGCCTTCATCGTCTCCCCAAGATGTAGGACAGTGAAGGGGCCATTCAGCAAGTGGCCAGGCTCTCCCATTAACTGCCTTAAATATCATGAATGTTAGTACGTGAGCAGCCATGAGCACTGTCTTAAACGGTATGAGTTTACAACTGAATGCAACAAATCCTTCCTGAAATATTGGCTGTGGCTGAGGGATTCCTGATTGTGCTGGGTATGGGCATGAGGTAGGCAAGCCAGTAAGAAAGGTCATTTGCATTCAAGCCAAAGTCCATTACTGGGAAGATGTGTTATTTCTTATCATCATTAGCCATCATGACAACAATTTGGAGTTTTATGGTGTCTGAGTATTGCGTTTGCAATATTCATTCTGAGTTATTCTTTCCCATGGAGGAAAGCCGGGACAGTCAGATGGAAACAGTCAAGCTCAGATGAAGCAGAAGTTGATACTGAGATTTAGGGGACAACTGTTACCCACACAAAGTCATTCACTTTAACTGCTGAAAAACAAAGAAGTCAATGGAAGTCTCTTTCTGGAGATAGCCAGTGATGTTCAGCCCAACGGTGGTCCTCAGAAGTGCTGGGAACTCCAAGCCACTCAGGTTTCTGTGTTGCTTCCTTTATAGCTCCCACTCCCTAGCCCCTGAGTAGCTTGCCAAGCCCCGAGGACTCCTGGCCTGCACCATTGCCCTCACTGCTTACTGTGTCGCCTACCCTGACCCCTCTGCTCAGTTTTGCCTTTCTTCCAACAAACCCAGCCTTTTCCTGCTTCAAACACCCAGGGCTGCATTCTGACTTTGGTGGGCTTATTGTCTCATTCAAAAATTTAATTTATATTTTATGGCTATATTAGTATAAAATAAATGCATAGGTATTGCACATTAAGACATTTTCTTTGGCCTAAAATTGCTATCTTTTTCTGGTCATAGAAGAAATAGACATTTTGTGAGTCTCTGAAATATCATAGGCTGTACATTGTCAGTCCTGATGAGACATTTACTCTCTTTGGAGCTTTGCAATGTTTTCTCTGCTTGGGATACCCTAATACCAGATGGTTGTGCAGGCTATGACCTGGTTCAACGCATGCTTTCGCAAATAGCGAGGCTTTTGTCATATGGTATTGAAGGCAGGCCACACCCAACTCCTTTCCTGTGGTTCATCTCTGTTGCATGATGACTTTCCCCTGGGAGCTGTGAGCAAATATCAACTCACCCCAGAAGGGACACCACAGCAGACTAAAGAAAACGTTCCACTCGCTCACGCCGGCTACTGAAACAGGGAGCTGACTGAGGTTGCTTACAGTATCTCTACCCAGCAGTATCTCTACCCAGCATGGCAGTGACTCTGGGAAGCTGTTTCCATGGAACTCCCCGCACAACCTGCAGGTTGTTCCCCAGAAGAGTCTTCTCTTCCCGGCAATTGCTTACTACTTTTTGTAACCTTGGAGCTTGTGACTCATGCAACTTTCTGAGCTTCTGGAGCCTGGTAAAGTGTATGAGCTCTCTTCCTCTCTCCAAGGAGGGTATATCAACTTAAAGGAAATAGACACACAATAATAATTTAATAACTTAATGCACATTTGACCAATCTCTCCCACTGGAATAAAAATTCTGACACTTAGTTACTCTGTCCTTAGAGTCCCCAAAGGACCAAGTACACAGTAGATACTCACATATGTTGGTAACCTGATATTTCTCCTGTATCTCAAAATCTTCATCCTTTGATGTATAAACAAGATTAAAAGTGGCAGTAAAGGAAGAAGTACAGTACTGCTGTGGGATAATGCTCTTGTACACTGTAAAGATTTGTCACTTGTATTAGTTTGATAAAATGCTGATTGGCCAGTAGCCAGGCAGGAAGTATAGGCAGGGCAACCAGACTAAGAGAATTCCAGGAAGAAGAAAGGCAGAGATGCAGTCATCAGCCAGACACTGAGGAAGCAAGATGAGAATGCCTTACTGAAAAAAGGTACCAAGCCACGTGGCTAAACATAGACAAGAATTATGGATTAGTTTAAGTTGTTAGAGCTAATTAATTGAAACACAGTTAACAAAACCTCAGGGAGAGAAATTGGGGTTCAACCTGAAGATCTGAAAAGCAAAACAGCCAGCCACTGGCTCTTATCTTAACCTCAGTCTGAAATGTGACCCTGCCTCCAGGAATCTCAGAATGAGACTGTCTGAGAGCTGTCTCCTTCTGTTTTATAATCCACTCCAGGTCTGGGATTAAAGGCATACACCACTGGGATTAAAGGCAAGCACTGCCTGGTTTCTATATCAACTAGTGTGACTATTGGAGTTAATGGTATGTGTTACGGTGGTCTGGTCTGTAAGGCTGACCAGTGGCGCTGTTTTACTCTCAGATCAGGTAAGCTTTATTTATTAAAATACAATTGAAATGCCACTACTTCAATTTTCCCCTTTTGTCTAAAATAAGAAAGAAGGCTGTAACTAATATATGAAAACTATATACAATAAGTACAATGAGTATATATAATATATACAGGCAATACATATATCAATAATGCCTAGTCCATTTGCATTTGACAAATTCAGAGAAAATATTTTATATCTATCCTATCTTGGTGAGTCCAAAGCCTTATATCTAATTTACTTTCTATCATTACTTGCTTTCTGTGTCTGGTAAACTATAATTATAGCTGTCTAGTCTTCAACTCCCTCAGAGACCCAAGAAGGAAATAATATTAACTGAGTAAACAGGAAGTGCAAGCAACTTCCAAAAAATGTGAGAAATGACAGAAACAGCTGGCCACCTGGACAGTCACCCAAAGTTCTTCTGAAACCTTTGATCATCCATCTTCCACCCAAAGGCCTAGTGTATCTGATAGACTTCTCTATGAAGCAGAATATTTTGTGTACTGCTTGTCTAATTAGGACAGCATATTGTCAACAGTAGAGACGGGGCATTTTTTTCCCAGTGGTTTACTTTTGCCACAAAGAAAGTAAACTCCATGTGGAGTTTCTTTGATTCCTAGTATCCTCTCCAAAGTAGATTGGTATTGCCAGGAGCAGACATGTCTTGTCATAAAAAAGAACCTATGTTATTAAAATATCTTAAATGCCATATTCTGTAGATCTCCGAAGTGTTTGAAGATGACCTGTCTATCTAAAATATATCTTTGCTTGACCTAGAAAACTTACCCAATGTGACTACAAGTTCAATTATAATAGGTGACTAACTACTAACCTGCATTTCCTTGTTATCTTAAGCAGTTGATAACAATAACTTTCAAGGGCTGAAAATTTGCATTACATTGTTTAATGGGGAAGCTCTGTTAACCAATCATGCCTAGTTAAGGCGTGGCTACTTGGAGCCCAGGGAAGAAAAACTGGGACGGACCAGGTGTGCGCTCTCTCTCTGGGTGATTCCCACCGGATACAGAGGAACTAGGACTTCCCATTCTTGTGGCGTGAGTTTCCCCTTATAACAATTAAAAATATAATTGTTTATCTTTAAGCTGGCCTGGTTATTTCCCAAATCAAGCTATTTTCTACAATTGTTAAATGAGCTGTATGCCTTGAACAAGGTTAGAAATGTATGTACAGTATGTTTTAACAAAATTAATCTCAAATTTGTATCAATATACAAAATTTGTATACAATATACAAAAATCAATCCAATGTAAAACATTTAAAGCTAGTAGTTGCTTTTTAAAAGTAGATTCAATAATCTACCTTTTTATCTTATCATATCTATAGTCCCCCTTTTTTCTTTTACTTTCTTTTTTATTTCTTTCTTTTTCCCCCTTTGGTTTTTTGAGAGGGTCTTCTTCAATCAAACCTTATTTTTCTTAACCAAGAATGAATTCACAGACTCTTACTTCCTTTGGAAGCAAAAGCAAAACTTCTTCTCCGAAGTATCATATCTTTTGATTTAAATTTTGAAGTCAAGGAATTTTCAAAATATATAAATTGAATTAATCCAGTAGCATTTATAATCAAATTTTTTTTAGCAGCTGTTGCTCTTTCCTCAGCAGTCAAACAATTAAAAAACAACACAATAACATACAGTATCCAGATTCTCTGTGTATTTTCCATTTTTACATGGAAGCTAAGCCGGAGCAGATGGGAACTGGTAGTGCTAGTTTTCCTCCCGAACCCAGGTGGTTAGGTTTGGGTTTGGCTCAGACAAGATCTGGGGGCTAAAAGCCTCAGACAAAGGGCATTTTTGTAAATTCGTGCCCCCAAATGTTGGTCACCAAATGAAGCATGATTAGTAAAAACTCAGAGAGAGAAATTAGGGTTCAACCTGAAGATCTGAAAAGCAAAACAGCCAGCCACTGGCTCTTACCTTGACCTTAGTCTGAAATGGCAATCCTGCCTCCAGAAATCTCAGAAAGATACTGTGTCTGAGAGCTGTCTCCTCCCATTTTATATTCCTCTCTAGGGCTGGGATTAAAGGCATGCACCAATGGGATTAAAGGCATGCACCGCCCGGTTTCTATGCCAACTAGTGTGGCTACTGGGATTAAAGGTGTGTGTTACCAGTGCCTGGTCTGCAAGACTGACCAGTGGAACTGTTTTACTCTCAGATCTTCAGGCAAGCTTTATTTGTTAAAATATAATTGAAATGCCTACTACAGTTAATAATAAGCCTGAGCTAAAAGACCAAACAGTTTATAATTAATATAAGCTTCTGGGTGTTTCTTTGGGACTGAATGGTTGCAGGACCAGGCGGGACAGAAACTTTCATCTACACAATACTTCCTGACTCCAGCATCAAACCTCATGGAAGGTCTTTGAAGGACTTGATATAGCTTGGGAGCTTCCGGTTTTTCCCATGAAGCCCCTGCCTTGTATGGGATCACTTTCTAGTCTCTTCTTCTGGGGCATACCACCGTTCCTTGCTATCACCCATCTTTGCAGAGGCTGACTTTTTAGTCCTTGTGCCTTCTCAAGGTACAGACCGAGCACCCAGGAAACCACTGCTGGTCTGTTAGAGAATGAGATAAAGAGGGAGATAGAGAAGCATCTTTTAAAAACAAGAAAGGCTTTTGTTTGGAACAAGATCACCTGGGATTAACAAGGATGCTCTTAAGAGCATGGAGAGTCATAGTTAGGGAATATTCATTTGACAGTACAAGATGAAAATCACGTTTCCATATCAAGGAGAGAGTTTATACATGGAGCAGGTATCCTACAAGCAGGTTTCTGAGATGGAGATGCAGATCCTTATGATGCTTTGGTTGCAGGCTAGCTGATTCTCTGTTACTGTGATGAATGGCATCCTAGGCATTGTTTTCTAGGCCTGTGGTGTGAGCCATGGTCTTGGCACAGGTGGGAGCACACTGCTGACATCGCTATAGGGAGGTGAGGAAAGAAGGCAGCAGACGGAAGCAAGGTCACAGTCTCCTTCAGCGGCTGCCTTAGTGTTCTTTCCTCCCTAGGCCCCTCCATCACCTTACAATAGTGTTCACCTGGGGACTAAGTGTTTGCATGAACCTTTGGGAATGTTCCAGATCCAAACGATAGCATGTTGCAAAGTTCTCTCTTGAGGAAAATTACTTAACGGTTCTTTGGGAAGCCCAGGCCTTGGCCTGCTCCAGGCCTTCCTTCCCAAATTCAGGGCTCTAGAGGTGGTGTTGGAGCTTGCTTTGCTCCATCTTCCTCTCAGGCACCGCTTCTCCTGAGGACAGTTTCATCACAGGCTCTCCACTGCAGCAGACAGCATAGCTCAAGCCTATTGTCCCCTCAGATTGGCATGGAAAGAGAGAGAAGCTTGCTTCCAGAAGTTTCTGCTGGGTCTTCTGGGGTCTCAGCTCTGAGTCAGCCAGGTGCTTCATCTTGGACCAGTCATAGTGC
The DNA here is from genome assembly GCA_004026605.1 of Ondatra zibethicus. NCBI lineage: Eukaryota > Metazoa > Chordata > Mammalia > Rodentia > Cricetidae > Ondatra > Ondatra zibethicus. The sequence goes on along the minus strand of PVIU01000189.1, from coordinate 159,896 downwards.
CCTAGAAAGCGTAACACAGATCATCATAGGCCTTGGTGGAGAGATGTCCCTGAGTTGTTAACACCAAGGATGAGTGGACCAGGCTCCCCAACTGCAGTTACAGGAAGTACAGTGTGGATGCTGACTGGCCCCAAACCAAATGCCCAAAACACTTGGCTCCAGAAAGAACGTAATGGATTAGTTTGGCATTAAAGGCCTGGATTTGAACTAAGAGGTTGCAGGGAAATGTGATAAATATTGGATGCCCTAGGGAAAACTCAAAAAGATCTGTTCTTGAGCCGGAGCACTGGGTGTGGGTGTCCTTTTGATCATGAAAGGAAGGCGTGTGTTCCCAGAGGAAGCCATTGCTTGGAATGGATGGTTTCCCTACTGCTGTTTCTGCTGGGTTACCTTAAGCGAGCCATTTATGTGACCGGGCTGGAAAATAGCCGGACATCTTTTCACCCAGGTTCAAGTAATGGACAAGAGAGTTTGGCAGAGCTCCTTCTCTTCTCTCCCTTTTCATGTGTTTATCTGGGCATATACATGTGCACATGTGTGTACATATGCACACAGGGTTCAGAGGGTGACATCAGATACCTTCCTTGGTTGTTCTTCACCTTATATTTTGAGACAAGGCTTCTCACTGAACCTGGAGTTCATGAATTCAGTTAAACCATCAGGCCTGTGAGCTTCGGGGACCCACAAGTCCCTGCTTCCTCGGGGAGCCACATGTCTCTGCTCCCTCAGAGGACCCACAAGTCTCCACTCCCTTGGGGACCCACATGTCTCTGCTCCCTCAGGGCAGATGCTATGGTTGTGTCAGTGTTTGGGGCTTTTCCGTGAGTGCTAGAGATCCAAGATCCTTATGCTTTAGTCTTAGGGCAGAGTAGAGAGAGGGCTCCTGGCTGGTAGCTACAGCTCGCCTGCCCCAGGCACCTAAACTGTTCTCTTCCAGCCTATGATGGAGCCAGAGGGAGAGGTAACCCTTTAAAACCCACATGCCCTGCTAACCTCTCTGCCTGGGCTCAGACAGAACACAACCCACACCACCAGAGGACACAACACCATGATGCTCTTTCCCGCACCGCTGTAATGGTTTCTTCTTAGTCAGTAACAGGTCCCATTGGAGTATTTGCCTCTTTCAGGAGAAACACAAAATGCAAAACAGAATAAGTGAGGAAATCTCCAACACAATTCAAGGGATTTAATGACACAATGTGACATGACATCAGGTCTGTTACCGGCTGGTCAAGTAAATGAGTAAATGTCAGAGAGCTTTGCTTCCTTAAGGAAGATTTGTCAATGTTTTTTTACTTCATGTGTATGTTTACTCATTTGCATACACACACGTGCACCATACATGTGTCCCGTGCCCGCAGAGGCCAGAAAAGGGTGTCAAAGACCTGGAACTGGAGCTAGAGATGAATATGAGGCACCTCTGGGTGCTGGGTATTGAACCTAGATCCTTTGTTAAGAGAAGCCCATGCTCTTAACTGCTGAGCCTTCTCTCCCTTCACTAAAAGGCAGACAGAGCCTGCACCTTTAACTCGCCAACTGGATTTATACAACAAACATCCATTTCCTTTTCCACAGAGCAGGGAATGGGGTTTAGAACTTACTTAAGACTCAGAGTTCTACCCTGATGCCCTGATGAGGCTTGTGCTACTAAGTTCCCAAGTCTTCTCCAGGATTACCCTTCCCACCTCACTGTTCTCCCTCAGCCTGGCCCCTTATTGCCACTCTTAATACCAACATAAAGACCAATAAGAAAATAAAGGGATGACTCCAAACTCAGAAGCCTTGGGACACAAAATTCCAACACCAACTTGAATAATTCAACCCATTCTCTTTCCCTTATAAAGGGATGTACGCAAGGATGAGCGGCAGTGCACCCCACTTGTTAACATTTGACTTCTACGTCTTGATCGCTCTCTAACACTGCCCTAAACACAGCAGCTTCCCGGCAAGTCTCTATTCCAAATCCTTTACCAGGACCTCAGAACCCCTTCACTCGCTGCACCTTTCTGTCGCTTGCTCATGTCTGTGAAGAACCCACACCCTCCACTGAAAACCTGGTCTATTTCCTCAATCTGAAGGAGGCCTGGACTCATGTGCTGTAATCTTCTCACCAACCTTTCCAAGAGCTCACACTCTGCACCTGCTCTGAGGCAGGGGTTCCCTTCCTTGGACTCTGTATCTGATAGGTCTGCTGCCTTCTCCTCCAGTGCCCACCATCTACCTCGTCAACCTCTTCCCTCCCTCCCATCATCACTCTGTAGAGCACATCCATCCCTCAGTGACTGATTTCAATTTCTCCATCTCTTGTTCGAGTATTCTATTAACAATACCATGGTCTTTGCCCTTCTTCACCTCTGGGCTTTGGGACAATAATCACCGTAGATAGTACTGTCATCTGTCTTCATGATAGTTATCTGGAAATGGCTCCCAACAACTTTCTTCTCTCTACACTTCCATGTTTCTTCACACATAAAGAATGTGGGGTGGTAGTGACAAATGGGTGTACTAGCACTCACGTGAGGACTGGGGTCTGAACCCCGACAACCTACATAAACACTGGATAGGTGTGATTGCTTGTCTGGAATACCAGAGCTTCGAGAGATGGAAAGAGGGGATACCCCAGAGCAAAGTGGCTAGAGAAGACTAGCCATAACAATGAGCTCTAGGCTTGATTGAGAGACCCTGATTCAATGAGGAAGAAGGAAGAGTGACTGAGGATGAGTCCAGACATCAACCTCATGGTTCCACTTGCATGCACATGTATACACGTTCAGCTACCTACGTGCGCACATGTTCAGCCGTTGCCACCTGACTACACAAGGGCACACATATTTTGAAAGTTGGGCACACATATTTTGAAACTTACACACACACACGCGCACACACACACACACACAATTATATCAATTAGGATTTTAGAGAGAGAGAGAAAGAAACAGACAGACATAGAGACAGACAACAAAAATATTTCTTTTCTGTAGGAATCTGGACTGGCCTTCAAGGCAAGTGCAGTAGAATGAGACAGGCTGAAGCTCCGAGTTCTCTCTGGAGAATCAGCCATGTGAGAGGCCCACTGTGAGGAGACCCACACTGGATCCCAGGGAGGCCTGTGGAGAGGGAAAGGCTTGGCTCCAGGCTGCCCCTTCCAGCAGAGCCTTCAGTAGTGAGACTGAAGAAATCATCTCCTCAACCAAAAAACTGAGGGGGCAAAAGGAAGACTGTGTTGTATCTTGGTCACTTGATGCCCCTGGGTGTGGGCTGAAGTGCTATGTGGATAAACAAATGATATGCAGTGTGGGCTCTCCTTTCATAACATTGGAACTTGGTTCTTCTACAAGTTCATCACCCCTGACATCCCAGGCCCCAGTCTTGACGGTGGTCATTGGCAGTACCAGCCTCCTTCCCCGTCAAACACGTTCACATGGCATGCACACCCCTTGCCTTCAAGCACGCTAACACTACTCTTCCGAACACCCTCTTATTCCTCTACTCACCTCCTCAGATCCCAAGCACGGTGTCTGGTCTTGCTTCAGCACCCACTCACTTTCCATTCCAGTCATTCAGGAATATGAGGCAGACTGTACATATGCATTCTAGGGTCGTCTTTATGTCATTTCATGAAGGCTCCCTTCTGAGGAAGGTACCCAGGAACATGGCTATTAACAACCACCGAAATTCAAATTGATAATGTCAAGTGCGATTTGTGCTTTGAAGGAAAGCAGAGTTCTGAGGTGTGAAGGCCATCTCCCTGTGAGCTTTGTTTCCACAGGTAGGGTGAATGCTGGCTGAGCTGTGCTTATCTTTTGAAAGCCAGGGTCCAGAGGGATCATCAGGCAGGGTGCTGGGTCTCCTGTTGGCCATGACAGTTGCCACTTGTCCAATGTGTAATGTTGATTCTCTTATTCTGTCTACTGTTCTAGTCTATGGTGATATTTTGTTTGCTTCTGACAAATAAACCTTGCCTGGATATCAGAGAGTGGAGCTAGCCACTGGCTAGCCATAGAGACCAGGCAGTGGTGGCACACACATTTAATTCCAGCACGTGGGAGGACAAAGCAGAAAGATCAGAAGTTCAAGGCCAGCTACGTGAGATTGAATCAGTCTAAAAGAGAAACAGAGCTGGGCAAGGAAGGCTTGCCTTTCATCCCGGCACCAGGGAGGTGGAGAAAGGAGTATAAGGCAGGAGGAGAGAGGAGCTCAAGGCCTTCAGAGGATTTGTAGAGACAGGATTGCCCCCTTTGGTCTGAGGATTCAGTAGAGATAAGATCTCTAGTGGCTGGCCACTCTGCTTCTCTGATCTTTCAGCATTAACCCCTTTATCTCTGGGTTTTTGTTATTAAGATCAGTTAGAATTTGCACTATACTCGTCCTAGCTGCTATGGTGGAAAAAAAAGCTGGTACTAGGTGCTGGTGCATGATGGGAGGGCAGTCCTCTGGCTTCACTAACAAAGGAGGGTTGACACATCCACCCCCACTCCGTCTCCACCCTTGCTGCACTATTTACATGCATTGCGCCTAGGCTTTCTTTTTATGCTAGCCATTGCCTTTACACTAGGTTCCGGGGTTGCCTTTCCTTCTGGACACGTCAGTCCTTCCTTACAAGATTCAAGTTGTGTGTGTTGGCTTAAATTGAATAATTTGAAGGAACCAGTTGAATAGCCAATGGTTAATCGCTCTCGTTGCACAAGCCTGACAGACAGCCATAGTTCAACCCCTGACAGAAAGGCTGAGCCCTGACTCCACCCACAACACCTCCTAAAAAGAAATTTAAAAATTGTTATTTGAAACAAAGTGTGTGTGTGTCTGTGTGTGTGTGTGTGTGTGTGTGTGTGTGTGCGCGTGCTCATTTGAATGTATATGATCTTCCCCACGTGACTACAAGCGATTTGACATTTACTCATTGTTGCATAACAGCACCTACTATGTGGCTGATAACTTTAGCAAAGAGTCAACAAATGTGTATGGAAGGATTTGGTAACATGGTGATAAAAGTCAGGGTAGAACTGGGCAGCAGTGGCGCACACCTTTAACCCCAGCACTCCGGAGGCAGAAGCAGGTGAATCTCTGTGAGTTCAAGGCCAGCCTGGTCTACAGAGCAAGTTCCAGGTTTGGCTCCATAGCTACTGAGGAACCTGTCTCGAAAAAAAAAAAAAACAAAAAAAAAAACAAGCAAGCAAACAAACAAACGAAACAAAAGGCAGGGTGGACAGTACCCTCAGAGGGGCATAGTCAGTGCTTTCTTATAGTGTCTGGCATTGCCCTTTGTTCAGGACTGGGGATGCTAAAAGCCAGGACAATGCTAGGCAAGCCAGCCGCCCTGCAATGCTCAGCCGGCTAAGTCATGGCCCTTGTGGAAGTTCATGCACACTGTCACCCTTGGCAGGATGTCATCCAACATCTCAGCCTTGGGAAGATCGTGCGGTTTAGTATCAAAGTACTAGTGGGGAACTCCGATTACCAGGAGGTAGCAGCCCCTGTCATGCAGGGCTTGAAGCTGGAGAGTTCTATTGAGTTCTCTACTGTGCAAGTACTGTTGGCTCTACTCAGCCCTGGAAGTCAAAGGGGGAAATATTTACGTCTGTTTCATAGGTGGATCTTGAGGGTTTGAAGGAAATTATGTGAGAACATTTAAAATTTTTTTAAAAAATGCAAATGATCTTTTATTGGTTGTGTTTTAGTCCCTTCAGAATGCCATAGCAAAGTATCTTAGGGCATGTTTACAGCCGATAGGAGAAACCCATTATCTTCCCTTCCCTTCCTCTCTCATCATCCTTCTCTGCCTTCTTTCTCCAAACTGACCATAATACAGCTGTTTAAAACATTAGTCTTATTACTTGTATTTATTGGATTCAATATTGCTTTAAAAGCTCCAGCGTTGACTCCTTTGCCTTTTTCATCTTTCAAAAACGAAATTCTTAGTAAAAGTGTTTTCATTTCTGCACAGCCGATAATTATTTTTTAGTGGCTCCTCGATGACTCTGGTAGGAGCAGAAAAGCTCCCCACTCTGAGACTGCTCCTATAATGTGTAAAATATGTGACTTTAATGGCTCTCCTTCCATAGTCATTTATTACATCGAGTGTCACATTCGATTTTTATTTCCCATGACAATTTTTGGTGAGGCAAAACCTCTCTTTTGACTATCTTTCTCATGATGCTGCAGGCATCTAACAGCTGGAGGCCCAGGAGTCTCGGGCCTCCTGCCTCTCCCACAACTACTGCTGCCTCGCCAAGAGGGCCTGGGCTCCACAGTGGCTTCACCCTCCTTCTGTAGCACCTGGTTCACTTTGAGTAGTTCTGATTATTCTCATCAATAATGGATTTCTTTAAATTATTGCTCTGGTCCTCATGCTGTAATTTAATTTGTTCCCATTCTCATGATCATGCCCTCACCACTTATTTATTATGAACACCCCACTCAAGCATCTTTTTTTTGTATGCTTCCGGGAATAATCAGGACCACATCTCTATCCTTGGCCTATAACAAGTGAAGGATTAACCCACTGCCATTTCACTGCTTATTGATGTCTGAGCCAAGAGATCATTTCTGAAGTTGAGTTTGAATATTTGGCTTTGCTGTTTGGAGTTAATTTACGACATGTCTAACTGACTTATTACATCTCTGCTGGCTGGGAATTGTTTGGTTTTGCAAAGAGGCAAGAGGATATTAGAAAAGTATAGAATGGTCCTAGACTTTCAAAAGTTCTTTCTATTTTATTTCATGTGATTTTAAATATTAGCCATAAAGTCAAGACACTATCTGGGATTATCATTCAACATGTAAATATATTCTTCCTTCCAGGCAAATCTAGCAGTTGATTTCACTGAGCTAGTGGGATATTTGTTGAGTTCCACATTAATACAGGAAATAATTCAAAACATTAATTATATGGGTTTTAGAGCTATCCAAATCAGATATATGGAAGTATTTACTCAGTTTAATCCATGATTCTCCATCAAGATAGTATTAACAGGAAACTAGTATCAGAATGAAGGACTCTGAGCAAGGCTCTTTTCTCATTGCAATGTGTTTCATCTACTACATCCAAAAATCTTTCTTCCAAGATTCTGCAGGTTCATTGGTTGATGATGATCTTATGCCATTACATCTCCTCATCTTTGCCTGCCACAATCCTCTACCCACCAAGTAACCCTCCTGATTTTGAAGACTTCCTGTCTGTTACCTTCCTGTCCCTCATGTCCTGCCATCAGCTGGGATGATTGCATTTCCATATAACAACACAGTAAACACTCTGCCTCAAGCTTCCTTAATTTTAAGAGGCTGCCAATCTAGGCCTCTGTCTCCTCAGGGGTCTACTCTCTGGGACTTTGCTATGATCTGGACAACACATCACCTCCAAAGCGCTACTGTTCTCTTCCTGGACTCAGTCTCCCGTCCTACTGGCCCTCATTCTCTTTCTCCAGAGGAGGCTTATCTGTCCCAAGGCCATTTATGCATTCAAGTCACTCATGAGTTTGTTTTCTGTGTCTCTTAATCCTTTGCCAAAGCCCAGAAAAATGTATCTGATTACATAATAATAAAATTAATCAACATTTACAGGAAAGTTATTGAAGGGGCATGCAGTGTTTTAAATGCTCCATGCATGGGAATTCATTTATAACCCGGTGGATTTTTAAGTACTGGATTTTACTCACTCTCAGTTGACGTGAGAGTCTACTTAAAAGTATGGACTGAAATAGATATTTGCATTCACATGTTCACAGCAGCACAATAACTGAAAGCAGAGCCCCCCCATGTCTATCATAGCTATGTGGGCTGCACATATAATGGAACATTATTGAGTCTTGAAAGAGACACAAAAGAACCTTGAAGATATACACATAAGATAAAATAAATATTTTTAAAGGGGGAAAAGTGTTATGAGAACTGTATTTTAATAGAAATGAAGTTGGAAAGACTTCAAGAATATCAACTGCAAACAAAAAGTAGTGAAACAACCAAAAAGTGTATCATACAATGTACTATCACTGGGCCCTGGAAAGAGGGCTGAGTGGTTAAGACTGTGCACTGCTCTTGCAGAGGATCCAGTTTTGATTCCTGTCACCCAAGTCTGATGGTTAGAAACTGCCTGGAACTCTAGCCCCAGGGACTACTTTCTTCACCCCTTCAGGTAACTGCATTCGTGTGCACATATCCACATACAGATATTCATGTGTGCATATAATTAAATAAAATAGATCTTTAAAATAAAACATATACATCATCTTCTGTATTCCTGGGGGGAAAATGAAGACAATTAAATAACTGGGCATTGATTTATCCATGAACCCATATGCATAAAAACTGAATCCTCTGGGTGGTTTGTTTGCAGTTCATGGACGACTATACAGATGACATCTAATCATTTCCGTTTCCTTCTCTGAGCTCCAGGAGCATCCACCTTGAACCCAAGAGAAATCCTCCTTCTTTCAAGGCTCTGTGAGATAATCTCATGCTCCTGTCATTTCCTTTCTCCAAAAAATTATGCCTTTTATCATACAATGTACCTGACAATAAAAATGTCACATTCTAAGGGCTAGAGATGTAACTGTTGGTAGAGTGCTTGCCCAGCCTAAAACCCTGGTTCAGCTCCCAATAGCAGGTAAACTGGGTGTGGCAGTAAGCACCTGCAGCTCTAGCACTCAGGATGCGGAGACAGGAGGATCAGAAGTTCAAGTCCATCCTCTACTATATAACAAGTTTAAAGCCAGTCTGGGCTATGTGAGATCTTGTCCTCCTCTGTGATCAGCTGGATGTGGCGCACGCCTTTATTCCCAGCACTCCAGAGGCAGAGGCAGGTGGATCTCTGTAAATATGAGTCCAGCCTGGTCTACATAGTGAGTTTCAGGACAGCCAGAGCAACATAGTGAGACCCTGTCTCAAAACACTAAAAAACTATAAAAACCCTATGATCAAACGGGCAGCTGTGGAGACAAAAGAATCTATGTAGTGACTGCAGTTTGACCAATAGCAGTTGAAAACAGGTCAGAGAAGTTCAGACTTCCATATTTGTGAGTATGAAGCAAACATACTTTTCCCGATTTCTCCTGCTAAGTAAAGGTAGACAATATTAAACACAGCTAACCAGCGTTTCTTCTAGCAGGAAGGCAATGATAGCAGAAAGAAGATTGGACCACCAAGAAGTGAGAGGAACCATGGTCAGCCAAAAAAAATACATATATAAATACAATAGGCTTATTTCCTCAAGCTTTCTAAATTATGTTTCCTGGCTAACGCCAAAATAATAGCATTTTCTGGTGTGTCTAAACATATGCAGAGGAACTATCCAAGACAATTATATTAAGCAGAGGTCGTAAAGAAATCTAAATGGAGATAAGGTTGTTATACTCATCCAAATTGGCAAAATGGTGATAGCAGAAGATTGATGAGTTAATGCATTAGATGGCAACTAAAATAAACACTAAAAATCTACATAGAGTCAAATTCTAAAACTCTAACAAGTGAAGACATGTCCAATTAACCCAGAGGAAGGCAATAAGGAAAAAAAAAGGAATAAAAAATAGAGAGAACAAGCAGAAAACAACAATAGCCAAAAATAAAATGAGGGATTGAAGAGATGGCTCATATGGTAAGAGCATGGACCGCCTGTAGAGAGGACCCAAGTTCAGATCCCAGCACCACATCTGTCAGGAGGCTCTCGTCCTCCTGTAACTCAAGTTCCAGGGAATCCGACTCCTTATTCTGACTCTCATAAACACCTGGACTCAACAAGCACAAACTCACACACATAGACTTATCAGCAAAATTAAAATAAATCTTTAAAAATAAAATGAAAGGCAATTAAACACATAAATAGCTATATTAAATGCAAATGATCTAAATTTCACAATTACAAGATGGATGTCAGCAAAATGGAATAAAAAATAAGACTTGACCATGTGTGTTCTACAAGAAACGTATTTCAAATATGAAACAGGGTAGAAAGAAAAAAGATATAAAATATATATCATACAAATAATAAAAAATAGTTATATTAGAATCAGACAAAGTCAACTTCAGCAAAAGATTATTTTTAATAATATTAAAATCAGACAAAGTCAACTTCAGCAAGAGTAAATTACTCCAAACAGAAAGTGATGGTGTAGATATATAATGTTGAAAAGGTCTACTCACTCTCTCAAAATGTTTTACAAAAAAAATGAAATTTTAAAAAAGAGTTACTACTAAGTCATTTTCTGAAACTAAATTTCCTTCTACCAAAACAGGAAACATACCAAAGAAAGAAAGAAAAAAACTATAGAAAAATATTCTTCACTAATATAGATGTAAAATACCTAACAAAGCAGTTGCAAGTAGAATTTAGCAGTTTATAAGAATCATATGCTGTAGCCAAGTATAATTTATTTCATGAATTTGAGCCTGATTCATTTTTTGAAAAGCTATCAGAGCAATCCGTGATACAGTCTAAAGAGAACTCACATAAACATATCAATTGTAGAAAGAGCATTGGACACAGTCCACACTGCTTTGTGATAGAAGCTCAACAGACAGAAGTATAGACTAGACTGGACTAAACTAAAATAGAATGGAACCTTCCCAGATTTATAGAAAATTATCTACAAGAAAAGCTTTAGAGGCTGGAGAGATGGTTTTGGATTAAAATTACTTGCTGCTCTTGGAAAAGGCCGAAATTTGGTTCCCAGCACCCAGGTTTGGTGTCTCACAACTGTCTGCAACTTCAGTGTCAGGGAATTTGTGTGGTCTTTGAAGACACCACACAAAAGTGACACACACACACACACACACACACTCACACACACACACACACACGATGGGAATGAGAACAAACAAATCATATCTAACATTGCATAAAATAGTGAAAAGCTGGACATCTCCTGAGCCATAAAACAGATCAATACTGTTTCCGTTCACCACACTCAATCAACACAATATTGGAATTTGTAACTAGTGCAAAAATCAAGAAATGGAAATAAAGTTTAGAAAGGAAGAAATAAAACCATCTCCATTTTCAGAAATCATGATTGTGTAGATAGAAAACTTTCAAGAATAATTTTTAAAAACCCTCATAGAAGTAATAGACAAATTTACAAAGACTGCAGGATATAAGATAAACATGCAAAGCCAAGTGTAATTCTCCATTGGCAATAAACATATGAACACTGAAATTAAAGGTGTGACATCATTTATAATTTCTTAAAATGATAAATGGTTACTTAAGTATAGATCCAACAAAGATGAATAAGACATTGGTGACATCTATGAAACTCCGACAAAACCCTCAGTGAGTGGAGAAACTTACACGGTCATGAATATGGAGACTCAAGTGACACATGGCTTTAGTTCTATCAAACTCAGACTTCCTTTATAGACTCTATTAAAAGTTTTTCCTGGAAAGGCAAGAAACTGGGGTATCTAGAACTATTTTGAAGAAGAAGAAAATGGCAAGAAATCAGTCTTCTCAATCTTAAAATTCTACACAATTATGATGAAGATGTCTGCAGCCCTGGGGTGAGGTCACTGTGCAAATGATGGGATACAATGGAGATCCACAAAAATATGCAAAACTGACCTGTGCTTTTTCTAAAGATAAGATCTCACAATGTGTCTCGGGCTGGCTTTGAAAACTTGATTCTCCCACCTCAGTCTCCCAAGTGTTGAGATGACAAGTGTGTACCTCTACAGCTGCAAATGGAGGGTGAGTAGCATGCAAAAGAAATTCAGTACGGAAGGGGGTGCCGTGTCAGTAGATGGTGCCAGAGTGATCAGACGTGCATGAACAAAGCACAACCCTAAATGAAGCCTCACACCTTATGTGCAAATTACTTGAACAGAGACCACAGACTTAAATGTAAAATGCAAAACTCTTAAGACTTACATATACACATAAGAGAGAAATTGTTAGAATTTAGGGCAGGAAAGAAGTGTTTGACTCAGTCTATATCACAATATGTGAGACTAAAAAAGAAAGATGAATTGATTTCACTAAAATTTCAGCTTTTGAGTGACCTCCACAGAAGCAGGACCAAGCCAGAGACCACTGCCGAACCAAACCCAGGCCAGCAACTTCTGTAGGAGCAGGCCTGAGACAGGGACATCCTCGGAGCAGGCCCAAGCCAGTGACCTCCTCCAGAGCAGGTCCAAGTGAGCAACCTCCATGGAACCAGGCCCCAGCCAGCAACCGCCACCAGAACAGCAACCTCCGTGGGACCAGGCCCAAGCTAGTAACCTCTGCCAGAGCAGCCCCAAGCCAACTACCTCTGCAGGACCAGGCCTGAACCAACTACTCCATGGGACCAACCTGAGCCAGCGACCTTCATAGGAGCAGGCCCAAACAAGTGACCTACCTAAGAGCAGACTTGAATAATCTCTGGGATAGCAAAGCAACCTCTGGGAACAGGGAGTGACCTCCAGGATGACTGGAACTGTGGCCCTGACTCCACCACGAGGAGCAATCATCTGAGCCTTGGATTCACTGGCACCTGGAGGAGTGATCAGAGACATGGCTCCAGCTACATCAACCAGAGGAAAAGATGGGTAGACAAGGTAAGAACACACTCAACACCACAAAGAGCAGCACAACACCAACAAAAACTAGTGACTCTAAAAAAGTAAGACTTGAACACCACAATATAGATGTAGCAGAAAAAAATGACCTAAAAAATAACTTTAGGAGAATGTTCGAGGCCCTTAAGGAGGAAATGAAAAATTCTCTCAAAGAAACAAATGAAAACACAAACAAAGAATTGGAAGAAATCAACAAATCCTTTAAAGAAAAACAAGAAAAAGCAATCAAACAGGTGAAAGAAACGATTCAAGATTGAAAACCGAAATAGAGACAATAAAGAAAACACAAACCGAGGGAAATATGGAAACAAAAAATATGGGAAAACAATCAGGAACCACAAACACAAGCATAAACAGCAGAATACAAGAGATTGAATAGAGAATCTCAAGTGTTGAAGATACGAAAGAGGAAATTGATTCATCAGTCAAAGAAAACGTTGAATCTAACAAAAGCTTAACACAAAATATCCAGGAAATATGAGACACCATGCAAAGATCAAACCTAAGAATAAAAGGAATAGAAGAAGGTGAAGTCCAACTCAGAAACACAGAAAATATATTCAACAAAATCATAGAAGAAAATTTTCCCAACCTAAAGAAAGATATGCATATGAAGATATAAGAAGCTTACAAAATACCAAATAGACTAGACCAAAATAAAATCCCCTTGTTACATAATAATCAAAACACTAAACATATAGAATAAAGAAAAAATATTAAGAGCTGCAAAGGAAAAAGACCAAGTAACATATAAAGACAAACCTCTTAGAATCACACCTGACTCTCAGTGGAAACATTGAAAGCCAGAGGTCCTGGTCAAGCATTATGCAGACATTAAGAGATCACGGATGCCAGCCCAGACTACTATTCTCAGCAAAACTTTCAGTCACCATAGAAGGACAAAATAAAATATTCCATGACAGAACCAGACTTAACCAATACCTAGCAATAAACTCAGCCCTACACAAAATACTAGAAAGAAAATTTCAACACAAGGAAGTTAGCTACATCCACAAAAACACAGACAATAGATGATCTCACAGCAGCAAATACCAAAGAAGGGAAAAACACACACAATAACAACAAAAAAACTAAAATAACAGGAACTAGAAAACATTGGTCATTAATATCCCTTAATATAAAAGGACTCAATTCACCTATAAAATGACACAGGCTAACAGAATCCATCCTTCTGCTGCATACAAGAAACACTCCTCAAACTCAAGGACAGACATCACCTCAGAGTAAAGGCCTAGGAAAAAAATTTCCAATCAAATGGGCCTAAGAAACAAGCTGGTGTAGCTATCCTAATATCTAACAATATAGACTTCAAACTAAAATCGATCAAAAGAGACAAAGAAGGACATTTCATATTTATCACAGGAAAAATCCATCAAGAGGAAATTTCAATACTGAATATATATGCCCCAAATATAAGGGCACCCTCATATGTAAAAGAAACACTACTAAAGCTTAAATCACATGTTAAACTTCACACACTAATAGTGGGAGACTTCAACACCCCACTCTCACCACTGGGCAGGTCTGTCAGACAAAAAATTAATAGAGAAATCAGGAGCTAACAGGTGTTATGACTCAAATGGACTTAACAGACATCTATAGAATATTCCATCAAAACAGAAAAGAATATACCTTCTTCTCAACACCTCATGGAACCTTCTCAATAATTGCCCAAATACTAGGTAACAAAGCAAACCTCAACAGATACAAAAAAAATGGAACAACTTCATGTATCTTATTGGATCACCATGGTTTAAAATTAGAATTCAACAGCAACACTAATTCCAGAAAGTCCACAAACACATGGAAATTAAACAATGCTCACTTGATTCACCAGTGGGTCAAGGAAGAAGTAAAGGAAGAAATTAAAGACTTCCTAAAATTCAATGAAAATGAACACACAACATACCCAAATTTATAGAGCACAATGAAAACAGTGTTAAGAGGAAAGTTCATAGCACTAAATGCCTACATAAAGAAGCTAGAAAAATCCCACACTAGTGAGTTAACAGAACACCTGCAAACTCTAGGACAAAAGTTAGCAAACTCACCCAGGAGGACTAGACAGCAGGAAAAAATCAAATTGAGTGTTGAAATAAAAAAAAATATACAAAAAAAAGCAATATAAAGAATCAATGAGACAAAGAGTTGGTTCTTCAAAAAATTCAACAAAAATAGACAAACCTTTATCCAAACTAACCAAAAGTCAGAGAGAGAATATCCAAATTAACAAAATTGGAAATGGAAAGGGGGACATAACAACAGATACGAAGCAAATCCAGAGAATTATCAGGTCATGCTTCGAAAACCTATACTCCACAAAATTGGAAAACTTAAAGGAAATGAACAATTTTCTGGATAAATATCACTTACCAACATTAAATCAATATCAGATAAGCAAATTAAATACACCTAAAGAAATAGAAACAGTCATCAAAAGACTCCCAACCAAAAACAGCCCAGAAAACTTCAGCTTAGAATTGTACAAGATTTTCAATGAAGAACTAATGCCAATGCTCCTCAAATTGTTCCACACTGTAGAAACAGAAGGAACATTGCCAAACTCTTTTTATGAGGATACAATTACCGTGACACCCAAACCACAGAAAGACATTACTAAGAAAGAGAATTACAGACCCATTTTACTCATGAACATTGATGCAAAAATACTCAATAAAATACTGGCAAACCGAATCCACGAACACATCAGAAAAATCATCCACCATGACCAAGTAGGCTTTATTGAAGAGATGCAGGGATGTTTCAACATACAAAAATCTGTCAATGTAATTCACCTATGAACAAACTGAAAAATAAAACACATGATCATCTTGTTAGATGCTGAAAAAGCCTTTGACAAAATATAACATTCCTTCATGATAAAGGTCTAAGAGAGAGCAGGGATACAAAGAACATACATAAAAATACTAACAACAATATACAGCAAGCCAACAATCCACATCAGACTAACTGGAGAGAAGCTCAAAGAGATCCTACAGAAATCAGGAACAAACAAGGTTGTCCATTCTCTCCATAGCTATTCAATATAGTTCTTGAGGTTCTAGCTAGGACAATAAAACAACAAAAAAGAGATCAAGGGAATACAAATCAGAAAAGAAGAAGTCAAACTCTCACTGTTTGCTGATGATATCATATGATGACATAAAAGTGACCCCAAAAATTCTACCAAGGAACTTCTAAAACTTATAAACACCTTCAGTAATGTAGTAGGATACAAGATTAACTCAAAAAAAAAATCAGTAGACCTCCTGTACATAGATGATAAAAGGGCTGAGAAAGAAATCAGAGAAACATCACCCTTCACAATAGCCACAAATAACATAAAATACCTAAGTATAACTCTAACCAAACAAGTGAAAGACCTGTATGACAAGAACTTTAAAACTCTCAAGAAAGAAATTGAAGAAGACACCAGAAAATGGAAAGATCTCTCATGCTCTTGGATAGGCAGAATTAACATAGTAAAAGTGGCAATCTTACCTAAAGCAATCTACAGACTCAACGCAATGCTCATCAAAATCCCAGAAAAATTCTTCACAGACCATGAAAGAACATACTCAACTTTATATGGAAAAATCAAAAAACCAAGGATAGCCAAAACAATCCTGTACAATAAAAGAACTTCTGGAAGCATCACAATCCCTGACCTCAAACTTTACTACAGAGCTACAGTACTGAAAACAGCCTGATATTGGCATAAAAACAGACAGGAGGACAAATGGAGCCAAATCGAGCCAAATCGAAGATCCGGATATCAATCCACATACCTACAAACACATGATTTTTGACAAAGAAACAAAAAATATCAAATGGAAAAAAGAAAGTGTATTCAACAAATGGTGCTGGCACAACTGGATATGAACATGTAGAAGAATGAAAATAGATCCATATCTATCACCATGCAAAAAACTCAAGTCCAAATGGATCAAAGACCTCAACATAAAACAAACCATGCTGAACCTCGTAAAAGAGAAAGTTGGAAGTACATTTGAATGCACAGGAGAACACTTCCTAAATATAACCCCAGTAACACAGACACTGAGAGCAACAATTAATAGATGGGTCATCCTGAAACTGAAAAGCTTCTGTAAAGCAAATGACATGGTCAACAAGACAAAACGACAGCCTACAGAATGGGAAAAGATCTTCACCAACCCCACATCAGACAGAGGGCTGATCTCCAAAATATACATTAGAACTCAAGAAACTGATCATCAAAAGAATACATAACCCAATAAAAAATGGAGTACAGACCTAAACAGAGAACTCTCGACAGAGCAATCTAAAATGGCTGAAAGACACTTAACAAAATGCTCAACATTCTTAGCCATCAGAGAATGCAAATCAAAAGAACTCTGAGATTCCAAATCTTACACCTGTAAGAATGGCCAAGATCAAAAACACTAATGACAACTTATGCTGAGAGGATGTCGGGTAAAGGGAACACTCCTCCATTGCTGGTAGGAGTGCAAACTGGTACAACTGCTTTGGAAATCAGTTTGGCGATTTTTTAGAAAATTAGGAAACAACCTTCCTCAAGACCCAGAAATACCACTTTTGGATATATACCCAAAGGATGCTCAATCATACCACAAGGACATGTGGTCAACTATATTCATAGCAGCATTGTTTGTAATAGCCAGAACCTTGAACAACCTAAATGGCCCCCAACCAAAGAATGGATAAAGAAGATGTGGTACATGTACACAATGGAGTACTACATGGAGAAAAAACATAATGACATCTTGAAATTTGTAGGCAAATGGATGGATCTAGAAAACATCATATTGAGTGAGGTAACCCAGACCCAGAAAGACAAATAAAATATGTACTCACTCATAAGTGGTTTTTAGACATAAAGCAAAGAAAAGCCAGCCTACAGTCCTAAACTCCAGACATCCTAGGCAACAAAGAGGACCCTAAGAGAGACATACATGGATCTAATCTACATGGGAAGTAAAAAGACAAGATCTCCTGAGTAAATTGGGAGCATGGGTATCATGGGAGAGGGGAAAAGGGGAGGGGGAAGAAGGGAGGGGAGTGAAGAAAAATATAGCTCAATAAAAACAAAAAAATTAAGCTCATTTTTCTTTGAATAACCCTGTTAAAGAGACTGAAAGGCAAGGAACAGATTGGGATAAAATATCTGCAAACCATACACCCAACAAAGGATTACTGTCTACCCTATGTAAAGAACTCTCAAAACTACAGTTAAAAAAGAAAGAAAGAAGGAAGGAAGGAAGGAAAGAAACTATTCAGTTGAATGAGTGTGTGCAAAAGAAATGGAGAGACAGTTTATTAAAGAAAATACACAGACAACATAAATACATAAAAGATGTTAAATATCACAAGCTACTAGGGAAATGAAAATTTTAACTGCATTGCAATACTATACACGCTGAGCCAATATTTTCAAAAGTAGCAAAAACTCATGCTGGTGAAGATGCATTGAAATTAAATCTCACAGTTTTGGAGTTGTACTTCTGGGTATTAGTACCTGAAAATAAACACTTACACGAAAATTGTATACAAATGTTGATGACAGTGCCAGTTTTAGACACAAACTGGAACAAACACAGATGTCCATTATTGCCAAATAAGTAGTCTGTTCATGCTGTAAGTTATATTCTGAATCATAAAAATAATAGAACCAAAGAACTGATAAATACTCCACCTGGAGGGATCTCAGATGAATTACACAGTGTGAAAAAAATCCATCCCAAAATTGCAGACTGTATACCCTGATACCCAAACCATGCAATGATTCAACAAAGAAAGAGAATTACAGACCAATTTCACTCATGAACATTGATGCAAAAATACTCAAAAAGTACTTGCAAACTGAATCCAAGAACACATTAAAAAGATTATCCACCATGACCAAATAGGCTTTATCACAGAGATACAGGGATGGTTCAACATAATGTAATCCACCTTATAATCAAACCGAAAGAAAAAAAAAACATGATCATCTCATTAGATGCTGAAAACAACTTTGACAACATCCAATACTCCTTCATGACAAAATCTTTGAGAGATCAGGGATACAAGTGGCATCCATAAGTATAATAAAGGGAATTTACAGCAAGCCTATAGTCTACATCAAATTAAATGGAGAGAAACTCAAAGCAATTCTGCTAAAATCAGGAATAAGACAAGGCTGTCCACTTTCTCCATATCTATTCAATATAGTACTTAACATTCTAGCTAGAGTAATAAGACATCTAAAAATCAAGGGGTTACAAATTGGAAAGGAAGAAGTCAAAGTATCAGGGGATGCAGATTGAAAAGGAAGAAGTTAAAGTATCACTACTTGCAGATTATATAGTATACATAAGTAACCACAAAAATTCTACCAGGGAACTCCTACAGTTGATAAGCCCCTTCAGTGAAGTGGCTGGAAATCAATATGGTGGTTTTTCAGAAAACTGGGAATCAATCTACCTCAAGACCCATCCATACCACTCCTGGGCACGTACCCAAAGGATGCTCCATCCTATCACAAGGATACTTGTTCAGCTATGGCCATAGCATCTTTTTCTCCTAACAGCCCAAAACTGGGAACAACCCAGATGTCCCTCGACAGAGGAATGGATAAAGAAAATATGATACATTTACACAATGGAGTATTACTCAGATGTTAAAAACAATGACACCATGAAATTTGCAGGCAATTGGATGGAACTAGAAAAAAATTGTCCCAAGTGTGGTGACTCAGCCCCATTAAAAAAAAAACACCAAAACAAGGTCTGTACTCACTTATAAATGGATATTAGCTGTTACATAAGGGATAATCATGCTACAATCCACAGACCCAGAGAGACTAAGTAACAAGGTGGGCTCAAGGGGGATGGATGCAAGGATCTCCCTGGGAAGAAGTAATAGAATAGACTCTGTGGGTGGGCTGGGGATGGGTGGGGCTGGGAACAGGAGGGATCAGGTGGTAGTGGGGAATACTGGGAGAAAAAACTGGAATTGGGGAGAATTAGGGAGGTGATGTGAAAACCTAGTGCAGTGGAAGCTTCATGGAATCTACGAGTAACCCCAGCAAAGACTCCTAGTAATGGGGTATACGGAGACGGAACCAGCTATCTTCTCAAATCAGGCAAGACCTCAAGTGGAGGAATTGGGACACCACGAAACCTTTGACCTACCTCCGGGACCAGAGGCTAGCAGAGTCTTCATCAAAGAGACCAGAGAGACTTCATCCAGCAACTGGTGGATGCAGAGTCCCACAGCCAGACCTTAAGTGGCGCTGGGGGAATCCTGCAGAGGAGGGGGAGGAAGGATCAGAGGAACCAGAGGGGACAGAGACACCATGAGAACGTGGCCCACAGAATCAGCTGACTGGACCTCTTGGGGGCTCACAGAGATCAGGGAGCCTGCAGGGGTCTGACCTAGGCCCTCTGCGTATATGTTATATCTGAATAGCTTGGCGTTCTTGTGGGGCTCCTAGCAGTGGGAGCAGGGGCTGTCTCTGACTCTTGCCTACTTGTGTAACCCTTCTCCTACTGCTTTGCGTCATGCAGCCTTGATGTGATGGCGGTCTGTGCCTGGGCTCACTGTAGCTTGTTATGCTGTGTTTGATGGATGTACCTGGGAGGCCTGGCTCTTTTCTGAGGGAAGGCAGAGGGGGTGGATTGGGGAAGGGGGAGATGAGTGAGGGAATTGAGAGGAGGGGAGAAAAGGGAAACTGTGATTGAGATATAATAGATAAAAGAAGAATAAAAAAATTTAAAGTTGCAGACTGTAGAATTTTGTTGACATGATATTCTGGAAATGGTAAAATTTCAGAAATGGAGGACAGATTTTGGTTGCCAGGGATGAAGGAAGGTCTGGAGCAAGAAGCACTGAGTGAGGCCGTGAAAGGGAAATGCGAGGTACTGTTTCCAACAGAAATGGTCTACACATCGATTGCACCAATATCAGCATTCTGACTGTGATATTATTTATGGGAAAACAGATAAAGGATAGATAGAGTTCATCTCTTTATTTCTTAAAACTATATGTACATATGGAAATAAACTAATAAACTATTCAAAAGATGTACATACATTTTAACCCTGAGAGAACACAGAGGCTCACTCAATCTCTCTCTCTCTCTCTCTCTCTCCCTCCCATTCTTTCTCTCTCTCTCTCTCTCTCTCTGTCTCTCTCACACACACACACACACTCACACACACTATGGAGCTTCTTGGGACATCTTCCTGGTCCAGTCACACACCACTGCCATAGTTTTTTTCAATATGCTTACCATACATTTCCTGAATTCTTTTCTTGTTTTCTCTCCCTTTCCCTAGTTCCTTTTACATTCTGTTCTTTGCTTTCCCTTCCTATTCCTCAATAATTTGGTTCCAAGCTGATAGGTCAGAGAACAGGTGGCTGCTCTGAACCTAAGGGAGAGAATGGTGTGTGTGTCAGGGGAGGACTGTCCATTCTGCCAGAAGGACATTCAGACCCACAGCAGGATGACTAGGTGTCCATATAAGGGGTAGGAGGGAGGAGTCTACTAGCAAGTATCAGAGGATGAGTGGGGCAAGTCGGGCCCCTACTTAGAAGGAAACAGCATACTTGGTGAGAGTAACCAGGAAGTTGAATTTGCAATGGAGGAGAATGGACTTGTGGGAAATTAGAGTCAGCGCTGGTTTTGGAATTAGTGGTATTTGTATGAACTCATGATTTTTAAGGTACACATACACATTTAGAATAAAGATATAAGTGTGAATTTGTGTATTGGGAGATGAGTCAGTTGGCAAAATGCCTGCTATACATGTGGAGGACTTGAGTTTGACTCTCAGAACTCATGTTTAAAAACCTAGGTGTGATGGTATCCACTTGTACTCCAGCAAACAGCAGAGAGGAGACAGTGGTAAGCAGATCCTAGGGCCTACTAGCCAGCCATTCAAGCCAGTGAGAAAACTTTTAATCCCAGCAGCCATGCTAGTTAGCTATAGAAGCCTGGCGGTGGTGGTGCACGCCTTTTAATACCAGCACTAGAGAGAACTATAAGGTGGGATGAGCAAAGAACTCTTTGTTTCAGTCTAAAGATTTCATAGAGGGAAGAGTTTTCTCTAGTGGCTTGGCTGTTTTGCTTTTCTGATCCTCAGGTTGAACCCCAATATCTGTCTATGGGTTTTTGTTATTCATACTCCTTTTGGTGCCCCATGCTTGGGATATGAATTCATGAAAAAGCTGGTCACCTGTGGCTTTTTAGCCCCCAGCACAGGCCAGAGCTGAACATGGGGCTCCAGCCCCACATGGCTAGGCTTTCTTTTCTTTTTTCCCCAATACTCTGAGCAACTTTGGGATTTTCCTGGTGTAGCCTCTCTGAAATAGTCTTCAGCTGCCACAAAACTCCAGAAGAAGCTGAGATCCAAATGCCACAGGACTCACCCTCCCTAGACTGGCTGGCTCTGCCTTCAGGCAGCCCCCCCCCCAACACATATGCTTTTTTTTGAACAATCCCCTGTGCATTTTTCAGAAAGCTGACCCTCTCTCCATCGTGGGTTGGGGGTTCTCCCTGAATCCCTTTCTTGGGCTGCTGCCAAACTAGATAGCTGCCTTGAAATCCAGTCAGGCTTTTACTGTTATAATAAATCTTACATCTTCATCAACATGGTTGATACATTTGGTAAGACAACTTTTTTCTTTGGTTTTTCGAGACAGCATTTCTCTGTCCTGGAACTAGCTCTTGTAAACCAGGTTGGCCTCGAACTCACAGAGGTCTACCTGCCTCTGCCTCCCGAGTTGCTGGGATTAAAGGTGTGCACTACCACCGCCCAGCAACAATTGTGAATTCTTAAAGAGAAGAATTAGTAAAAAGAGAGAGTTAAAAAATGGGAAAAAGCATTGCAATGGAGGGATTTGGATAATATTCTAGACAATTTAAAATGGAATGATTAAATGAGAGGCTATCTAATTCTAATTGAGATGGGATTTATGTAATGTCAATTGTAAACATCATCTTTATCATTTTTGTCTTATCACTAAAAGAATTGGCTAATCTGCATGCTAAAATATAGGCCTTAGAAAAATCTAATAAAACAGATCATGGAGAAATTCAAATTTAGGCAGAAGGATTTAATGGAGAACCTACTTCAGTGTTGCATTATAAGAATAGAGACGAACAGTCTAAGGTTATCAAACAACCAATCTTAAGATATCCAATAATCTTACAGGAATTGCAAAAAGTGGAGGCTTTGTTACAGCTAACTGGATTCCTGTGCCAATGTAAGAGTTAAGGAGATTCAAGAAAGCAATAGTCTCACATGGCGTGGATTCACCTTTTGTGAAGCAAATGTTAAACTCATGGTCAGTTTGTAATAGGATTAACCCTGAAGACTGGATAGAATTGTTTTAGATAGAAGGTGTTTTAGAACCTGGTTCACAATTACAATGGAGTATGTAGTTCAGAGAAGAAGCTAAGATTTTAAACAATGGAGTAAAGCTAGAGATAGGGAAAGATCAAACTCTTGGAGAAGGAGATTATGCTACTATAGAAAGACAAACTATAAATGATGACTACACCCTGGGTTAATGCTACACAGCAGCTTTGAATGCATGGTACAGAATTAAGAGATAGGAAAGAAAATTGAGTCATTTACTAAAGTTATACAGGGCCAAAGGAAGCCTTTACAGATTTCTTACAAAGATTGACTTCAGCAGTAAATAGAATGATACCAAATTTAGAAGCTAGACAAATAATAATTTAATCTCAGGCTTTTGAAAATGCCAATTCTCTATGCAAAAAAAATTAGGCCATTAAAGGCATTTCTCCTTTGGAGAAATGGATTCAAGATACAATTAATATTGAATCTCATGATCATGAAGATGCATGGATAGGAGAGGTGATTTCCAGAGTTTTGAGGAAAAATCAAAGTGTCAAATTGTGACAAACAAGGTGTAGACAGGGCATTCCTAGAAACAATGATTTTTCTAAGAATAATCTATTCAGAACATCCTTCCCTTCTGTATTATGTGGAAGATGTGGCAAAGGCAGGCATTGGACTAATGAATGTAGGTCAACAAGGAATATTCAAGGTAATCCTGTGCCACTGGAAACCTCCATGAAGGGCCTCTCACAGGTCCCTATGCCAAATCCAGTTCACTCATTTCCTGCCATTGTAGAGAAATTAAAAGAGCCTAATGCCAATTGTAGAAAACCATACTTCTATGGATAATAGAACAGCAATAGAAGAGAGAACAAAAAATTCAGGAGAAACCATAACTTGAGTATTTTGGCAAACTTCTATAAATGAACAAAGACCAAAATTAAAAATACAAATAAATAACATTGTCATTGAAGGTCAGGTAGACCCAGGTGCTAATGTAACAACAATTTCATCAAAATCTTGGCATCCAAATTGGCCTCTCCAGGATGTAAATGTTCAGTTTTTAGGAATTGGAACTTTATCTCAGGTAAAGCAGAGCAGGAGATGGGTTGAATGTATATGGCCAGAAGAACAGAGAGAATTATTAAAACCAAATGTGGCTAACACAGCAATGAATTTGTAGGGACATGATTTGTTACAACAATGGAATACTCAGATTAGCATTCCCCCAATATTAGAAACAAGCCATAAATTGAAGTATGTTTCTGGGAAAAATATTACAAGATATTATAAAGAACCATTCATGTTGAACAAGAACAGGGCACAACAGCTGCTGATCTTCCAAAGGCACCAAAGCCATACCTTTAAAATGGTTGACAGACATATGATTTAAGCAATGGTCTTTAACAACAAAGAAACTGGAGGCTTTGGAACAGCTGGTACAGGAGAACTAGATGCTCACCATATTGAAGAATCAACCAGCCCTCGGAATTCTCCTGTATTTGTTGTTAAAAAAAAATCTGGAAAATGGAGAGAATGGTAACATATTTAAGAACTATTACAGGGCTCTTAACCACTGATGGCTCAGTGGTTAAGAGCACTGGCTGCTTTTCCAGAGGTCCTGAGTTCAATTCCCAGCAACCACATGGTGGCTCACAACCATCTGTAATGAGATCTGGCGCCCTCTTCTGGCGTGTGGGCATACATAGAGGCAGAATGTTGTATACATGATAAATAAATCTTTTAAAAAAAAGAACTATTAATAAGGTGATTTAGCTAATGGGCTCCCTACATTCTGGAATTCCTTTACCTTCCCTATTAACTAAAGGACAACCTCTTATACTTACTGATTCAAAAGATTGTTTCTTCACTAAACCTTTGCAAGAAAAAGACAGAGAAAAATTTGCCTTCACAGTGCCTACTTTTTAAAATTCTCTGCCTGCAAAAAGATATCAATGGAAGACTCTCCCACAGGGAATGTTAAATAGCCTCATCCTGTGCCAATATTTTGTAACTCAGTCATTGAAAATGATACATAAGCAATTTTCTGACTCTATAGTTTACCATTACATGGATGACATTTTACTATCTGATTCAAATGTAGATAATTTAGAAAAAAATGTTTGAAAAAGTAAAGAAAATTTTGTTGGGGATTGCAAACTGCTCCTGACAAAAATACAAAAAGGAGATTCCATTAATTATTCAGGCTATAAAATAGGTTTACAAAAAAATTAGACCCCAAGAGGTACAAATTAGGAGAGATTTGTTGTAGACTCCTAATGTCTTCCAAAGATTGCTAGAAGACATTTCCTATGTATGGTGCACTATTGGGATAGGTCCTGATGACCTGATTAATTTAAACAAAATGTTAGATGGTGACAAGAACTTAAATAGACCCGGGGAATTATCAGCTGAAGTTGAGAAAGAATTGTCTTTGATTGAAGAAAAATTACAGAAGGCACATGTGGATCATGTGGATCTGAATCTTAACTCCATTCTGGTTACATTACCCTCCAAACATTCCCCTACAAGAATTTTAATACAGAGGGAAGATATCTTAGAATAGATCTTTTTACCACATAAACAGAGCAAAAAACTAAAACCTTATGTGGAAAAGGTCTTTGAGGAAAATTGAGACTTGGTCAAGTAACAGGAATAGACCCAGCAGAAATTATAATGCCTTTCAATAATGATGAAATTGACAAATTATGGGAAGAAAGTGAACTGTGGCAAAAAGCTTGTAGTATTTTTTGGGGGAGATTAAAAACAACTATCCTAAAGGCAAGAGAATTCAACTTATATAGATAACTAATTATATCCTTCCTCGCATTGTACAGGACACACCAATAACTGGAGGCCCAACATTCTATGCTGATGCAAATCCATCAGAAAAGGCAGGTTACAAATCAGAAAATTTAAGTAAAGTGGAACAAAACCATTATGATTCTATCCAAATGTCAGAATCATATGCTATTCTCATGGTACTAAGTAATTTTAAAGAACCTCTCAACATAGTTACAGATTTGCAATATGCAGAAAGAATTGTTTTGCATATTGCAACCACTGAATTTATACCAGATGATACAGAATGGTCTTTATTATTTATTCAGTTACAATATCTAATCAGAAATAGGAATCATCTCATATACATAACACATCTGATCCCATATAAGTCTGGTAGGTCATCTAACACAAGGCAATATGGAAATTGATTAATTATTGATTGAAAATGTGCTGAAGGCTTCAGAATTTCTTAAGAAACATCATGTCAATAGCAAAGATTTTAAAAAAGACTTTTGCATCACATAAAAATAAGCCAAGGAATTTTTTTTTAAAAAGTCTTACTTGTTCTTTATACAACCAAACACCATTACCTGCAGAAAGTAACCCAAAGGATACTCAAAGGAATGAAATCTGGTGGGTAGATGTGTTCCATTTTGTAGAATTTGGAAAACTAAAATATGTACACCATTGATACTTATTCAGGTTTTCAATGGACAACTGCTTTGAGTTCAGAAAAGGCTAATTTAGTAATCATACATTTACTAGAAGTTTTAGTCATCATGGGCATACCTGCACAAATAAAGACTGACAATGCTCCAGCATTTGTCTCTAAGAAAATGTAATAGTTTTGGCTTATTATAATATAAAGCACATTACATGTATACCACACAATCCTACAGGCCAGACAGTTATAGAAAGACCAAATCGAACTCTAAAGGATATGTGAAATAAGCAGAAAGGGATGATAAATACCCCCAGAAATAGATTGCATAATGCTTTATTAACTTTGAATTTTCTAAATGCTAATGGGAAAGGAATAACATCTGGGGAGAGACTTTGGATGCTAGATAAAACTACAGAATTAAATCAGTTGATATACTTTAAAGATGTACTGACTTCAGAATGGAAACCAGGACATGTGTTACATTGGGGAAGAGGTTTGCTTTTGATTCCACAGAAGAAGAAAAGTTATGGATACCATCAAAATTGATAAAGATTCAATTTGAACAAGAGACATCTCTTAATCATGTTACAAGATAATAGTTCATCAAATAGCATGGCCATTTAATCTAAACTAACCTATAAAACAACAAATGCTTTTTATTTGATCAGATATAACTTGCCAAAAGAGAATCTCCCCCAAGTTAGAGTGGGGGAAGGGTTTTGTTTCTGTCTTTTCAGGAAAATGAAGACATTCAGAGAAAGAATCTGAAGACTATCAGACAGATGAGACATCTGAAGAAAAAGGACAAATCATCTGAAAAAAAAGTCCCAAGAAAAAGAGTAAATTGGTCTTTTGGTATATCACATTTCCAACAGGATAAAATTTCATAAATTTTCTAAATGTTTGTTTCTGATGTTCTCTACAGGCATATAAAACAAATAGTTTTTTTGTATCCCAGTCTTATTAAAACTTAAAGTTGGCTTTGGAGTTAGAGTGTAATTCTTTCTCCTAACCCAAGCATGCTTATTAAAATAAAATCCAAAATCTCTGTCTCATGTCAGAAGAGCCATCTAATATGGGACAGAATTAAGACAAATACTTAAGTACTACTTTATTGCCACTAATCTCATAATCCTTTGTTTTTATATTGATTCTTAAACAACTTTTCATAAAGTATGAGATTTATAAGATAAATATATAAATATATATATATACATACATATATATATTTTAAACTTCTTGTCATGATGTTAATGGTCATATAGAATACTAAATAAAAAGATTTCATCTACCTTCCTGTGTATGATTTTGGGTTTGAGTATCTATCATTTTTCTGTAGTGAACCATGAGCACACCTAACAGCAACCTTTTAAGTTCCCAAAAGGAGGACGGAGCCCCACAATGACAATTCCTCCAGAACTGTGATAACACCACCAAGCTGAAAACAAAACAAAACAAAACAAAACATCTAAAGATCGACTTTGGACTGCATACTACTTAGAATAATTTTTAGGTGGCTAGCTGAGATGATTCAGCCTAAGAGATTACTCTAGCCAGGACTTGAGATAAGCCCTGCACTTTCCCATTATGCAGAGGTTGAACAAAAAATGATACAGCTAATTCTCCCAGGACTTGACAATTAACCCATTTTTTTCAGGATCTCCTAAAGATGCCATTGCTCCAAGAAAGCAGAAAGTAAATTTAGAAATATGATGCCCACATTACCAAGAGGTAGGGTGGATGGTTTTTGGTCATTCGATGGGTTATAGATATTTGCCATTGTTTATGAAGGTTGGCTATCAGTTGTTATGGTTAGGAGGAAAGTTGAACAAAGGGAATTAGAGTCAAGGTTCTTGTTTTGAAAAGAAAAAAGAGATATAGATATGATAGGACAAAAGGGTAGATTATTGCCTCTACTCTGAAAAGACAGAAGTGACAATATAGATATAAGATAAAAAGGTAGATTGCCGAATCAACTTTTAAAAAGCAACTACTAGTTTTAAATGTTTTACATTGGATTGGATTTTGAACATTATATGCAAATTTTATATATTGATAAAAATTTAAGATTAATTTTGTTAGAATTTATTATACATACATTTTTATTCCTGTTCAAGGCATTATGCCTATACAACTCATTTAACAATATATGCAAATTTCTAGTCCTTGAAAATTATTATTACCAAGTGTTTAGGATAATAAGGGAATGCAAGTTAGTAGTTAATCACCCATTACAACCGAACTTGTAGCCACATTAGGTATGTTTTCAAGGTCAAACAAAGATATATCTTAGATAGACAAATCATCTTCAAACACTTCAGAGATCTACAGAATATGCCATTTAAGATGTTTTAATAACATAGGTTCTTTTTTTATGACAATAAGACATGTCTGCTCCAGGGAGCACCAATCTACTTCGGAGAAGATAATGGGCATTGAAGAAATTTCACATGGAGTATGACAAAAGTAAGCCACTGGGCAAGAAAATGCCCTTAACTCGACAGCTGACAGTTTGCTGTCCTAAATGGGGAAGAGGACACAAAAGAGAGTGACTGCCAAACATTGTCAAGACAAAGTTGGACAGCCCTTCAGAATATCCTGCTTCACAGCAAGGTCTGTCCGATATGCTAGGCTTGTAGGCCCTTGAAGATGTATGCCCCAATGTTGCAAAGAAATCTTGGGTGACTATCCAGGCTGCCAGCTGTTTCTGTCATTTCTCACATGTTTTGGAAGTTGCTTGCTTACTCCGTTAATATTATTTTCTTTGTGGATCTCTGAGGGAACTGCAGACTGAATAGCTATAGTTTTCCTTGTTTACCAGATGCAGAAAGCAAGTTATGATAGAAGACTTTGGACTCACCAAGATAGGATATATATGGAATATTTTCTCTGAATTTGTCAAATGCAAATGGACTAGACATTGTTGAAGTATTTATTGCCTGTGTATTATATATATAGTTATTGTACTTATGGCATATAGTTTTATACCCTTTTTTATTTTAGACAAAAAGGGGAAATGTAGTGATATTTCATTTATATTTTAATAAATAAAGCTTTCCTGAAGTTCAGAATGCAAAACAGCCACACTGGTCAGACAAACAGGCCAGGTAGTGGTGGTAGTGCAAGGATTTTAGCCCAGTGCTAGAGAGAGATATAAGGAAGGATGAGACAGAAACTCGCTCTTTTTTCAGTCTGAAGACTTCATAGAGGTAAGAACTCTCTAGCGGCTGACTGCTTTGCTTTTCTGATCTTCAGGTTGAACCCCAGTATCTGTCTCTGGGTTTTTATTATTTATGCTACATACTAATGCCCAAACTTGAGGAAACAGAGAATGACAAAATGTGTCACAGAGACTCAAAAATCAACCCAAAGGACCCTCCTGGCCAGATCTGGGTGTTTAAGTACACAAATAAATACTTCTAGGAATACTTTACAACCAACTGAATACAGAGTTATACATCAATTCTGACGTAAACTAATAAGCAAAGCAGAAGACTGACAAGGGTGGCAGACTTGCCTGTTAATAACTCAAGGGAAAGAGTAGGTTTCATCTGAAGAAAACTGTCAGACACCTCTTTAATCAAGTATCAAAGCAAACATCATCAGTAACGACACACTGACACTGTGCACCACCTGATAAGATGCCAGCAAAAGAATGAGGTGTAGCTTCTTTGATTTCCCTCACCAAGTTGTGTAGCCTGTATCCATAATGAGGAAACATCAGACAAATTCAATCTGAGGGTCTGTTAACAAAATAACTGGACCATTTGAAAATGTAGCTGAGTTGTGGCGATTTGATGGTAGTTTTGTATCGACTCAGTATCCCAACTTTCTTTTGGTTACAGGAGCCAACATTATCATTTGCAGGGAACAAATATTGAGGAATTGAGGAATAATGGGGAAAAGGTCAGAACTTATTCGGACATGGAAGAGGTTAGAGATTTTTTTTTTTAAAAGTATGTGAATTGAAGGGCCTTTTAGCAGTATGAATGAGAAACGCCCTTCGAAGGTCCCCAGATGGTGGTGCTGTCTGGGGAATGGTGGAACCTTTAGACTGTGGAGCATTGCTGGAGGAAATGCCTCACTGAGTTAGGTTTGGGGTGATACAGTCTGGCCCCACTTTCTGTTTTCTTTTTCTCTCTCTGCTTCCTGTGTGCATATGAAATGTGATCCACCATCTTCCTGTTTTCTCTCTGCTTCCTGTGTGCATATGAAATGTGATCCATCATCTTCCTTTTTTCTCTCTGCTTTCTGTGTGCATATGAAATGTGATCCACCATCTTCCTGTTTTCTCTCTGCTTCCTGTGTGCATATGAAATGTGATCCACCATCTTCCTGTTTTCTCTCTGCTTCCTGTGTGCATATGAAATGTGATCTGCCATTTTGTACTGCTGCCGCCACGTCTTTCTCACCCACCACGATGGACTTTATCCTGCCAAAACTTAAAAAGAAACACTTTATTCCTGATGTTGCTGCTCTTCTCAAGGCTCTTTGTTGCTGTTTGGAGACAGGGTTTCTTAGAGCAGCCTTGGCTGTCCTGGAACTCACTTTGTATACCAGGCTGTCCTTGAACTCAGAGATCTGCCTGACTCTTGCTCCTGAGTATAAAGGGTGCACCCCACTCCCATCCCGACATCAGGGTATTTTGCTTGTTTGTTTTTTGTCTTGCACAGCAACAGAACAATAGTTACCATAGGCTACCTGCTGAATCTTGTTCAGCATAAGGTTTTGAAAACAGTTGAAGATATGCATCTTTTAGGAGGGAAGAAATTGAGCAATAAGATAGAATGTCAGGAAATGCTCAACCCACACTTTCCAAGATGGATGTACTTTGCATTTTCAACACTCTTGAAGGCTTTCACGATATCTTCCTGAGGAAAGCTCCATTCATAACACCAAAATAAAACCAACTGCAACACTTTGAGATTTCAGGTATGTTCTCTTCCACCATAAATTTTCACAAGAAAGGCATTAGCCAAATTCTACCCAGAGAAACAGACACCTGGAAAGACAGGAACCTAGGTGGGGCTCATTCCTGACTTGGAGTCTCCAAAGGTGTAACCTGGAACCTTCCTTTGCATATGGTCCCAAATCACACAGACATTAGAGGAAAGTTTGGAAGGGCATGAGGGATAATTAGAAAATCTTTTTTAATAAATCATTTTTGGCAAGGTAGGGCTACTAAATAATTGATTCAAAACATATATTTTGTTGTCTTGTTATACTCATTGGCTAGTCAAGTTGAATGTGTGTCCTTAACTCTGATGTGGCTGACCTTATATCTGACCACAGACTGTTGGACACAAGTAAGCAAAGTGTAGGGGGGGAGGGTAGGTGTGTGTGTGTGTGTACATGTGCTTATGTGTGCACATATATACATATGTCTGATTATCTCAGTCCAGAAGGAAAGCAGACATGTTTATGTCACAATAATTAAAAAACTTTTTTTGCCCTATAAATGAGCATCAGGCTTCAGTCCAAACACAACTGAGCAAAAAGACATGATCATTTTCCACCAATGCTGTGTAGATATTTATTTTGATAAATTTTTGGTTATTTTGGGGAGGGGGTTTAATGATGTTCTCTCACCGTATGTTTCAGGAGGTTTTTTAGAGATTAATAAACATGACAAACAGATGAGGAGAGATGAGGAAACAATCCTATCCTCAGTGGTGGATTCCCTGGGTGTGTTCATAGTTCTGTTTGCTCCCATCAGAAATTAGGACTCTAGAAGCCTGTGGCCACAAGGGTGGCAAACAGATGCAGGCAGGTATGCTTCTCTTTGAGACTATTTTCTGTGCTTCGGAGAGCACTTTCTGTGGGCCTAATTCTCGAATGTCTTAGATCAAAGCAAGCCTTTGAATCTTTAGTGTGGTGGCAAAGTAGGAGGGGGGACACTTGGGAGATGGCTCAGTCAATAAGGTGGCTGCCACAGAAGTCTGAGCACCGCTTCAGATCTCCAACCTGCAGAAGGGAAGGGAACAAGTGTGTACGAGTCAGAGGGGATTGAGGACACCAAGAAAACAGGCCTCTAAATCAACATGAGCAATGCACAGGGCCTGCATGGGTGCCCCAGATGGGGCCTAGGGATGAACACGTGTTCCCAACCCCAACCCGGAAGCCATCTCCAGTTGATAACCGCTTGCAAATGAAAATTTAGTTTCCGCCAAGGGCGTCTTGCTGGGGAGGCCCTAATCCCAGCAGTAGATGCCAACAGAAAACAAACTCAGCAGCGTCTTTGGAGGTTCTCTGTGCCGCAATGTCCGCTCAGGGCTTTTCCAAAGAGAAAGGAAGGAAGGGAGGGAGGGAGGGAGGAAGAAAGGATGGAAAGGTTGTCTCATTGTTTTTTATTTAATTTATATTCTCTCTTTCTCTCTCCATCTTCCTCTCTCCTCCCCTCCAGTCCTTTGGCTTCCGGGTCCTGGCTGTGTGAATGAGTGGTCTTTGTTCCTTCCATTTCTTTGTTTTGTCTAATTCCAATGTGTTAGTTTTTGTTTTATTTTATTCTATTTTACTTTATTATTGTCGCTTAGAAGTCTGTTTTCTAATAAGAGACAGAAAGGGAGGAGAGGTGGGAACTGAAGGGGGTGGAAGGCAGGGGTGACCATGATCAGGACATGTTGAGAAAAAAGTCTATTTTTAGTAAAAGAAAAGGGGGCAGCTAGGGGCAGCAAAATGCGTCAGAGACTGGAGCGCTGTGCTGGTGAGATGCACTGGGTGGACCCCTGCAGCCCGCTGGCCAGTCAGCCTTGCTGAATCAGTAAGCACCAAATTCCCAAGCAAGGCCCCTTGTCTTCAAATGGAGAAAGCCAGAAGCTTCTAGATCACACTGTGGTGACAGTCAAAGTCAGTAAGCTTTACTTTTTCATTTCATTATGCAGTTGGTGTAGTTTCAAAAATTCTTGAAGAATGATTTTTATGGGCAATGATAGTATTATTTAACTGGGCCTTAAAGGGGGGGGGTAATCCACAGTTGTTTTTGTAAAAATAAATTAGGTTGAAATTTGGAGCATAGATAAACAGAGTAAGTCTTGTTTGTCTACGTTGTTCTTTAAAATATTATACCAATTTGTAATGTGGGAAAATCTAGAAATTTCTGCCAGGTAATACACATTGAGGCTTCTTCTATCCAGGAGCATGGAGGAGGAAATAGCTCAAAGGTGGCTTTTCTTAGAGGTTCTCATCCTTGTCTTATGGTCTCTGCTTTCACACACAAGAAGCCATCACACACAAGATCGTCCACCTGTCAACAGCTTTTCATGAGGGAAGCAATCCCACGACAGTTAACATGTATGATGACATGTTAACATGTATAATGATGATACAATAAACCCTGGTTTGGGAAGTGTAAACAGGTAGGGAAGAGGAAGAGAAGAAAGAGGAAGAGAAGGAGGAGGGAGAGAAAGAGGAAGAGAAGGAGGAGGGAGAGGAAGAGGAAGAGGAGTGCCTCTTAAAATATGGATAGGAAGAGTTTTGTCCCCTCAAATTAGTCTAACCTAAAAACGGCACTTGTTTTAAAAACCTTGAGAAGTGACAGGCATGGTGAGGCACTCCTATGATCCCAGCACCCAGCATAAAGATCAGGAGTTGAGGCCAGCCTGGACTGCGGAACAAGCTTCAGATGAACCCGGCCTATGTTGTGACACCCTGTCTCACCCCCAAATACTACAATACTACACAAACAGATGGACAGACAAGAAAAACTTTAGGTCCTCTGTAATTCCAACACAGGAATTTCATGTTAAAGGCATTGGTTTTGATATGATTGTTCTAGAACAGGTGCATCCCAAAGTAGCCTAAGAGCCACTCAGCGTGGCTTAGCGGCCTAACAGAGTTACCCGTGCTCTCCAATCAGGGTTGGCTGTGGAGTTTGTGCTGCCTAATAAACATGGGCTCCGTTCACAGAGCTTCGTGGAGCCAGAGTCACAATCCAGGAGGGAAGCTATGGATCATCAGCGCTGCGTGACAGCAGGGTGTGCTGGGAACTTCTCCGATCTGTTGATTTGGGAATCGAATTGAGGGGAGACATACCCAAATCGTAGTCCCCTTTCATCTAACGTGTGCCTATTGTAAGCACGAGGCTCCATACTCGAGTAGCCTGCCTTTCAGATAATTGCCAAGTATAAAAAAAGACTTAAAGCCTCGACCCCAAGGGGTATTTAGCATGTGATTTGTGTGACTTCATGTTTTCACAGAGTTGACTACATGCAACAAAGCCAAGATGGTTTGCTGCTGCTTTGGGAGGCTCAATTGTCACAGTCCTTTTAGGAAACAACCTGAAAAATGTATGAAGGACTTGAGTGTGCTCACGACTTGATCTTGAACTCAGTTTAGGCTTCTTTGGGTAGGTAGGTTCCATCACTGACCTTCAGTGAACTTGCGGGATATTAGTCTACAACACACTTTGGTTTGGGTTTTGGTTTTTTATCTTTTTTTAAAATCTTAATTCTTTATTGATTCTTTGGGAATTTCACCTCATGCACCCCAATCTCACTCACCTCCCAGTCCTTCATATGCTGACAGAACAAGCATATGAAACAACAACGACTCAAGCAGTGTGCGCCTGCAGGTCACTTCGGCTCTCAAACATGAACCTACTTTGCTTATCCGGAATCCTCTACTTCTGCACTATAGAAAATCAAGTTTGAGGTGGGTTTCTTTGGGGAGGGAGGGTGCTGAGGAAAATTGAGGGGGGAGGGAGAAAGTGGACTATGGTGATTTTGTGTGTTTGAGGCCTGAAGCGGAGTCTTAAAGTTGGCCCTAAACAAATCTTCACCGAGATGAGCATGTATAGTCCTATATAAACTCAGTTCTCACACTATAATTTAAACTTATTTTTCAAGGTTTCCTATTAAACTTTTCTTTCCTAGGAATTGGCGCTATAGCGACAAGGTGACTCCTCTGGTCTCAGCCAGTTCAAGGTGTGCATATGTAAAATTCTTCTTTCCTAGTCTAAGGCGTAATTGTGGGCTTATCTGCCTGCTCCAGACTGTTGGCCGTTCCCAGGAGCCCTGTGTTCCTGCGCCTCTGGTTCCCACGGAACAGAGGGCAGATTTGGATGTGGGGTCATGACACAGAACACTGGCCTGCCGGGATGGCAGTGAGACTTCCCACTGCCCACCTGATTGCACAGTCAGTTCCGAAGTTCAGCAACAAAGGGGCACTTTCATCTCCGCCTCGGACCTTGTCCTTTCCTGGAAGTGAGAAAGCAGCTGGCACTAGTACACACACTCAAACCAAGACTTTCCTGGTGTCCTTAAGTCTCCTGATAACCAAAGGACAGAGGTGAGTCTGCAGCTCTCCCTGGGAGCCACTCAGAGGCATGGAGTGAAGTTGAAACACTCTGGAAGTCCCTTAACTGTCCAAGGCACCTACTGTACATATGAAGCCCCCTTAACCCCGCTTTCCTCATGGAGCCTGGGCTGGGGCAGCTGTACAAAATGGAAAATTACAGAAACAATAATAAATTTCTCAAAATCAATATGTTATTTCTTTATAGTCTTAGTTTTGGAAAGGATAAACATCTTAATTTTTCCTTGCAGGAGTGAGGCATTTCAATTTCCCCTTTATGGTGGGTGCAGGAAGGGACTGAGGAAGAGTGTTTAGCCTGCTGGTGTTTAGCCTGGAAAGTAATTAAATGTCTGTATTTGGTACCATGACTTTGTTACAATATAAGATTGTAAAAGACAACATTACATTTCTCTTAACTGCTTGGTAATGCACATCCATAATTAAATCCAAATAATGAGCACAAAGCTATAGATTGGGCTTTCTCCATCTATGTTATCATATTTGTTGCTTGTTTGATTTAATCATCATTCAGTCTGATGTTTTATGCATTGTCGATGTAAAAACAGATTTTTTTGTTTATGACAATTCTTATTTTCTAGATTATTTTAATGAATGCTTTCTTGGACTTTATATGTAGCAGAGAAGAGCTCAGCAAAGTTCTGCGAAGCACTTCTTGAACTTGCGATTGAATGTGATTATGTTTACAAGACCGGCTTTCTCTTCGGTTCAGCACATTAAGCACCATTGTCTCAGCAGCCTTGCTGTGTCAAGCTGTTATTTCTGGCATTTCATATAAGCATGAGGTCAAGAAGAACAGAAAACACCAAATAAATTTCTCAGCAGGAATTCCAGCTTCCCTTCCCCTATAAGTTCATACTTTCAATTTCTAGGAAGAAAAAAATATCTTACGGGGGATAAGATTATTTGAAATTTTGCTCTCATGGCTTATAGAACATTGATTGTATTGTATTCCATACCTCGGTGGAAAATCTGTATAGTAGATACATCCTATAAATCGTGGATTATACAGAAAGAATAATCCTCCAATGAAGCGTATTATGATTCTTGTACCCATGCCTCCTGAGTCCTTCCTCAGATAATATTCCTCCAGGAATATAAACCATGATGGCATCTTGTTTCCGACTTCCAATTGTTTGGTGTGCTCTAAACTTTGATGTCTGAATGTCTTTAAAACATGTAATCACCATGATGCATAAAACAAAGCAGTCTGACATTGTTTGTCTTTGTGTGATTGAAAAAAATGCAAAAATAAATTGTCTGTATAGTGCTGAAAATGGAGGTTGGGATTAAATTGACCTAAGGTTAATGATAGGATGAAGATCAACTGTCAAGTAGCAAGAAAATGTTATCGCCTTGGCAATAATTAATGTTGAGCAGCGACTGGAGTTCAGATTATTGTAATGAGAGATGATATGGTGTTCCAACTGTCCAGAGGTCAATGTTACTTGACTTCCTAGGGTTGGGGGTAAATCAGGAGGACCTTCCAGTGAAAACAATGTAACTGGATACAATGAGGTTTCCGGCTGAGGTTCACCAGAGGCATTGTTAGTGTGTCCAGAGTGAGTTTATACAATAAGTAGCAGTCAATGTTTTAGGGACATCCGCCCCTGAATGGGCATGCTGGGGAGATGAGCCAGGGAGCTGTTTACTCAACTGCAGAAAACAGACCAAAATTAGCGTTGTCAGGCTTGCAAATGTTGGCTATTCTCCTATAATCCTAATGAGCCTGTTCTTAAATCCTTCATTTTCTGAATGGCACCATTCTTCCCATAACGTATCCCCAGTTGTCCTTGCCCTGATGATGTATTACACCAATATATCATTAACGCAGCAGATATATTAGACTCATACATTATCAGAGCAAAGCACTCTAGGGGTGATGTATTTTGTGAGCAATGGCTCCATCTTGGGCAGTGCAGGCACAGTAGCAGAACCAGTTTGATGAGACAGAGGAGTCTAGGCTGCAGCGCTGGCATTGACTCCAGTGGTAAAGAGTGACCTCAAGCGTCATCTGTGCCCCAGTTTCTATTGGAGCTTCGATTTTGAACATCAGTGGCAGGAAGTCTTCCATAAGAGAAGACGGTCTCCAGGCCACAAGCTCTTTCCGGTCAGGTAACTTCATCTTGAGGACAGAGGACATGTGCCCCAGCTGTGTTTGGTTTCCTGACCATTTTTCCTTCAACACTCTGTCAAGTCTTCTAATCTAGGATAGGTGTGTTCCAAATCGTGAGCTCAGTACATAGATAGAAGCAATTCTACAGAGGCTCAATACTGCCACAGAACAGCTCTGAAAAGATGGAGAAAATCAGTGAATTTTCCCCAAAGTGTGTCTGTCAGCTCTGCACTCTGCTGCTCCTGAAGAATGAGGTAGAAGGTTCTAGTACTTCCTCAGTTAACTTTCAAAAAGGATGGATGCTGTCGATCTCCATCTTCACTCTGTCAATAATTGATGTAGGACTTCAGGCTGCAGTAGGGAGGGCCTTGGGAATATCTGTGGGTGGATTGACTGTCCCTATGAGATAGGGCTGTGCCTCATGGTGTAGTTAGTGTTGTGCCTTCTTTACTTTTGCTGTGATCAAATATTATGAGGAAAGACGATTAGGAGAGAAAGGAATCATTTTAGCTTGCAATTCCAGGTTCCCGCCATCATTGGGGGAGGTCAAGGCAGAGGGACTTGAAGCAGCTGTCCCATCAGCCCACCTTCTGCAATCTTACACTCCCCAGGAAGCGAAGACAAGGGGAAGGTGCTACCTACATTAGAGTGGGTCTTCCCACATCAGTTAACACAATTAAGAAAACCCAGGGCTAGAGAAATGGCTTATTGATTAAAATCACTTGTTATTCTTACAAAGGACTTAAGTTCATTTTCTATCACCCATTTGGTGGCTCAAAAATATCTATAACTAGTTTTAGAGACTCCAACACCTTTTTTTTGTGTGTGTGTGTGTGCCTTCTAAAGCTACCAGGCATGCACCTGGTGCAAATATACACATACCAACAACATACTCATATTCATAAAAATAAATATTAAAAAAATAAAGAAAACCCTTCAGAGACATGCTGACAGGTCAGCATCACCAAGACAGTCCTGCATCCAGACCCCTTCTTAGGTGATTATGGGTTGTGTCAAGTCACAGTAAAAACCAGTTGTCGCAGTAAGTGTTGGACTCTACACAGCAAAACCCCAGATGGATTGAAAGTCTTTCTAGGTAAAAATCAGATTTCTTATTCCTTGCCATGCAGAGCAAAGTATAGGTAATATGACCTACAAAAAAGTACGAGGAAAAAAACAGGATATTTACAATAACTTAAAGGTAAGCTGGCTAGAAACTGGGTTTTTACAACAACCTAAATGTTCAAAACTACAAAATTATTTCAGTCTATCATGCAAAAAAATAGTGGACACCTCTGTATATTTCTCAAAAATAATCACAGAAAACAGTTAATGGCCCATAATATGAAAAGACCACGTCCCGCAAGCAATAGCATCCAATCATTCCTCTTTGTAAGAAAAATTATGCATGTGAACACATATGCATACTCCAGGGTCTTTGTGCATGTACAGGGCTTAAAGATGCAAGCTCAGACATTAACAGCAATTGCTTTTGGGTGGTACAGCTACCATTGAATCTGGTGGTTGCTTATTTGCAGTAGCTTCGTTTTCTAAACTGAACTATTTAAAATTGACTTTAATACACTAGAATGACAGGGAGGGCTAAGATGGCTGGGAAGAAAGAAGAGTAGGGAGAGCCAGTCGGAGACACAAGCGGAAGCTAGAAGAGCCTTGACTGCTAAGCTGAGGGGGGCGTTTTCTTCCACGCGGTATATTTTATTGGTGCTATGTAAAAAAAAAAAATCACAGTTATCTAAAGTATTGACAGGCTCATTTTATATTCAAATTTTGGGGCAATTTGATTCTTTGCCAACCCAATAAACTTCAGCAGGAATCACATCCTCTCAGGGCAGGTGAGGAGCGCATTGGTATTGTTGACTTTGCTC
Organism: Ondatra zibethicus; assembly: GCA_004026605.1. Taxonomy (NCBI): domain Eukaryota; kingdom Metazoa; phylum Chordata; class Mammalia; order Rodentia; family Cricetidae; genus Ondatra; species Ondatra zibethicus. The sequence goes on along the minus strand of PVIU01000189.1, from coordinate 120,218 downwards.
ACAAGGCAGGGCGCCACCTTACCTGCCAATGTCCTTTGTGAATGCCCAATGACTCACCGCTGTTGACGTGCATGGGAACAGCTGTGTGTGAGCTGGTGGCCTCTCTCTGTTATTTTAACATTTGCTGCTGTGATAATTTAAAATCTTCTTTCTATTCTTCCTATAATGCTGCAACCAAGTCACTCAAGAGTTCATTAAGTAGAGAGCTGTAAAGCACTCAAAACTCAGGGGCTTCAGAGCAGAACTCAGGCATGCTAAACCTCTAGCAGGAGGCCAAATAGTCACCACACTGCTCTGCACTTCTAACTCAGAGAGAGCATTTCAAAATACTAGAAGAAATCCAGGGACAATAAAAATCAGCCTCAAAACAAATACCTGCTTCTGTGCAGACCTATGAGCCCTCTGGTTGTGTCCTCCCACCCACACTTCATATCTAGTCCAGGGTGAAAGTAGGCTTGAATTATGCAAGTTTTGAATTATACAAGATGGTTTAGGCAGGAACACATTCTCTGTGAAATGCAACCACCCATCAGGCGAGCACGGGATGAGGTAAGGTGGGAGTGGCTGGGCGTGGCAGCAGAGGAATGGCTAAGAGCAAGTTGGAATGAAGGTGTTAAGAGGTTAAGGTTTTGGAAGCTTCCCCAGATTTCTCCTCAGTGGAGAGGGTGAGTTGGAGGCAGGAGTAGGTGGGGTCTGGGAGGTGACAGGAAAGGAGCAAGGGAGATTTAACTATTAAAAGAATCAGTGCAAGGCTATAGGGAACATGTTTATCTGTCTTCTACTAACAAAGAGGCTATTTGTTAGTATAACAACAAATGCTGCCATGTTCACCCACTCCCACCTTACCCATTTCCTCCCATTTCTTCCTGATAGGAACAGAAAACAACCAAAAACTTCCAAGAGGCATGCATGGGAAGGCTTTATTATTAATACACCAATTATGGTTTCTCTTTCTTGATCATTGCTGTGTTAAATTTTAATTATACTATATATGAAACTATAAAATATAATGTAATTTTGATTATAAAAGTAATGTGTGCTTTAAACCAAGTATGGTGGCACATTCCGTAAATCCCAGAACTCAGGAGGCAGAGGCAAGGTTGGTTTGGTCTACACAGCAAGTTCCAGATCAGGTAGGTCTACATAATGAGACCCTTACTCAAGAAAAGAAAAGAACGAAAAGCGTAATGCATGATTAAAAGAAAAAGAAGCAAATTCAGATAACGCAGAAGAGGGGACTGAGGGTGTAGGACGGGGGTAGATACTCGCCATGTGTGCAGCTCTAGGTTCAAGCCCCAGCACTCTCACATGTGAACACACACATACATGTTCATCTACATATGCACAGAGGGTGTTTAAAGGAGAAAACGATTGTATTGTTTGTTTAATTGATTTTTTTAGTTCTTTATATATTCTAGATATTAATCTTCTGTTGGAGGTACAGTTGGTAAAGATTTTTCTCTGCCTCTTTACTCCATTGAGGTTTAGTTTTGGGGATCCTCTTTGCTCTGTGAGTCCTCCTAAGAAAGCCATTGTATGGCATGTTAAAGGAAAATCACTACTCTGTAGTTTCAAAATATTTGATACTTTTAACAGCTACTTTTGTGCAGAAAAGGCAAATGAACCAGAAACAATGCCTAGAATGAATGATATTATAGTAAATTGTGCCCTTGCAGGTCAGAAGGTTTATAGGGGGTGTCAGTTTTGTGTTTGGTGTTTATGTGTACTATCCATTTCAAATTAATTTCTGTAAAAGATGGAAGATGCTATCTACGTTTCTTTTGTTTTGTGCATGTGGGTAGTAGTTTTTCTGGGAACTTCTCTGCTCACTGCTTGATTTTTGGGCCTTTGTTAAAAGCCAGTGGCCTAGCTTTCCAGGCTCATTTGTTCAGTTCATCTGCTCTCCTTCCACTGTCTTGGTTATAACAGCTGTATAGTAAACTAAAAGTGTAATGCAGTCAACTTTGGCCTTGTTGACGTCGTGTTGACCACTCTTCTTTGGCCTCTTTGATAAACTTTGGGACTGATTTGTTGATATCCACTAAGCTACAACGATTTTAACAAATTCAGTGAATCTGTTTACCCAGTTTGCTATTTTGACAATATGGGTCTTCTTATCCATGAATGTGGAATAACTTTCATCTAGTTCTGCTCTGAATTCTTTCATCAATTTTCTGGTTTTCATCATAGAGATGTATACATTCCGTTAGACTTATTTATTCTGAACAATTTAGAATAAGTGGCAATTTTTTGTTTGTTTTCAAGACAGAGTTTCTCTTTGTGCAACCTTCCTGTCCTGGAACTTACTCTGTAGACCAGGCTGGCCTTGAACTCAGAGATTCACCTGCTACTGCCTCCTGAGTACTGGAATTAAAGGCATACACCACTACCATCTGTCAGATGTGTTTTTTTTTTATCACAGTTTCCCCACCCTCAACTCCTCCAAGATCCTCCCCACCTCCTCACCTCCCCACCTCCCCACCTCTTCACTCTCCCAAATTCACACCCTTTCTCATAAGAAAACAGACAGACATAAGAATAAATAAATAAACAATATAGAATTAAAAACAAACCAACTAGAATAGGATAAAACAAACAAACAAACAAAAAGAGCCAATGAAAGAGCACAAGAAACAGATAAATTCAGAAACACACAAACTCATGCATACACAGAAATCCTATAAAAACACAAAATCAGAAGTCATAATATATAAGCAAAAGACCTGTAACGTTTTAAGAACAAGACAAAATAATGCCCAGATAAAGCATTATGATACAAAAAGAAACAAACCAACACAAAAACAACAAACAAAAATCCTCCTTTGAGTTTGCTTGGTGTTAGCCATCTGCTGCTGGGCACAGGGCACGTCCTGAAGTGTGGTTTGTAGACCCGGTGAGAGTCCATTGGAGAATACTAATTTCTCCTTTGTGAGCGGTTCTCAACTGCAGGTGGCTTCTGGCTCAGGAATGCGGGCTTATGTCCACTTCTTCGCTAGCATTGGGATCTTGTCTGGCTTAGACCTGTGCATGTCCTGTGCATGCTGTCACAGTCTCTGAGTTCATATGCGTATCTGTACTGTCGTGTTCAGAAGACCTTGTTTCCTTCATGTCCTCCATCCCCACTGGATCTTTACAGTCTCTCTGCTTCAGCTTCTGCTGAGTTCCTTGAACCCTGAAGAGAGAGATCTGATGGAGACATCCCATTTAGGACTGAGTGTTCCAAGATCTCTCGCTCTCTGCACATTGTCCAGTTGTGGTCTCTGTTTGCTCCCATTGACTACAAGAGGTTGATCAAGAGCAGGGCTGGTCTGAGTACATCCAAAGGCCATTAGGAGTCATTTTCCTTCAGCAGAACAGTAATATTCAGTCTTCCCTTAGACCATGGCTTATCTAGTTTCAGGTTCTTGACCATCCAAGCAGTATCAAGCATATCAAACTCAGACATATCAAACAATATCAAACTCCATCCCAGGGAGTGGGCCTTAAATACAATAACGTTGTGGTTGGTAACTCACAAAACTTTTGTGGCACTATGGTGCCAGTGTATCTTGCAGACAAGTCATTGTAGCTCAGAGGGTTTGTAGCTGCATGAGCATTTACCTTTCTCTTCTGGAAGCATGCAAAGCTGCTTCTAGCACCATGAACACTAGGCAGTAGGGAGGATGGCTCCAGGTGGAACCAGCTTGACTTCTCCATGTTCAGTGAGTTCTATGGGTGTTGTCTTCAGCGACAGCACTTCACCATTAGTGTGGAGAGCAACCAAAGCTGTGCCAATCACTATGGGAATTTCCATGGGGCTCTTGGGTACTGCATCACCTTGGTTAATTTGGCCCATTCTAGGAACTAGAAGTTTCATTTAGTTGTGACTTTTGTCTATTTGGGGCTTTGTCTCCTCTGTTATTTTTTTTAATATTTATTTATTTATTATGTATACAATATTCTGTCTGTGTGTATGCCTACAGGCCAGAAGAGGGCACCAGACCCCATTAAAGATGGTTGTGAGCCACCATGTGGTTGCTGGGAATTGAACTCAGGAGCTATGGAAGAGCAGGCAATGCTCTTAATCTTTGAGCCATCTCTCCAGCCCCGTCTCCTCTGTTATTTAATGATTCCATTTAGGCAAATGTGTTTTAACTTCAAATTTTACTTAACCATTCCTCATATTATAAGAAAGCAATGAACACTAGATATAAACCTTCCAACCTGTAAGGATACAGCTTGCTGTCATATCATTAGTTCTGGCATGTTTTTTTCTCCACTTCATTTGGATTTCCTATACAAAGAATCATGTAATCCATAAGAAGCCCACTCCTGATTCTTCCTTACCAAACTTTCTACCTTCTATTCCCTTTTCTTCTCTTCTTTGACTAGGAAGGCTCTCTGGAGCAATGTTAAGGAAGAGTGGAGAGGGGATGCCTTGCCTCATACACCATCTTAGCAGGGAAACATCTAGCTTCTCACCATTAAGCAATATGATAACTGCTGAGTTTTTGTAGATATTCTTTATGAAGAGGGATTTTCCACATTTCCTAATATTCCAAGGTTTTAAAATGTGATTAAGTGTTCCATTTTACCAGATGCTTTTTCCTGTATGCATTGATATGATAATGTAATTTTTATAGAAGTGAAGGATGTGCTGATATGGTTTCATCAGTTATAACAAATGTATCATCTTTAGCCTGTTGATAGGATGGATTAGAGTAATTGATTTTCAAATGGTGTACAAGCCTTTCAGATCTGGGGTAAATCCCATTTGATTATAATATGCAATTCCTTTTAGACATTAGCGCATTGTCTTTGCTAATATTTTATTAGGGATTTTTGTATCTGTGCTTATGAAAAATACTGTTCTTCAGTTTTCTTTTCTTGTTATATCTTTGTCTAAACTCAAATTGACTTGGAAAATATTCAGAAGATTGGATGATCTCAGGCGTGATTTTAAAACCCGAGTGCAGCAAAGAAACCGTGGGTTCCCACAGCCCTGGCAGGAGTGACTTGATTGGACAATGCTTGGCACTGACGTCAGCTGCTCGTCCTGATTCCCTGTTCCTCACAACTGCCTCAGTTTCCTAACTGGTGCCTCTGGCTCCCAATGACCTTAAAGCTCCCGAGAGACTCTACCTAACCTGCTATTGTGACTCAGGCCCTCTACCTTGTGCTGATGTGCTTTACACAAAAGGTACGGATTTGTGACAATGGGACACACCAGGGACATGCTCCCACCACCTAAGACTCGCTATAGCTGTCCTGAGAAGTGACCAGACTCACACCACTGCATCCCAGGAGGGCAGGAGCTTTGCCGGTATGCATTTAGATTGCTCCTAAACTGTACTATCAGAAAGTAAGAAGGATTAAATGTTTTGCAGTCATTCTTTTTCCTCAATTTATGCACATACATAGTAAATAAATAAACAATTGCAATAAAAATACATCTAGGTAGTCGACCCAGATTTTAGAAAATCCATTTTTATTTTAACTACTGAATACAAAGAAATATTAAAGAAAGATACAGTTACACATAAAAATGATATTCTTTAAGACATTTTTATTTGTTTCATTTGTCATTATTTGTGTGCGCATATGTACACATGTTTGTGTTCATGTGTGAATGTGTGTGAGTGTCTACAAAGATGCAAGGTAGGCAACACCTCAGAGCTTCCCTGACCATCTCAGGACAGGTGGATGCCATTCTGCCTAAGTCAGTCATTGGTGAAAAGCATCACCAGGGAATTTCCAGGCACTTGAATTCCCTCTGGCCTTGTGAGCCATGTGGCTCCAGCAACAGAGTTTCTCCTTCAAGAAAAGTCTTCAGGCACTGGAAAGATGCACTGACATCTTAAGAATGCCAAGGGCAGCAATCAGGTATACCCTGGACTTGTTCTAGACTGATGCTGAGATGCTCAAGAACTGGTAATCTTCTGGTATAGCCCGTTCTCTTGGTTCTCGGGACAATTTGGAGGTGAATTGTAAAAACAAAATTGATTCCAAGGCAACAGCACTTGGCTTCTATAGGAAATAGGACTAAAACTTCGCTATTGAATTAGTTAGGATTTTCTCATCCATGGAATTCTGTTTTCTGCTTAGATCTCAACAACCATTGCAGCCTGTTAGACATCTGACTGTTTTCAAGTCATTATTGGGTGTTAGGTATAAGAAGAAATATTGAGCTCGAACCCGTTGGCAAACTCAAAGGATGAGTTTACCCACTGTTTTCTATGACTGTGTTCAACCATGTTCAACCCAGCACCCTACACAGATGCTTCTCCCCGCTCCTAGCTCCGTCTCCCGCTTTCTGATATTCGTTGTACAACCCAGGTTGATTACAAACTCATGAGCCTACTGCCTCAGCTCACTGGATACTTACTGGGTACAGGGGTGTGTTCCAAAATGTTTAGCTTCGGGGGCCATTTCATTAGCTTGAATGCCCTTCCTCAGGGCTTCGGTACTGTTCACACTCTCCCCCGGCTCTAGGTTCCCCCATCATAGCAAGACATAAACAATATCATCCCTGTCTCCATAGAAACACCTCAAATTACAGATGCTGAAGTCTGACATCCATTCCCAGTGCCCCGTCCACTACCATAGGCTGTCAGAGACATTAGTGTAAGAGTTTGAGGACAAAGGATGAAGATGTTGGCACAACTTGGAGCAGGGAACAACTTAGAATGAAGAAAATTACAGATACACAATGCGAAGATCTTCAGTAATGGGCTTTCCAGGACATTTCATGTTGCCAGCTACTACTACTTCAGACCCTAGCTTGCAGCCCTATTGTGTTCTTTCTCTCTCCCTCTTCTTCTCCCCCATCCCAGAGTCTCCTACTTTTATTTCCCCTCCTGATCACATAAAACATGGCAGCCAACTTAACTGCCAACCTCTCTCTGAGCCAGACTCTGCACCACTGCTGTCTCTCTAGTGAGCGCGTCATCATGTGGCCTCAACCACACTTGGCAGGAGTTTTGAAATTCATTTTTCTTGTGCTCCTGCAGGATCGATTTCTTCGACAGGGTTTATTGCACCCTATAATGTGTAGACCGGGGTGGGACAGGGTGGAGTGGTTCTTGTTACAGACGGAGAAAAATGAAATGATTTATCTCAGAAAAAGGAAGGCTAAAGAACAATTTAATAGTCTTCAAATAAAAATTTTATTAGCATCCTGAGAGATGAGAGTGGTGACTCCTATAATTCCAAATTCCGGAACAACTTTGAAATGCATATGTTTGTACGTGTTTTTGCTAATTTTCTAATGAGTTTGTATAGACTTGCTTTTTAAACATATACTGGAGAGGTCAGAGATGGGTTGGTACTAGATAATGTGTCTGATGGCAGAAGAACTTTATATATACACTATATAGACCTTTATAATGCCACAGTGTGGATAATGAAGAGAGACTACATAAGCATTCTTCAACCCTGGAAAAGCAGAAGTGGCATGACTGGGAAGGAAAAGGGAGGAGTGGGGAGCAGAAGGCACAAGGGAACCATTTTATTGCACTGCAAAACTTCTGAAAAGGGGTTTCTATCCCTTTGATGAGAGAGAAGCACACCACAAAGTCCTTCCACACCAGCTTGTGACGATCCCAGATCTCTCAGCTGAGACTCCATGTCCAGAAGCTGCTAGTACAAACCAGACACATAGAGCACACTTCAGCCAGGAACAGTGTTCCTTGGAAGAGCTTCCCCCGAGCTTCTGAGAACTAAACAGACAGTTCGCATGTGCGGCCCTCTTCTCTCAGCGGCTCCCATATGTTGTTTTCCTGAAGATGGTACAGAATGAGCACGCGACCAGAACAAGACGGAAAGGAAGAGTGTCTTGGTTGTCGTCTATTGATTCAGTACCTGGCTCCAGGGGTTTATAAACAACAGGAGTTCATTTGACTCATTCTGGAGCTGAAAAGTCCAGACTTGTGGTGTGCTCAAGCATCTGGTGAGGCTTCTTGCTGTGTGTGGCAGAAAGGATGCATGGCCAGATGGGAAGCTGATAGCTTAAGGCTCTTACTCTCCAGAAACCGCTCATTCCACCTTGGAGCCTCTCTTTTATGGCCACATCTAATCTTAATTTCCTCCCCATGCCTCTAATTTAGAGTATTTGATTTCTAACACACGAATTCTAGGACATGCTCATGTTTAGATGATCATCCTACTGTCCTACGAAAAGTTGCACAGCCTGATTCCCTAAGACATCCTGGTTCCTCCACCCCATGGATCTTCTAGGGAAGGGAAAACCATGCTAAATAGCCGGTGAAGTCAACTGGGATATCTTTGCAGTTTAGCTCAGCATGGGCTGTGACCCTGCTCATTCAATGAAGAAACTTTTCTAGATTTTGGAGCATGAAGAAGGATACAAGGATTACTTTAGGTGGAGCAAGACAAACAGGTGAAGTGGTACAGTAGGAAAGAAGGAGACTGGGAACCAATGACTCACCATGAGACGCCCATTGTCAAGGTCCTGCTGTTCTATACAACGATGCAATACAGTTTGACTGCCTGATGCTTATGGTATTATTCAAAACAATTAATTTATCTAAATGAACAAAAGCAGGTTATGGACTGATGATGGGAGGGTGACTTGAATCAAATATCATCAATTTGATGTTTCCAAGAGTGAGAAGGGTAAAAGAAAAGACTCACTGTCTTCCATGGCACCACTGAGCATCCAGCTCAGACTCTAAAACTTCAAAACATGGAAAGGAGTTTGGGAGCTAAGGATGCTTGGGGACTGTGGGAACAGGTCTTCACAATGAGTCTGTGCACATAATGTGATCATATGACCCTTTCAGTGGTCCCATGGTTTGTAGTGATGCCCAACTACAGACAAAGGTGAAAGTTTTAAAGGATTAGATGATGTGCTCAAAGATGCACAGTTATAAAATGGTGACATTAGATGATGTGCTCAAGGATGCACGGTTGGAAATGGTGACATGGTAGCCTGGGTCTCATGCCTAAGGCCTGAGTCTTCTACTCAAGATGGGCCTACACATGATAGGTTTGTGGGCCCAGGAAGACACTGAAGGAGCATCACCATTGCTGTCTCATGGAGTACATCTTGGTGCTAGGGTTTGCATTTTTACAATGATCCTTTAATAGAGCAAAGTGCAGTCACTGTATCGTCATCATCATAACTGTGACCAACATCTAAGGGGTCAAGCTCAACATCACCATGATCACCATCTAAGGGGTCAAACTCAACAGACCAGTTTCTCAGAATTCTTTGTTTTCCTGAGCCTGAAGAGATGGTCCAGTGGTTAAGACTGTGTTCCCAGAATTCACATCAGGTGGTTCACAACAGGCTGCAACTCAAGCTCCAGAGGCCCCTATGCACTCTTTAGGTGTCTACTGTACTCACCTATGTGCACACACACACACACACACACACACACACAAATAAAATAAACTTTGTACATTTGATGTAAAATAATATCATTATCTGTTATACAAAACATCAAAAACAGAAACAAAAATGGCAGCCAATCACTCTCAAGACCTGGAAGAGAAAACACGTAGCAAACGGGTTGAGTCCACAGCATAATGTCACTGGACCCCTGTGTAAGAATATGACAGCTTCAGTACTTCTTGGGTCTCAAATTGATTTAGAGCAGTGGTTCTCAGCCTTCCTAATGCTGTGACCCTTTAATACAGTTCCTCATGCTGTGGTGACCCCAATCATAAAATTATTTTGTTGCTATTTCATAACTATAATTTTACTACTGTTATAAATCATAATGTAAATATCTGATATGCATGGCATCTGATATGCAACCCTCCAAGGGCTTGTGACCCACAGGTTAAGAAACATAATTTAGAGGATCTCAATATTTAAAACAATTTAAGGGCCTGAGGGATGCATCAGTGTGTAAACTACTTTTCTTGGAAGTGTAAGAACCTGAATTCAATCCCTAGGACACCACAAAAATGCTAGGCATGGTGGACCACATTTGTAATTCCAGTACTGGGGAGGTGGAAACAGGATGATACCTGGGCTTATTGGATAATTGGGCTTAATTAGTCTAGCCTAATTAAAGAAGCCACGCCAATGAAGGACTGTGTCTCAAAGAAGGTGGATACCACTCCTAAAGGTGACAGCAGAAGTCCACACAAACATGCACATGCATCTACATACATGCATGCACCCTATATACAAACATGCACACACATTCAAAAGTCTGTGTGGTAAGGGTATTCACCAATCTTTCAGCTAGTGGGAGTCACACAACACTACAAACTCGGTAAACCAGGATTGTGTGAGTTACTGTTCTGTCAAAGCCAATGGGCTCATTTGGTGATGGCCTGCTCCCCAGCAGAGTTCCGGGAAGGTGGAGACTATCACACAACATGAGACAGAGGAAACATGTGTGTTCTGATTTCTATTCTTCTTATAAAGTCTGCAGTGCTTAGTCATGGTAACCCCACCCTGAGGAACTGGTGGGAATTTAATCCGCTCCCAAATGCCCAACCCCTGATATTCTGGGGTTGAATGTGTACCCTTTACAAATACACAACATGAATTCTGAAGAGGATAAACCCTATTCAAACCAGAGTTGTATTGTTATATAAGGCTTCTATGTGAGTCACATATGTGTGAAGGTGTGTGTTCGCCGTGTGAGAATGTACATATGTGTCCTGTATTGTGTATTACTTTCTGTGGGTGGCTGTCAGGATCCTGAAGACCCTGCTGTTTCAGGCATTAGTGGATGCTTCAGAGGTGTTTATAAGAACATAGCTGAGATCTCTCCTGATCTTGTGTATCCACAGGGGCATTAAACCTACACACCTGCAGGGTTGAAACCCACAGACTGTGCTTCCCAGGGTGAGATCAGCAGTCAACTAGGGAACTGGGCTGGGCACAGCCATTGAGATCAAGAGAAAGAATCTTCCCCACCCATCTCTCCTAGTTATAATGGAGAGAAGCTACTTGTTATTCCTTTAGGAGTGACTCAACACATCTGTGCTTATGTTTCTTCAACACAAGCGAGTGACACCAGCAGCGATCACTCCCAGGCTATTGCCCCCGGGGTGCGATACCTACCTGCTAGGTGCTGGGCATTATCTTTGATCTTGCAGAGGCCTTATGAGGTTGTTGCTGTGGAAGTTTTAAATAGAAAACAATTGCCACTGTTGACATGGGTGTTAGAGGAAAGACATGTGGCTGCCATGGGTGAGGCTCATGTATACAACGTCATCAAACTGATGAGAGTTGATCTCTTTCATGTAGTTCATGCTGCCCGAGCTTACAGTGGAGATTTGGACAGTTAGAATGTCTACTAATTAACTTTCCATACGAGAGACTGTGGCAAAGTTTAAACCTGAGGAGCCAGCCTGATCAGCCCATGAGAACTCAAAAGAGAATGAAATTTCATGTTAAGAAGAAATTAGAAAGAGTTTGCGAGTAGCTACGGAGGGCTTAATAGTGTCTGGTGAGAATGGCTTCTGGCGCCTACTGGAGAGGGTGCTGTCTGCCCACACTCCTTTCCCAGTTAAACTCAGTGAGCGTGGAGCCAGTCCAGGAACCAGTTCCTTGGTTCTGAGAGCTTGAGACACAGTGTGAGCTTGCCATCAGCACTAGCTTTCCGTGTGCAAACTGGAGCTAGGGGAAGGGCAGCCAGATACACATGGTGGGCCTTGTGTTTGGAGAAGGCAAAGGCAGCTTTGTGTGGACTGAAGGGTCAAGAGCCCCAACGTGAAGAAAGAAAAAAGCATGTCGGATTCCGTCACACCACCTCTGCTCCATGTGGTCTAGCAGAAGGTGGGCTGTCTTGAGGTTAGCCACTCCTGCCTCGGAGGGAAAAGAACAAGACGACTATGGGCTGGCTCCTAAGTGTTCTCTAGACTACTTTGCAGGTTGGATGGGTACAGGTCACCTCACTTGCAAGCTTGAGAAGGGAAGGTAGCAGGGGGAAAGGCAAGCATGACTAAGGTGACTTCTTTCTCTCTGTTGTCTTTAGATGGTCTCTTCACCCTGCCCTGGGACCCATGAAGTCAGGGGCAGAATTTGTTCATGTCTTAGGGCAGTGCTTAGCAAGCCCTCAAAATAGGTATGGAATGTAAAATTGGCTTTCTCCCCTCAGCCTTCTCTTGACATTACCTTAAATGGAATATTGTTCCTTTAGCTGTGTTATTATCCTCAATCAGATTACTATGTTCAGCATGATGAGTCGGCACATCCTGGCTCCAAGCAATATGTATTGATTGTGTTCTTCAGCTCCTGGAGGGAAATCTGTTCTCCTTCTGGATACCAAGTTCCTCAGCAGGGCACTTCCAGTAGCTGTCCAAGGTGTACCATATCCTGCTGCCCCAGGTTGTGTCATCTAAGATCAGAACCAAAGTTAAGATTCAAGGTCATGGAGAGAAAGAATGGGATTGGACATTCTATGTTAACAGACCCAATAGGTGTCCAAGTGTCACAGGATTCAAGAAAGAACCCCAAGTCATCACAGCACCCTGTCTCTGGCCCCTACCACCCTCATAATGGCTGCACAGAGAGGCCCTAGTGCAGGTGGTGGTGCTGCAGAACCCCTGGGCATCCAATGAGGTTCATTAGAAAAGCAGATATCCAGTCTCTGAGCTCAGGCCCTGGCCCAGGCTTAGTAGGGCAAAGATGCCTCCTTTGTCTCTTTCTTCCACGCCCTGTTCTTTTGCTCCTTTCATTGTCCCTCACAATTTCCTTAGAATTTGCATGTGTTTCTCTTCCTTTTTGCTTTGCAAATTCTCAGCTCCAGCTCAGGATAGCTTTCAAAGCCTTCCTTTCCCTGCCCACTTCACCCACGACCCTTGGTGGTTCTGACGCATGGAGTTGCCCTCTAGTCCTTGGAACTGAACTGGAATCAAGGCCCCAAAGCCAGACTGCATGTGCCTGAGTTCCAGCTGCTCATGAAAGCTGTGTGATTTCTTGGAGCCTCAGGTTCCACATCTGTCCAACGGGGTTACTAGTATTTTCCAGAGAGATTAGGATAAGAACCAAATAAAAGTACAGTGCTTAGACTGTTTGCTGGGCACAGGAGGGTGGGGTGTGTGAGAGTGACCTGGAGGAAGAAGAAACTTGAGAGTACAGATAACGTTCACTGTCATTCGACTGCATCCATGTTTCTTCCTCTAGGCTCTCCCCAGCTCCAGGAGAACGTGCTTCTGTTTTCTTGGTGAGAGCTGAATTGTTCTCTGTTTCCACCATATTTTGCAGACTAGCAAGCCTTCATGAAGAGCTGTCTCGGTCTTGTTTTTACACGATTTATATTAATGACCATTTGCTTATGCCCATGTGACGTATAAGCTAAATAACTGCTCTTGTGTTACATAATTCCAGCCCGAGGTGTAAGGAGAAAATGCCAGGCTAGCATAGAGGGGAAAAGCAGCCATCGCCAGCACTCAGTGTCTCCCTCCTCCCACACCCGCTCTGCAATCACAGAACTGCACTTAGGCACACATTTAGGTAATTGCATGTTTATATGGCTTGTCTCCCTAAGTCATAAGGTAGTGTCTGGTCCATATTCTGCACCTCAGAACTCGGAAAACTGCTATACTTACTTGTGGGCGCGAAGCGCAATTTGCTGACAACCTAAGGTTGTTTATACAAATAAAATCAAATACAGCAGGAATCAGACTGAGTTGTTTTTTTTTTTTAAAAAAATAGAATCTGTTAAGTTTACAAAATTTTTCCTATTTTTTTCAACACTGGAGATTGGGCCCAGAGCCCTACACAGGCTAAACAAATACTCTACTATTCAGATACCACCCTGCCCCTCTTTTTACTGTTTGGCTGTTGTTTGTTTTAAGTTTTGAGACATAATCTCTGTAAATTTCCCAAGCTGGCTTTGAATTCACTTTATAGCCTAGGAAGATCTTAGAGTTGCAATCCCCCTGCCTCAGTCTCTAGAGTTACAGGTTTGTTCCACCAAGTCCTGCTTAAATGGAAATGGGAGAAGGAGGGATGGGGATGATCGTAAATACAGAACTCACATATGAAATGTTCAAAAACTTGAAAAATTTAAATTAAAAAGCTTTAAAAGCCAAAAATTAAAAGAAAAAATGAAAAACAAAGTTTAAAATGTATTGCATGCTTTATAAACAATTGAGTTGCTAGCATTATTTAAAATTTTTTATTAACTTGTTTTTTTCCTGTATGGGTGTTTTTGCCTGCATGTTTCACTGTTCCAAGTATGTGACTGAGTGAGCAGCCTCCTGCAGAAGCAGTGGCCTTGTGGATCCGGGAGGAAAATCATCACAGCACACAGTTTACCACCACAGAGTGTGGAATACTGTACTTCTCAGTATGGTCATGAGGGCTACGGAGCTTCTAGACACAGTCTCATCTTCCCCTTCCTTCTATGTGAGTCTTTGTTGGGCATGCTCAGAGCTATGAGAGGCAATCGTCATGCATGCAATGACAGCAGCCCTCCTTGTGCTCTCAGAGGTAGCAATGGGGATCATGTATCCACTGACGTCATCATCAGGCAAGAAAGTGTTGGGGCTCCTGAGCATCAGTGATTGAGCCTGCTGTGAGAGCAGAGAGGAAGGATGGAGGAAGGAGGTTGTATTTCATGTGTTAAGGCATAAGTCACAGCTATTGTATGGAGCTTGAGTGTCCACGAAAGGTTCATGTGATAAAGGCTTGGTCTGCAGGTGATGGTGCTGAGGGACACCATGAAACATGCAGAGGTGATGTCTAGCAGAAGGTTAGCTCGTTGGAAGGCATGCCCTTCGAGGAGAGAATGGCCTCCTAGCCCTGTCCTCTCTGTTTGCCATGAGTGGCTCATTCACAGCACGCTCCTCTCCATCACACTCTGACTCACCACAGGCTGGGAGACAGTAGAGGAAAGTGCTGTGGAATGGGATCTCAGAAACCGTGGCTCAAAAGAACCTTTCCATCTGCTGAGTAGTTCACCTCAGGCACTTTGTCACAGCAACGAAAACTGATTATCCAATTACCCCAGAGAATCATCCAACTGAGGAGGATTAGATTTTTTAATGAACAAATCATTAACACTTACTATGATCCTTTGCAGTGGTTTCTAAATGCTTTTTGCTTTATAAGCAATCATAAATAAAACATCAACTAGCAATTTCCAAGTGTGTGTTATGTATCCATTTTGTTCTATGCATGCATTGCTATATTAATGTATTTTATATATCAAACGCAAAATAGATATGTTGAAAAGATGAGCTAAATTAGAATAAACTAATGAAAGTCTAATAATTTTTATTCATGATGCTCATCTTTTCCTAAAATTGCTATTATACCCAGTGTAATAGAATTGACTGGTCACCACTGCTTTCTGTCTGTGAGAGCTCAAAGATCTGTGTTTCTGTTCGGTTTGTCTTGTCATTGGTTTTAGTGGCTGTCATAATTGAAAAATACATTTCACAGACACAATAGAAACTTGATAGACACTGCTGAATGAGATTTCTTTATATGAGAGCAGATACACTTCCATATTTCTGTCAGTTGTCAGGACACTTTCAGTTTGGGAAAGTGACCTCCTGGTTAGGGTCTGAAGTTACAGTGACTGAAGCGACCTGGTCTAGGCGCACAGATCAGATCTCCTATCTCATGTGACTTTGTTTACTTTAATAATGTTTTCTAGACTTTTTATTGATTTATCTAGTTGTGCATGTGTTTTTACCTGTTTGTGTATATGTCCACCAAGTGCAAGCATGTCCTCAGAGGCCTGAAGAGGGCACCGGCCTGGAGTTGCAGACGGCTGTGAGCTGCCATGGGGCTGGGAACCGAACTCAGGTCCTCTACAAGAGCAGTACACAGTCTTGATCTCTGAACCAACTCTCCAGCCCCACGATTTTTCATCAACAGAGCTTTTTCTCATTTTCTGAAATCTTTTAAGGTCAATTATATATAAGGATCAATTCATACAAATTAGACATCACAATCTATAAACCTCTAAGCCTAGCTCGTGCACGTGGCCACACTGGAGCGTGTGAAGCAGCACTGTGTAGAAAGGCTGCCATAGTCACCCCTCTGTGCTAAGATGCTCTGCTCTTCACCAGAGAAATGCCTCTGCAGTGAGAGATGGCGTGGCTGTCAACTCACAGCATGAATATTCATATTGCCTAGCTTCCTTATTTTTAGGATAAATTAAAAATATTCCAATATTTATTCTCATACCCCAGTGATGATGTGGAGCTGGCAAAATGCAAACACATACTCCACCTTGGCATCCTTCAAACTAGACAGCTCTACAATAGGGACCGATTACAAAAAGTGGAACCAGACCCCCAGATGGAGTCCCAAAATGGCCTGTTTTCCCTCACAGGTAGATCCCAACTCAACAGATAACCAACATTATGTTGCAGCGCCTCACTTATATCCTTTCTTTTGGGATCTTTTTGATAAAATAATTAGATTTCTTCTGCCTTATTCCCACAGCTTCTCTGTCTTCCCGTGCTGGTAGATCCATGAGAATTGTGAGTTTTGAGTTCTCTTCCTTCACGTGTCTGCAGTGTGACACGTTACACAAGGCCCCTGCTTGTCTATCAACAGCATCAGGAGACCCATAAACAGTTTGAATGTTATCTGCCCGGAGCTGTTTCTAGGCTTTTCTTCCATCTCAGATTCCCAATGAAATGTTGTACTCTCTAGGATTTCATGTGCTAAGCCAGTCCCTTTTTGAGAGGGTCTTGCTAGATCAGAGGCTCCTTCACAGGCCCAAAGCCAGGCACCCCTCCTTTTTGGGATCAAACGTATGTCTGCAGCTAGTAGTTTCTGAGCCTTGGGTGGACCCCACTCTACAAGGCAGTGTTCACACCCTTGCATCAGCTTGAGCAGAGTTCACCTCTGAGTTCAGTAACTTTTGTGTCTGTCACCTTGCAAAGAGGAGTCATGATTGAATCTGTAGTCAACAAACTTTCTCTAGTTCCCAGCTGCAGTGAGGATGTATGTAACTTATAATGAGGAAAAAATGCTCCAACCCATAAATGACAGGCACAGTTTCCAGCCCTTGGGAAGCTCATCTTAAATGAGAATGCTTTTCTCAATACTAAATTACTGAGTAGATACCCTAAAAACTAATCATAATGGAATTCACTGTTTTTTCTTTTTTTATTGTCTTTGCACCCTGCCTCCTTTGCTTTTAACACATTAGCTTTGAAGAGTCACAAAATGTCTAGGGTCTGTGTGTTTACACTGTTCCTTATGGGGGAAGTTTATTACTAAAGACAGAGCTACAAAGGCCCCCTCTACGTATTAGTTGTCACTGAAGCTTGTACACAGGCAGCTAGTTGTCACCCCAAATCATTTCCCCCTTCCTCACTAAGGAACCTTGATTTTGTTGGGGGTAGCAATGTACCCAACTGAAAATTTACATTTCCTGGCTTCCCAGGAATGTAGTTAGATTCTTGCCAGAACAGATTTAAACTGCTCTTTAACAGGCCTGATTCGTCTGAAGCATTCTCCCTTACATCCACTCTTTCTTCTTTTTATCCTGACTCACATGTCATGACTGCTGCACCTGTGGTCATCCTGCGGCCGTGAAGCAAATTTGAAAATGGAAGCCATGTGGGCAGACTGCCTGAGAGAGACTGAAGGCGCCCAAGAGACTACTCACCTGGAAGTTCTAGCTAGTCCTGAATTCTCTTTTTCTGGACTACTTGCTGGTCTCCAGTTTACATAAGGGGAAAACAAATCTCAATGTGGATCAAATAAATAAGCAAATAAATAATGCATGTACATATATCCAGGCAGATAGATTTATTAACTAAAGCAACCTCCCTGTGTATATATTTTAAGAAATATATCTATAGACATTAAATACAAAATCTTTCCTTCAGGAATTCTATAATTTAAGCCAATTCAGAGGTATCTTTTGAAAATGAGTTTTAACCAGCTCATTTGTATGACATGAGCAAGAATACATTTCACACAGAAGTAGGATGTTTCTGAAAATTTTCCAGTTTGGAAGAATCAACATCCCTTATTATCTCCTGTGGGTCTTCTTACCCTCAAGCCCACTTTCTAAGAACACTGCTCCAACATTTTCCTGTTGCTGCTGTAACAAATTGCCACTGACTAAAGATCTGTACACACACAAACATGCCAAATTCATTCTCTTACCTTCCAGAGATCAGAAGTCAAAAGCAAAGCTTTCTAGACTAGAATCCTCTTGGAAGCTATACACAAGGATGCTTCCTGCCCTGTGGCTCCAAAGGCTCTTTCCTAGCTTCCTGGCCTGGGCTCCCATCCATCTATAAAGCCAGCGTGGCATTTCTAGCTTGCTCATGCTGTATTTCTCTGAAACCAGCTCTTCTGCCCCTTCGTTTACTTGAAAGGACCTAGCAGTGACATTAGCCCCTCTGGGACCGCCATGCTAATCTTCCCTCCTCAAGATTCTCTGTTTACTCATGTTCACCAAGTTCCCATGTCCACATAGAGAAACAACTCACAGGTTCCACATGACTAAGATGGGGACATGTTTTAGGAGGCATTATTCTACCCTCCCCTTCAGACCACTACTTT
This sequence comes from Ondatra zibethicus, assembly GCA_004026605.1. Classification (NCBI taxonomy): domain Eukaryota; kingdom Metazoa; phylum Chordata; class Mammalia; order Rodentia; family Cricetidae; genus Ondatra; species Ondatra zibethicus. The sequence continues at coordinate 101,761 of PVIU01000189.1, read as the reverse complement.
AAGTTTGGTGGGTCTCCATGAAGATTTTGGGTGTGCATATTTAGTTGGACTTGTAAAATATTTTATCAAAACAGGATTTTACTCTCTTCCTCTGCTTGCTTGTCCTCAATTTAATGGCAGGTAACACACAACTTTTCTACCTGGGAAAAGGTAGACCCATAAGGTAGTGTTTTGAAAGGATGTTTTATTTTGAAAATTTGAGAAAATATAGCTTTGTGTTATTAAAATGGGAAAGGGGAGAAGAAAGATTCTAGGAATTCTGCCTGAGGCTCAGAAAGGTGGACAGCGAAAACGGGAAGCTCGAGAGCAATGGCCTCACCTCGCTGCATAGTGAAGGTGAATGTGGCCTTTGGTGAAGCAGCTTAAACTCAATTGCATTCAGTTTGGTTCTGGAAGCTGGATGTTCCCTGCAGTGGGCGGGCATTGTTAGCTGGATGCTCCCTGCAGTGGGCACTGTTAGCTGGATTCTCCCTGTGGTGGCACTGGTATGTTGGAGAGAGAGAGGCTGCTTGTTTGTTCCCAGCCGCTTAGCCCCAAAATAATCACACAGAAAACTGTATTATTTAAAACACTGCTTGGCCCATTATCTGTAGCTTCTTATTGGCTAACTCTTACATATTAATTTAACCCATTTCTAGTAATCTGTGTATCCCTACGCAGCTGTAGCTTACCAGCTAAAGTTCTGTTTGGCCCCGGCAGGGCTACATGGCTTCTCTCTGACCCCGCCTCCTTTCTCCCAGTATTCAGCTTAGTTTTCCTCCCGCCTAGGTCTGTTCCTCTATAGCTCTGCTAGAGGCCCAAAACAGTTTCTTTATTCATTAACCAATAAAAGCAACACATAGACAGAAGGACCTCCCATACCACTGGTGGTTATTTTGCTCTCTAGTGTAAAGTCTCCTTACTCAAGACATCTTAGTTTCCTTGGAGATTATCATTTCTCAGCAGATACTTTTGGATGGGCTAAAACAGATGCTCTGGACATCTTCCAGAGAAAGTGGTCATGGGACCCAAGCTATGACAACCAGACACTCCTTTTAAATCTAAATTTTGGACATATCCACAAACTGGAAATGATTAACGTTTGTACCTACATGATAATTCCAAAGCATTAAGAACGAGTCTGGGGCAGGTAATCAGAGAAGCATAAAGCAGAACTCTGGGGTCAGCCTGGAAGCAAGCCTTGAGACCTGTGTAAAGATAGTTCTGGGAGTCTCATGGGTAGAAACTGGACCAAAATCATTTGTTCACGTTGGAAGTAAAACTTTCAGAGAGGGAATTTCTTGGACACTCTTGAGAATACTGGAAGTGCTTCAGCTTTGGTGGTCAAAACTATAATGATTAACATTATAATTTTTGCATGGCACCTGAGTGAGGCTTGTCTGTGAACTCTGGAGCCAGCCTGGCAGTGCTAATAGCTTAGTACTCATCTGAGCTAGGTGGGGCTGGGGAGAAAGACAACCAACAGAAAGCAGTGCCAGGAAGGTGCCATCTATTCCGTAGAAACCAATTACTATATAAAAAAGGAAAGGCCAAAGAATGCTTGTTTAATTAAGCAGTTGGTTTTATAATGATTTAAATGAAACAGCAAAAGAAGTCAATGAGGTACATTAATTAGAGCTCTTGGCTGTGAGACCAGAACTTGCTGTTTCCCCCATTGTTCAGGGAAGAGGGGATAATGGGACAGAAAGTAAAGGAGATTGTAGAAAGAGAGATAAGTTTGGCCAAGCCCAGAAGACTGTAGAGGAGACAGAGGTGGGTGGTAGGAAACCCCACATACTAGATTGATGTCTTGGCACTTGGCATCATGAATCTACAATTTGGCTTCTTCCAAATTTATGCTAGTTTTCTCTGTGTGGCAGAGTGACCAAACAATTTCAGGCCACATCAGTGGAAAGCAAAGAGCCCTACCTGTCTACCTAGTTCCCAAAGAAGACATCTAATTGGCCTAGCTCTCTTGGCCAATTGAAGTCATGATCTGTATATGATGTATGTGGTCATCCACAGCCCCGTCCCTGAGACAGAGACATCATGGGAACCTGGAAAACTTGGCACTAGAATAGTGCATTAGGATGCACTCAAATGAAGTAGAGAAAGAGCAGTTTCTTGTAGAAAGTGAAGAACTCTTGTCAGATGAGGACAACAGTATTAGAAAGACAAAACACTCAATGAGGGCTATGTATCAGAGCCTCAGACAACATCTGGGTATTCCGTAGGCCCATAGGAAGAGTGAGTCTGGACATTACTGGGTCCAGAAACTAACACCCAGCCAAAGCAAAAACAAACAAAACGGTATTCAGCCAACAAATATTTGTACAATTTCAACTGAGCCCTGTTTGCTTGTTCCCAGTGTTTGACCACTTTCTGGCTTTTCTGGACACTACTGACTTTTTCCTCCATGAATGCTGAGGTCCTTCTAAATTTGCCTTAGTAACATCATTCCTGGAGGGTTTCCTAATATGTGCAGGAGATAAAGAGCTACTGTGGACTTGCCCTCAGTGTGGCTTTCTATGTTAGCTGCATTCCAAAGTCAATACTGCCTGTACTGCCAAAGGGAAAATGTACAAATCTGTAGAGCACACTTTGAAAATGCTTAGAACCAAAAAGTAAAAAATAAAAACTGAAATATGTGTTTGCATGATGCGTGCATGTGTGTGTGTGTGTGTGTGTGTGTGTGTGTGTGTGCGTGTGTGCATATAAAATCTTTTGTGAAATGAAAGATAGATGGGTTGGGCTGGGGGACAAGTAACCTAGATAGCTCAGCAATTTTAAAGGGTATAAGTTCGCCCATTAGATTTGGCTCACTGCATTTATTTTGTGGGCACTTTGAAGCTGTTGATTTCATTAATCATCATAGTTGACCAATGACGGCGATTTCAAAACAATCTCTGGATAGGTGACAGTCTTGCCAACTATTTCTGTCGTTAATATATTCTGTTTTGTATGGCTTTGATGTACATCACTGTATTTTCTTTAATGTCCAATTCCTTCATCCTTTACAAGCTGATTAAAAAAAAAACTGTAGCCCAGGGCCAGGTGGTGGTGGCACACGCCTTTAATCCCAGTACTCGGGAGGCAGAGGCAAGAGGATCTCTGTGAGTTTGAGGCCAGCTTGGCCTGCAGATTGAATTCCAAAACATTCAGGACTATTTCCTAGAGAAACCTTGTCTCGAAAACAGAACACAACAAAACAAAAACAAAAAGAAAAGAAAAAAGACAAAAAAGCTACAACTCCATATTTTATTAGAAATACAAATTTATATAATTTAAGCATACCAACTAATAAAGTGTTATTTTCTTGTCAAAATTATTAGCAATATTTGTAGCAACTAGCCAACACATGGGACAGGTGAACATGTAAGGACAAATTGCTGTCTTCATTTGGGTCATGACAAGGATTTGATTGCAGATACGCAGTACACATAGAGATGCTGGGAATCTCATGAGACAGAGAAAAAAAAAAGATTTTTTTTTCTTTTAACAAAGAATGTTTTAATAAGGAGTTCTGCTTTGCTGAGCATCCAGAATTCATTTCCAGAGTTCTTCTGAGAAACCCAGGATGTCACATGTCATAGGTACTCCACCAGGGGATGGAGAAGTTAGAGCCACTACCTCTGACTCTTGAATCTCATTAGTTAAGGTTGACTTTGAAGACATTAAACCCCAGCACCTCCAGGCTGCATTAATTGTGGGCTGAGTCAGTTCTCAGAAGGAAAGCACAGTTATAGCTCTCTGGAGAGGAAGCTCAAGCTGATAGGCATGCTGCTACAGCTGCAGGGACATATAAAGAGGACTGGGGCCTTCAGAAGGGCATCAAGAGCAACAGTTGCATTTACTCCTTGCTTGGGCCTACCTTGATTCCAAGGCTGCTGACGTCTTAGCGTGGTGGCTGGCTGAAATTTAAAAAAAAAAGAAAAAAGAACAAAAACTATTGAGACTAAAAATATTGAAATATGTGGACTAAGCACAGCCCTCACTTTCATCTGGACTGTGACCCCAGGGTACCATCTACACTCACTGTTTCTCTTCTGTCAACTGCTCTAGATTTCAGATGGCACCCTCACTAGTCTAAGGCTGCCTTAGCGTGTGAGCAGATTGTCATTCCTGAGGGACTAAGCCTTGCCAACCTTGCCTTTGCCGAATCACGCTTTATTAAGTCATTCATCAGACACGGAAGCAGTAAGGGATGACCTTGGGAAGACCCAAAGTTCTGGGCACTTGTGGCCATAGCATAGTGACAACTGCAACCCATCAAGATAATCAGATATCCTTGCCACTGTAAGGGCCTTCAGTTTTATTGACTTGAAACATTCCCTGCTGGTCTGTTAATATGAAGATGCCCAAATCATCAGGAGGAGTCATTAGTGTAAACACAGTGGGGACCATGATACATCCTGGGGGAAAGTTCCTCTCTCTATAAACCCCGAAACCAGTTATCTTTAATCAGGAAGAGGATTAAACTACATTATCTAGCAAAGCATTGTGGCTTGCAGCTGCAATCCCAGCATTCAGGAGGCTGAGGTTGGAGGAGCCCAACAATGTGAGAGCATCATGGGCTATACGTAAGTTCTGGACCACCCCAGGCTGTAGAGTGACGCACACCATCTCCCAACAAACTCCCACCAACAGCATCAAACATGAAATAGCCCATATCATTCACTAATGGACCACTAATGACAAATGTGATTAGCCAACTTTATTTAACATACTTCTACTACCATCCCTATGCTCGAGATATAGTAGACATTGAACAAAAGCTATATATATATATATATATATATATATATATATATATATATATATGTTCATTGGTTCAACTTGTGTCTGAAACCCATGCCGTGTGAGATACCATTACCTCATTACCTTTGCTGAGTATTGAGAAACCAGTGAGATCTGTTCTCAGGATCGTCAAAACCAATGGTCTCTTGTAGTCTGTCTTCTGATTGACAGACACAAAAGCAGTGTTCTTAAGGGTAGGTGTTTTATTTTAATTTTTCATTTTTATCTATGCTTGTCTATGTGTGCATGTGTGTGGGTGTGTCCATGAACACCAAAAGAGGCTTTTTGATCCACTGTACTGGAAGTTACAGGACATTGTGTGCAGCCCAACCTGGGTGCTGGGGCCAAGCCCTGGTCCTCTGGGAGAGCAGCAAGCACTCTTACTCACCGAGCCTTCTTTCTGGCCCCCAGTGATGGCTTTCTTTCTCAGTACATTTTGGGGTTTTTGTTTGTTTGTTTGTTGAGAGTCCCAAACAACTCAACAAACACTGATCTTTTCTCATGGTCATAATTGGTAGAATGTCTCAAGTTGCCTGAGTTATTGGATCCCTAAAAATGTTCAGCATTTACCTTCACCACCTGGCGTGCACTGCTTTGTCAAAGGAACCAGCGTACTTCCTCTCTCCAAGAAATCAAGACCAAGGCTAGCTGTGATTTATGTGAGGGTCCAGAATGATAGGGTGTAGAATGTCAAGGTGGTCAGGGTCCCTTCAGACTGCACAGTGACACAGAGAATAACCCGGGGCCAGGGAGTGAAGGGTGCATTGCTCCCTCCACACAGCAGCCTAAGGCAGTGTCTGCCTGCGAGGCTCGTCCAGAAGACACAGCTAGGAATTCACATTCACCACCTGCAAACAATCCCCATGCCCTTCATCTGATCTGCACTTGACAGGGTGGTGGCATCAGGATAAGAGATATTCTGATATGATAGCTCAGATGCACAAAGACAGATGACGTCTTGGAAAGCAGATGCTTTCTCACCCTTTAGGACCTGCTTTGGAAAGTGCACAGGAACCTTTCTGCTGTGTGCTAGCTGTTGGTCAAGGCAGGTCCCATTCAGACCAAGGGGAGGGAATTTCAGTGTCACTGAGTCTTAAGGAGGAAAATGACACATTGCTTTGGGGAAGAGTAATTGGATGAAGGGGTATCATTGCATCCACCGTTACAGACCAGTACATTTCTAGCAGCAGCAACTGTGCCCTCTGCCTCTGGTTGCACCAATACCTGACCCTCACTTCTGAAGACAATGAAGAGAGGCAGTAGCTGACCTTGAAGGAGAGAAGCATTATCTATAAGGTGTCTGCTTCCGAGGAGACTCAAGACCAGTGGATAGTGTTTTCTTCAGCTTGCAGAGTGCAGACTCCTTTTGCAAGGCTAGGTGATTCAGAGACTATGCGTGATGCCCATGTCCCAGGGATCCTCAGGCCTTTTTCCTGTCCCATAACTTTTACTCCTTTAAAAGAAGCCTGGACTGTGTCTTTCAGTCTACTTTATCCTGGGCCCAAATTTTCAGAACATTCTCCCTCTGATTGCAGAATATAAAATGAATATGTGTTTTTAGGAGGGCCTTCTGGCCTTTGTTACTATGGACTGAATTGTTAGTGGGATGGTGTTAATCTCTTAATCCTTCTCCAACTTTTTGAAGGCCTTTAGGAAGAGCAGTGCACTATTGCTATGGTCACAGTCGCCAGCTTCGGTGGGGGGGAGCACTCCTGTGTACACCAAGCTTCTTTCATCTCTCTCTAAGTGCACCATAGAGAGAAAATGTGCTCACTATGATCCTTCCGAGTGTCGGGGGCAGCCACACTGCAATAACCACTCCAGTGTGTGGGCTTTTTGCTCTCTCCATATCATCTGGAATGTGTTTCCTTGCTCACTCCCTAGTGCCAACTATCTTCAGCTAAGTTCTTTTGAAATCAGACCTGGACACAAAGCCTTGGGTATAACCAGTTTATTTTGAAGTGAATTCCCAGGAAAGAAAGTTCCCATAGGAGAAAGAGAGGAAAAAAGAAAATCCAGTTAATATATGAGGTACAGTATGCTGTGAGCAACTTGGACACAGTTCCGCTGGGGATCTTTAAATGACCAAACAGTGTGTCTTCTCACAGTCCCACTGAGGTAAAGAAAGTTGCTGTTGCTGGGCAGTGGTAGCACACACCTTTAATCCCAGTGCTCCAGAGGCAGAGGCAGGTGGATCTCTGTGAGTTCAAGGCCACCCTGGTCTACAAAGTGAGTTCCAGCACAGCCAGAACTGTTACACAGAGAAATTCTATCTTGAAAAACCAAACAACCAACCAACAAACAAATAAACAAAGCAATTATAGTGATTTTTTAAAGTTAGCTATTAATCCTGAGTCACATTCCTTATGGCTTGAAGGTGTACGACCTCAACACATCCGGCTGCCTATGAGACGGTGGAGCAGGCGCTTGCAGTACTGGGGAAGATGCTCAGACCCGGGAAGATGCTCAGACCCGGTGGACTGAGGCTGGCACACGGGTGAGAAACTGTTAGGGTGTTTGGGAAAGGCTACAGCAGCTGCAGGGTAGCAGAAGTGGATTCGAAGACTCTGGAAATCTACTATCTCCCTATTCAGCAATTTGGACTGTCCTCCATGTTGTGGGCCGCACATGCGCTTCTCCGACTCCAGCAGAAGCTGCTCTTAAATGACAGGGGAGGAATAAAAGCAAATGTTTAAATCTGGAAGGACTGAGAGCAGACACGGAGAGTAAGAGGCAGAAGTGGACAGGAGCGACCAGTAAGTTGATTTCAATGAAACTGGTGGAAATGCACATTGATTGATGCAGTCGGACCAGCAGGAGCAAAGTCAACAGAGAAGCAAGAAAGTCATTCCGCCACGGGAACTATCAGAAGTGGGGAAGCATCCACCTCCACTGTAAAATCCTGGGCAGGCTTAAAAGTTGGGAATATCCACTACTTCCTATAGTTTAGGCCGGAAAAGGTCCAGACAGTTAAGGATACGGCCATCAAACACCCTACACAGCCAAGAATGCCCTTGATCTTCTGGGCCTCTTTCCTGTACCTCTTTTCCTAGTGCTGGGACTCTGGGCATGTGTCACCATGGGCTAACTGCTTTACATCCTTAGTTCCATGGTGATGGAGGGGCCTTTAAGAGGGGCCTGGTGGAAGATTCTGCATCATTAGGGTGTGTCTTCTTTCTCTGCTGGTTTTGCTGATTCTTGAGCTCCCTTCACAGCAGGCAGCATCACAGGTCTAACATCAGCAAAGCCACTGATCGTGGATTGGAACCTCTAAACTGCGAACTGTAACATCACCTTCCCAGTTACAGGTTGATCATCTCAGGGATTTGTTATGTGACCAAAAGCTAATGTCCCACTTCAGCAAAAAGAATGCAAAGACTGATCAAGAGAGACCGCAGATGAACTCAGTGTCCCCTTCTTCCTTGGTGCAACAGCCAACCCTGCAGGCAGAAGAAAGCTTAATTTTGGGGAAATGAAATCAGGGTCTTCAAACTCAATGGTCCTAAGTTTGTCAGGAAATGGGAGAAGGACCGAAAAGAGGGGGCTGAGTCATGTGCACAAGCTACCTCCTGATTAATGAGAACCCCCTCCCATTAGCCTTCCCTTTCTCTGATGGATCAGAAGAGTCCCCTGGGCAAGACCATCTGGCTGGGGAGAACCCTTACATGCTGACATTTAAAAGTTTCCCAGTGGCTGGAAGATGCCTGGCTGGCTGCTGTATAGCAAATATTAGCAATTGACAAACGGTGTAAAGATATGGCCCTTTACCTCAGTTTTACTTGCTGAAATGGGAGCAAGGATCCACAAGCAAATGATTGAAGTCACCAGCATGAGTCACAGACAGGTAGATAAACAAAAGCCGTCAGACTGAACCCTAAAAAGAAGGTTTGTAAAATGCATATTGATGGTCAGAAATAGGAGATGAAAGGAGGGTGTGGTGGGAAATACCTGAAGTGTCAGTGCAGGGGAGGTGAAAGGAGGGTCAGGGGTTCAAGGCTGCCCTTGACCGCACAGAAAGTTCAAGGCAGTACTTTGGCTACATAGTGAAGCTTTGCCTCAAAAGCCAAGAGAGAGGAGGCAGAGGCAGAAAAGATACTCATAACTGAATTGATATTGATGGAATAATCTTCACTTCAAGCTTCCCCATTTCTGGCAACTATTTATCGTCTTGTCCTTCTTTCATTCCTTCGAGTCTCCCAACTCTTAAAATACCTTCCTTTCCTTTGTAGTGGGAATCAGTTAACGTGATCCCTCCACCCCTCCCTGGCTGTCACTCATCATGTGATCCCTCCACCCCTCCCCAGCTGTCACTCATCACTGCCCTCATCCAGCTCAGACTCACTGGTGTGCTGCAAACTTGCCGCCACACACATTGTCAGCTCTCTTGATATCCTTTCTTTCACCTCTTTTAAAAAAACAAGAACCGAGTCTTGGTTTGATCCAACCATCCATCCACCATTGTATTCGCACATGCATCCAGTTGAACGTGCCTGAAGGAAAATCCCCAACAGTGATTAAAAATCCAGTGAGTCTTTGTACCAGTTGGGTACAAAGACTTCCCAGTACCCCCTGTTAATTGTTTTCTCCTCCTGCTAAAAGACTCTGAGTTTTCTCTTGTTCTACTCTTTCTCTTACCTTCCCTTGAAGTTACTGTTCTTAATGTCATAACTCATCAGGAAAATGAGAGCAACCTAAAGGCAGCTCTCCACCGTGCCCTGTTAGCTGGGGAACGCACACCATCCAAGCTTGAGCTTGTCTGGATTCGGTCTCATCACTTGAAAGTTACAGCAACTGCTTGGTCCTATCGTTTCCACTGGCGAACAACCGTGCTATGATGTCTTCCATCTAAAACAGTGTAAAGCTGGGGCTAGACAGGTGGCTCAGTGAATGAGAGCGTTCGCTGTGCAAGCACGAGGATCTGGGTTCAGATCCCAGCACCCGTGTGGAAAGCCCGGTGTGCCTGTAACCCCAGGACTATGAGGGCAGAGACAGGGGGATTGCTGCCCACCAGCCTAGCTCTGAGATCAGTGAGAACCTTGAGGTAGGGACTAAGGTAGAGTGTAAAAGATCAAGACATCTGAAGTCTTCCCCTGGTCTACACACACGCATGCACGCACGCACACACGCTCACTGATGCACAGAAACTTCTCCAGGATGCAGCGTAAATGGCTTCCCATGTTTCCTGTCTCTCGTGCTCCCCTGGCTTCTTGAACCCACTTGTCATGTGTTTGCTGTCGCAGCAGAGCGGCTCAGTCACTCAGCACCTCTCTGCTCCTGAGTCTCAGCTCCTGCCTAACTTCTCAGCCGGCGGCTAACCTCATCCTCCTCCATGCAATTGTCTCCTGATCTCCTCTCCACCTCCGCAGCCATTCCTTCCCAGTCTCCTGTGCAGTCTTAGGGAATCCCTGACTGCAGTGCATCAATGGAGCTCATGCCTCAGTCCCAACACTTCTATGTCCACAGACCCCTGCATCACATCGATTTGTCATCAGTTGCAGGTGATGGTCCAAAGCCTGCGTACCTAGCCGAGACTGTTCTTAACTCAGATATCCAGCTCCCCACATGAGCTCTCTCTGTAGATGTCTAACAGGGTATCTCAAAATCCGTTGTTCAGAATGAAGACGCTGTGACCCCCACAGACTTCTCCATCTCAACCACTCCCCCTTTCCATTTACTCAGAGTAAATGCAATGTGTCATATTGGACTGCCCTCTTCCTGTGTCCTGTATCATCATCTCATGCCTGTATTCATCAGCATATCCTGTTGGCTCCAAGTTCAAAGCTCAACCAGAAATTGAACACTTTTGGACCCTTTTCCCACTAACCGGAATCCCACTCTCTGGGAACAAATGTGTTATGATTTGCCTGGCTTACAGTGGTCACGCACCCCTTGGCCTTCCTGCTTCTGCTGTTAGTCTCTCTCCAGCCCAATGTGTGTCCATACACTGTAGACTGACATTTTCTGCCTGTGTGCCTTCATTGCCTGGCTCACTGAGGAGAAAAGCCAGAGCAGTAAAGACCCTCACTCAGTGGTAATCATATTTGCTCACAGGCGAGGTCAAGAGTGATCAGTGATCCCCTCCTTCCCCCAACAGCTTTCTTGGGTCTTGTTACTCTCTCAGGCTAAGCCCACTCTGTAGACTCTTTCTACCAAATACTCACTCTCTGGAACCAGTGGTTCTCAACTTTCCTAATGCTGCAGCCCTTTAATACAGTTGTTCCTCATGTTGTGGTGACCCCAGCTATAACATTATTTCATTGGTAGTGTTATGAATCACAGTGTAAATATCTGATATGTAAGATATAAGTAACCCCAAAGGGGTTGAGACCCACAGGTTGAGAACCACTACTCGAGAAAGTTCTTCTCTCAGTGACCCACTCCTTTACTTTTTGGAGTCTTTTTCTTAGACATCGTGTTAAGAGACAAAATAGCAATGCCTGTAGAGACCGCCAGAAAGTATGTTCAAGCTGTAACTCTCCAGATGTCTGGACTATCAGTCAAATTCGTGGGCAGAAGTGGCACATGAAAACGCGCACGACTCAACAATCTCTCTTTCAGGAAGCTCAGGACAGTGTGATTCGCTGACGTGACCCCATAACCCAAGAAAGGAAACGGGGCATCCGACACCAGTGGGAATTTCCAGGGTGGTCATGCTGGGAAGTCCTGGGCAGTGTCAGTAAGTCCCGGAAGGGTACACTGCCGAGGACGAAATGGCATTGAAGTTGCCTAATGTAGCTACTGATATGAGGGACACAGATGTATCTTGTTTGGGGATAATACACGGGCATTTTGTAGAAAACCGGTTGATGGCTTTCTGTGTAGGAAACAGAACAAATGGGTAAGAAACAGTAAATAAAATCTTAATATCTTACATGTCTCCTGTGGACAATACTTTCACAGTCATAAGAATAGCTTAATCCAAAATTGTATAATAGCCATAGTGGGGGATGTGAGAAGACAGGGCACGGAAGAGCATTTACACTCCCTGGAAGGAGACCTGAGGCAGATGGTTTGTATCGAACGATAGCAGAAGGGTCGGAGAGTGAGGTGGGCCCAGAGTCCCGTTAACAGGTCATTCAAGAGAAAATGTGTGCAGAAATGTTTCAGGAAGATATATTTGGTAGCTGGGTGAAGGATGCGTGAGTCATGGAAAAGACTAGAATACCGTTTTATTTAAAGATATGATTTTAAAAGATTGGTGCTTTTGTGTGTGTGTTTTTTTAAACTGTAAAACGGGGTCAAAGTTAGTTTCATGTCAGCCTGGAAGGTGGTCTGCCTGTGAAGCTGGGTGATCTCTGTCACCTTCTGACTAGAAACGCTGAGGTGACCAGTGATAAAAGAGGAGACGGAGGGAAGGTTTCCACCGCTCATCAAGACAGCAGCAGACAACCCAGCCATGCTAATGCCATGCTCTGAGGGTATCTTTTTCTTCCTATGCCTTCTTCCTATAATTCCTAGGGCCTGTTTTAGGAATTGGGTGCAATAGGAGCCTTGTAGCATCATCTGATAATAGAAAAGAACGATTACAACCACACTGTAATAAACATTATTCAAAAGTTAGGAACTGTTTATTTCTAGATTGCTTTCACACTTTAACCACTGGTGACTGAGAGAAACTGTACATAGTGGAAGCACAGTAGGCACAAGTAGGAGAGCTTGCACAACCCTGCAGGTGGTCTAGAAAAATTCTTTCTGGATAATTCCACACTTTCACCAAAGCCCCTTTTTGAAATGCACCCACTGAGTTCCCTTCTGTCTCGGTCATGTCACCCTCCATCACTGTATCAACCCGAGCAAAGCAGCAGCAGCTTTGGGTCATTTAATTTTCCTTTCAAAGAAGCCAGTTTTGAGTTGACAGGCCCCGGTGCAGTACCCATGATGTCCACCAGGGAGTGTACCACAAGGTCATAGTCTCCAGAGACTATTTCCAGGCAATGGTGCAGGACACTGGACTCTTTTGATGGTCAGCAGTGCTCTGAAGTTCTCCACTTCCAAGCTAAGATTATTTCTGATGTGTACTTCCAATTGAGCCTTTCCCTGACTATTCCCCTCCACAGATGTCAGTCCTCCATTGTGACCCGTGGGTTGACTTCTTTGTCTTCCCCGGGTCTTCTGTCTAATAATGGATTTACACTTTTAGTTCCCTCTGATATGTGGTTCTCAGAAGATTGAGATGTCACAGTTATAACCATGACCTATCCAAAAAAGCAGGTAGGAAGCGATGTTGGGGGAATGACTCACTGGGTAGTAGGGTCCTGTCTGGAGTGGAGTGGAGTGGAGTGGAGTGGAGAGCATGAGGAAGCTGGTGGTCCCTTTGTTAAAGCTCACATCAGTGGTGATGTGGGAAATCAGGCCCCATGAGGGGAATAGCAACTCTGAAGGCAACAACCTTGGAGGATTTTTCTGACTTGCAGGGAGATTGTGAGAAAGGGCCACTAAATACCACATGTCTTAGTTATTTCTGTCGCCTTGATAAAGTATCCTGGGAAAAGCAACACAGAAGGAAGGAAGAAAGGAGAGGGGTAAGGAGGGAAAAGGGAAGAAAGGAAGGAAAGAGGGAAGGAGGGAGAGAGGAAGGGGAGGAAGGAAGGAGAGAGGGAGGGAAGGAAGGAAAAAGGGAGGGAAGGAAGGGAAGGGAAAGAAAGAAGGAAGAAAGGAGGGAGGAAGGGAGGGAAGGTTTATTTGGTTCATGGTTCAAGGTACAGTCCATCATGATGGGGAAGTCAAGACAGCAGGAGAGTGAAGCAGCTGGTCACACTGCATCCAAAGTCAAGAGGCAAAAAGTGATGAGCACTGTGTTCTTCTCATGTTCTCCTTTGTATGCACTCCAGGACCTCAGGGAACGATGCTGCCCACAGTGGGCAAGTCCTCCCACCTCACTTAGCCTAATCCAGATCTTCCCAGTCAGTCCCCAGGTGATCATCCCCATGGGAACCTCTAGAGTCTGTCTCCCAGGTGATCCTCTCCACAGGACTTCTAGAGTCTGTCTCCCAGGTGATCATCCCCATGGGAACCTCTAGAGTCTGTCTCCCAGGTGATCCTCTTCACAGGACCTCTAGAGTCTGTCTTCCAGGTGATTGTCACCATGGTACCTCTGGAGATCTGTCTCCCAGGTGATTCTAGACGTCATCAAATTGGCTGTGGAAATTAACCATCACACTACATGATACTATTCAAAAGTAGGGAGGAGGGGCAGTGGTTACGGAGGACCTGGGTTCAACTCCCAGCACACATTTAGGCTCAAAGCCACCTGTGACCCCAGCTCCACAGGATCAAAACCCTGTTCTGGTTCCTATGAGTACCTGTAATAGTTTCAGTAGGTATGGCTCCCATAGTCTCATACATTTGAATGCTTGGACATGGGGAGTGGCACTATTAGGAAGTGTGTCCTTGTTTGAAGAAGTGTGTTAATGTGGAGGTGGGCTTTGAGCTCTCATATATGCTTGAGTCATGCCTAGTGGAACAGACTCCTTCTGCTGCCTGTGGATCAAGATGTAGGACTCTAAGCTCCTTTTCTGGCACCATGTCTTCCAGTACACTACCTTGTCCTGCCATGATGATAATGGACCAAACCTTTAAAACTGTAATTCAGTCCCACTTAAATGTTTTCCTTTATAAGACTTTCTGTGATCATGTTGTCTCCTCACAACACTAGAAACCCTAACTAAGACAGGAGTTGGTACCAGGGACTGGGATATCGCTGTGATAGGCATGACTATGCATTTGTTTGGAGGAATCTGGACTCTGGGAGTTGGTGTTAGGAAAGCAGTTGAATGCTTTGAGTACTGTTTGATGGATCATACTAGTAGGAGCATGAAAGGCCGTAGTGCTAAGGGTGATTGGAACTGTGGGAACTTGAGAATCAAGAGGTTTCAGAGAAGAATTTTATTATGTTGCCTAGAGATCATTCTTGTGATAGTTTGATGAAGAATGTTGTTGTTTTTGCCATTGCCTTAAGAGTCTACCTAAGGCTAAAGTGAAGATGTTTGAATTAATTCCATTGTGAGAGAAAATCTCAAAATAGCCTAGTATAGACTCTGATGTGTGGTTATTAGTGGTAACTCTAATGAAGATTTATAATGAAGAAAGAGAAAACTGAGCAAGGAAAAATACAAAATGTACAGTTTGAGGAGAAAAGGAGCACTAGGAAGTGGAATGGAGTTAAGTCCTGTGTTCAAGGAGATAAATGATTAAGAAATGCGGTAAAGGGAGTGGTGACTCCAGGCAAAGATCCCACACAACTAAGTTTTCAACTTGTGAAAAAGAATAAAAGAAAAACTTAGAGCCAGGTGTGGTGGTGCATACTCCAGAGGCAGAGGCAGGCAATTCTCTTGGTTTAAGGCCAGCCTGGACTACAGATCCAGTTTCAGGACAACCAAGCTTAGGCAGTGAAGGAAATCAACAAATATAGAAAGCTGGTGAGAATACATGAGGGGACCATCTTCCAGCCCCAGCAAGCAGAAGAACCTAGCATCCTTGGCCACATGGTTCTGGCTTTAGAATCAAGGATACAAATAAGGGATTATGGAGTCTTCCTCCACAACTGAGGAAAGCCAGTCATGTATCAGGAATGTCCCTGAATGGAGGCCTAGAGAGGCCATTGTGCAAAGTTCTGAAGGTGAAACCTGAATAGCCTTGGAGACTCCAAGATATAAGAGGTACCAGAGTTGTGGAATACCTGCTGAATGAATCTGCTAACAGGGAATGAAATCAGCCTAAGAGAAAGAAGTGTGCTGTAGTCAAGAAAACTGAAAGGAGTTAGAGATCTGAAGAGAGTTTTGGCATCAGACAAGGAGATGCAGAGTTTGGAGCTTGCCCGCCTGTTTTCGGTCTTGCTTTGGTCCAGTGTTTCCTCACTGTGCTACCTTTCCTCCATTCTGGAATGGCAATGTATACCCTGTTGGAAGTATGTGATCTTTTTCTTATTTTGTAGAGATTACAGTTAAGAGATTGCATGAATCTCAGAAGAATCTTTTAACTTTTGACTTTTAAATATTGTTGAGACTATGATAGGCTCTGGGGATTTTTGAAGTTGGACTCAATATATTTTGGATTATGTTATAGCTACAAGCCAACGGGGACCAGGGAGTAGAATGTGATTGTTTGAATAGGTATGGCGTCCATAGTTTCATGTGTTTGAATGCTTGGCCATGGGGAGTGGCACTATTAGGAAGTGTGTCCTTGTTGGAGGAAGTGTGCCACTGTGGAGGTGGGCTTTGAGGTCTCATATGACCAAGTCATACCCAGTAAGACAGTCTCCTTCTGCTGCCTGCACAGCAAGATGTAGAACTCTTAGCTCCTTCTCCAGCACCACATCTGCCTGCACACTCTCATGTCCTGCCATGATGATAATGGACTAAAACTCTGAACTGTAAATCAGTCCCAGTTAAATGTTTTCCTTTATAAAAGTAGACGTGATCATGGTGTCTCTTCACAGCAATAGAATCCTAAGACAGTACCCACACATACTTGTTAAATAACAACACAGACACACATACACACAGAGAGACACACAGACATAGACACACAAACACAGACACATGCACACAATTTTCTAAAAAATAGGGAAGAGGCTTAAATAGACCCCCCCAAAAAATATGGCAAAAGCATCATGAGCATATAAAAACTCTTATTTGAGCATTAAAATGAGTAAGAGAAGCATCACAAAGTCATGAAAAAGACACGGAGCTACTGTGACTCCATGGATCACCAGTTAGGTGCGAATGGAAGCTTCCTTGTTACGCAGGCTTTTTTTTTTTTTTTTTTTACACAGCCCATGCCGGCTCAAACTTGTGGTGCTCTCCGAAGCCCCCACAGTGCTGGCATTGCAGCCAACAGGCTTTGCCAAATTTTAAAGTAGAGAAGACTATATTGGTGGATGTGTGTTACATGGCACAAAATGCATGCAGAGGTCTAAGGACGGCTTTGTGAAGTTGGCTCTCTCCTTCTACCTTTACATGAACTCTGGGTACTGAGCTTCAGAGCTCTTCGTCTTTGTGTGGCAAGCTCCTTTACCCAACCGCAGTCTTTCCCTCTTTACAACTGCATTTATTTACTTTCAGAAGATTATGTGCATGCCATGGCATGCATGGGGAGGCTAGAAGAACAACCCACGATAACTGAGTCTCTCTTTCTACCATGTGGATCCTGGGGACTGAACTTTGGTTGTTAGGCTTGGCAGCAGGTGCCTTTACCTGCTGAACCATCTCATTTAAAAAAAAAAAACTTAAGTATGGAGAGATGGCTCAGTGTAAGAGCACTTGCTGCTCTTGCAGAGGACCTGGGTTTTATTTCCAGCACCCACATCGCTGCTCACAACCATCTGTAACTCCAGTTCTGGGGATCCAATGCCCTCTTCTGGTCTTCTTGGGAACTAGACATGCACACGGTGCACAAATAGGCAAAACTCATATACATACACATGAAGTAAAAATAAATAAACCTTTAAAATAAAATAAACCCCAAACGGCCTTGAAAGGCAGCCCATGTTTAGTAGTGGAAGTTGAGCACAGCTGAAATATGCAGTCACAGATGACAAAGATTGACTGCCCAGGCGAGTTTGGTCTGTTAGGCTAAAGTCAAGGTTCTGGATGAGAAAAACGGACCCTGAAATGTGGAGTGGGGACATCTGAGTGGACACCCCCAAACACTGACTGTGCAAACCTTAGAAACCCTGGGGACTGGAAAAATCTCCCTGTCACTACATTAAAAACTCTGTTCAGGCAGGACACATGGCATCTCTTCTCTCAACACAAGTGTCCTGTTGGGATGCAGCCTTCTCCTGCTGTGGGTTGGGTGGGTAAACTGGGTTAAATCCTGGCATGCCATGAGAACAGGCTGGGTCTGATATGGGGAGACTGTATCCCACAGAGGCAGGAAGGAATACTCAGCACCAAATAGCAGGGTCCAGGAGATTGAGTTGGGGTGGAGTGATTGATCAACGCTAGCATATATGACTAGACAAACAAGAGGCCATATACTTGACTCCCGCTCTTGAGACACTGTATTTAACACCTTGGCATGGACTTTAGGAAATGCGGCAAATTTATGGCTGCTGGAAACATGGAGAGAGTTACAAACATTACAAAGTGTTTACCAGTGAATACAAGCAAGTTGGAAAATGACCTGCTCAACAGATGCCAGCCCGTCTTTGTCATAGGCTACCCAGAGCTGGTGTGACAGGAATAGAATGGACATGAAAGGAGAGGTGGTGGCTACCCACACATCCAACAGCATGAATTCCTGTGATGGAGCTATTGCTGGGACTGCGTGTCTGACCTTCCAGCCACAGACACTAACAGGAGTCTGCAGTATGGCACTATCTCCAGAGACCAACTTTTAGCTTCTCAGCCCCACAGTTGTGGGCTGTGCAAGGTAAGAGTTCCTGGTATGTCAAAGGGGGTGAATCTTGCCAGGGGGCATAACCAGTGGAAGCAACTTCCAGGACATCTCAGGCTGTTTGTCTCCAGAGACCAGCCAATGAGAAGTCTCCATCTTGTCTGGAGTGATTAATCTTGATTGGCAAGTTTGGGTAAAAACATTTTTACTAAAAGGCTGCAGGTGAGGTATGTGTGGAGGCCAGATACTGCCTGAGGTCTCCTTCCCCTCCCTGGGGGCAGGGGTGGTGGTGGGAGGTATGAGAGGGTGTGTGTGTATGTGTGTGTATGTGTGTGTGTGTGTGTGTGTGTGTGTGTGTGCCCACAAACACACATGTGAAGGCCAGAGCTTGACACTAAGTATTGCTCTCCATCAGTTTCCACTGTATTTTACCGTAGTAAGTTATTCACTGATTGGCCAGCCCAGTTAGCCAGCTTGCCCCAGGGATGTCATCTATACCTTCTGAGTGATGGGTGTTGCTATGCCCAAAGCTTTTACATGGGTTTTGAAGATCTGAAGTCTTGTCCCAAAGCTTGTGCTGCACTGAGCTGTCTTGGCATTTCTACTTCTGCTCCCCAGAAGGAAGGCTGGACTTCCATCCACCTTGTTTACATCCCATCTCCTATGCAGACTTCCAGTCCAAAAGAACCAGCACTCTTCTCCAGGCACAGTCTGTCTATACTACTAAAATTACCAAAATGATCATGTCTCCACATTCTCGCTCCCAGAACACCTGCATTATTAAAACCGGGGGAGAGCCCATTTATAGAAATGAGACCATTTATCTCTAAGCAAAGCTTGGTCCCACAGCAAGACTCAATTGCTTAACAAATTTCCCAGAGACCTCCAAAAAACAAACAGGTTTTAATCTGTTGTCTCTAACAAACTAACAGGTTTTAATCTCTCCCCTCCGACAAAAAAAAAAAAAAAAAAAAAAACAAAACAAAACAAAACCTGGTTTTAATCTATTCCCTTAGGTCTTGTCAAGTTTGGTTCATTTCTGCAGCTCCTTCTAAAGCAGACACGCCACCCTTTAAACTCTGTAACATGCTAAGGTAATTTCACATTTTTGTTGGCTGAAATGAAAATAAAACTTATAGGTAAAACAGGCCTAGTTCCTTGGAGGTCCCAGACTCACACCCAGACCCGCAGGAGCCCTGGCTCAGGTCTACTCCCTCTGAGGTCCCAGATTCATGCCCGGACCTGCAACGGCATGGCAAACCTGGCAATTGTCATGCCAGACAATCTTGGAGAGGCATGAGACACAATGTTTAAATAACCTCCAGTGTTCTAATTCCCATAGCCAGAGCTTGTCAAACAGAGATCAAGGCCTGTGCCCTGCATCCGTGCATCACCAACCCTAGCTCCCATCATTCTTTGTGCACACCAGTTCCCAGGAAAGAACTCAGTCAGAAGGAGTGAGCCAGCAACCTGGGCCTGAGCAGACCCGAGACTGCGAACTCTACAGGAGCAGGTACATGGGAGCAAACGCTGAGCAAGTGGGCCAGAGCCAGAGACCGTTGCAGGTCCGGGCATGAATCTGGGACCTCAGAGGGAGTAGACCTGAGCCAGGGCTCCTGCGGGTCTGGGTGTGAGTCTGGGACCTCCAAGGAACTAGGCCTGAGCCAGGACCTCTGTGAATCTGGGCATGAGTCTGGGACCTCTGAGGAAGTAGGACTGAGCCAGGACCTCTGCAGGTAGGGTGTCAGAGTCTGGGACCTCCAAGGGAGTAGGCAGGAACCAGAAACCTCAGCAGGTCCAGGCATGAGTCTGGAACTTCTGAGGGAGTAGACCTGAGCCAGGTACTCTGTGGGTCCAGGCTCACCCGAACCTGGGACCTCCAAGGAAGTAGATCAGAGCCAGAGAACTTTGCAGGGCCAACCCCAAGCCAGGGACCTTTGCAGGAGCGGATCCAGACCAGGGACATTTACAGAGACAGGTCTGAGCTGGCAACCTAGGCAAGAGCAGGCCTGAGGCAGCAAACTCCACAGGACCAGGACTAAGCCAGCGACCTGGGCTGGAACTGCCTCAGACTGCCCATCTCCACAGTCAGTGACCTTGGGCCAGAGCGGGCCTGAGGCAATAAATTCCACAGGAGTAGGACTGAGCCAGCAACTTAGTCCAGAGCAGGCCTGAGGCTGTGAACTCCACAAGTGCAGGACTGATCCAGCAACCTGGGCTGGAGTGGGCCTGGGACGGTGAACTCCATGGGAACAGGAGCAGATCCAGACCAGGAACATTTGTGGAAGCAGGACTGGGCCAGTGACCTAGGCCGGAGCAGGCCTGAGACAGGAAGCTCCACAGGAGTGGGAGTGGATCCAGAACAGGGACATTTACAGAAACAGGTCTGAGCTGACAACCTAAGCTAGACCAGGCCTGAGACAGCAAACTCCATGGAAGCTGAACAAATCCCAGGAGCACTGAGCAACCTCCAAGAGCACGGAGTCACCAACAGGGAAACTAGAACCGTGGCACTGACTGTACCACAAGGAACAACCATCTGAGCCTTGGATCCACTGGCACCTAGAAGATTAATCACCAGAGTCACAGACAACCCCTAATTATCAGAGTCACAGACAGCCTCAAACATACCAATTAGAGGAAATGAAGAGTAGACAAGGTAAGTACACATGCAACACCACATAGAGCAACACGATACCAGCAAAGCTAAAGACCCTACAACAGCAAGACTTGAACAACCAAATATAGATGAAGTAGAAGAAAATGAGCTAAAAAACCCCAAAAAACTTCAAGAGAATGCTTGAAACTCTCAAAGAGGAAATGAGAAATTCTGTCAAAGAAAGGGAGGAAAAGACAAACAAAAAAATTGGAAGACATCAGCAAATCACTTAAAGAAAACCAAGAAAAAGAAATCAAACATATGAAAGAAACTAATCAAGACTTAAAAACTGAAATAAAGACAATAAAGAAAATACAAGCCAAGAAAATTATAGAAACAGAAATCATGAGAAAACGATCAGGAGCCACAAACTCAAGTGTAAACAGCAGAATATAAGAGACGGAAGAGAGAATCTCAAGTGCTGAAGATAAAATAGAGGAAATAAATTGAGTCAAAGAAAAGATTAAACCTAACAAAAGCTTAACACAAAATATCCAGGAAATATGGGACACCATGAAAAGGCCAAACCTAAGAATAATAGGTACAGAAGAAGGAGAAGAAGTTCAACTAAAAAACACAGAATATGTATTTAACAAAATCATAGAAGAAAACTTTCCCAACCAAAAGAAAGTTATGCCTATGAAGATACAAGAAGCATAAAGAACACCAAATAGACTAGATCAAAAAAAAGTTCCCTCACCACATAATAATCAAACCACTAAACATACAGAGTGAAGAAAGAATATTAAGAATGGCAAAGAAAAAAGGTCAGGTAACATACAAAGGTAGACCTATCAGAATTACACCTGACTTCTCATTGGAAACAATGAAAGCCAGGTCATGGTCAAGCATTATACAGACATTAAGAGACCACAGATGCCAGCCCAGATTATTATATCCAGAAAAACTTTCAATCACCATAGAAGGACAAAACAAGATATTCCATCACAAAACCAGATTTAACCAATACCTAGCCACAAACACAGCCCTACACAAAGTACTATAAGGAAAACTCCAACCCAAGGAAATAGGCTACATCAACAAAAACACAGAAAATTGATGATCTCACAACAGTAAATCCCAAAGAAGGGAAAAACACACATTAACATCACCAATATCAAAAACTAAATTAATGGGAGATAGCAATCACTGGTCATTAATATCCCTTAATATACAAGGACTCAACTCACCTATAAAAAGACACTGGCAGGGCTAGAGAGATGGCTCAGAGGTTAAGAGCACTGGCTGCTCTTCCAGAGGTCCTGAGTTCAATTCCCAGCAACCACATCGTGGCTCACAACTACTTATAATGAGATCTGGTGTCCTCTTCTGTCATGCAGGCAGAACATTGCATACACAACAAATAAAATCTTTTAAAAAAATAAAAAAATAAAAAGACACAGCTAACAGATTGGATACAAAAACAGAATCCATCCTTCTGCTGCATACAAGAAACACACCTCAACCTCAAAGATAGACATCGCCTCACAGTAAAGGGTTGGGGAAAAAATTCCAATCAAACGGACCTAAAAAACAAGCTGGTGTAGCTATCCTAATATCTAACAAAATAGACTTCAAATTAAAATCAATCAAAAGAGACAAAGAAGGACATTTCATATTAGTCACAGGAATAATCCATCAAGAAGAAATCTCAATACTGAACATCTATGCCCTAAATACAAGGGCACCCTCATATGTAAGAGAAATACTTCTAAAGCTTAAAGCATACATTAAACCCCACACGCTAATAGTGGGAGACTTCAACACTCCCCTCTCACCACTGGACAGGTCAGTCAGACAAAAAATTAGCAGAGAAATAAATGAACTAACAGATGTTATGACTCAAATGGACTTAACAGACATCTATAAAATATTCCATCCAAACATAAAAAAATATACATTCTTCTCAGCACCTCATGCAACCTTCTCAAAAACTGACCACATACTCGGTAACAAAACAAACTTCAACAGATACAAAAAAATAGGAATAATCCCGTGTATCTTATCAGATCACCATGACTTAAAACTAGAATTCAATAGCAATACTAATTCCAGAAAGCCCACAAACACATGGAAATTAAACAATGCTCACCTGTATCATAAATGGGTCAAGGAAGAAATAAAGGGAGAAATTAAAGACTTCCTAAAATTCAACGAAAATGATCACACAACATACACAATTTATGGAACACAATGAAAGCAGTGTTAAGAGGAAAGTGCATAGCACTAAATGCCTACATAAAGAAGCTGGAAAAATCCCACACTAGTGAATTAATAGAACATTTGACAACTTTAGAACAAAAAGTAGCAAACTCACCCAAGAGAACTAGATAGCAGGAAATAATAAAATTGACAGCTGAAATCCACAAAATAGGAACAAAGAAAATAATATAAAGAATCAATGAGACAAACAGTTGGTTCTTTGAGAAAATCAACAAAATAGACAAACCTTTATCCAAACTAACCAAAAGGCAGAGAGAGAATATCCAAATTAACAAAATCAGAAATCAAAAGGGGGGACATAACAACAGACACGGAGGATATACAGAGAGAATCATCAGGTCATATTTCGAAAATCTGTACTCCATAAAATTGTAAAACTTAAAGGAAATGGACAACTTTCTGGATAAATATCACTTACCAAAATTAAATCAAGACCAGATAAGCAAATTAAACAGACCTATAACTGCTGAAGAAATAGAAACAGTCATCAAAAGTCTCCCAACCAAAAAAAAGCCCAGGAGCAGATGGTTTCAGCTCTGAATTCTACAAGATTTTCAAAGAATTAATACCAATACTCCTCAAATTGTTTCACACGATAGGAACAGAAGGAACCTTGCCAAACTCTTTCTATGAGGCTACAATTACCCTGATACCCAAACCACATAAAGACATTACTAAGAAAGAGAAATACAGACCCATCTCATTCATGAACATTGATGCAAAAATATTAAATAAAATATTGGCAAATCAAATTCAAAAACGCATCAGAACCATCATCTACCATGATCAAGTTGGGTTCATCCCAGAGATGCAGGGATGGTTCAATGCATGAAAATCTGTCAACATAATCCTCCATATAAACAAACTTAAAAATAAAAAACACATGATTATCTCATTAGATTCTGAAAAGGTTTTCAACAAAATAAAACATCCCTTCATGATAAAAGTCTTAGAGACAGCAGGGATACAAGAACACACCTAAACATAATAACAGCAATATATAGCAAGCCAACAGCCAACATCAAACTAAATGGAGAGAAACTCACAGCAATCCCACTGAAATCAGAAACAAGACAAGGTTTTCCACTCTCTCCATATCTATTCAATATAGTTCTTGAGGTCCTAGCTAGAGCAGTAAGACAACAAAAGGAGATCTAGGGGAAAAATCAGAAAAAAGAAGGCAAACTCTCACTATTTGCTGATGATATGATAGTTTACATAAGCGACCCCAAAAATTCTACCAAGGAACTTCTACAACTCATAAAAAATGTAGCAGGATACAAGATTAACTCAAAAAAATCAGTAGCCCTCCTGTACACAGATGATAAATTGGCTGAGAAAGAAATCAGAGAAACATCACCCTTCACAATAGCCACAAATAGCATAAAATATCTCAGAGTAACTCTAACCAAACAAGTGGAAGACTTGTATGACAAGAACTTTAAATCTTTGAAGAAAGAAATTGAAGAAGACATCCCAGGAAGTGGAAAGATCACCCATGCTCTTGGGTAGGTAGAAGTAACATAGTAAAAATGGCAATCTTACCAAAAGCAATCTACAGATTCAATGCAATGTCCATCAAAATTCTTCACAGACCTCGAAAGAATGGTATTCAACTTCATATGGAAAAGCAAAAAACCCAGGATAATCAAAACAAGTCTGTACAGTAAAGGAACTTCTGGAGGCATCACAATCCCTGACTTCAAACTTTACTACAGAGCTACAGTACTGAAAACAGACTGGTATTGGCATAAGAACAGACAGGAGGACCAAGGGTACTGACTGAAAGACCCAGATATTAATACACACAACTTCGAACACCTGAGTTTTGACAAAGAAGCAAAAAATATCAAATGGAAAAAAGAAAGCATATTTAACAAATGGTGTTAGCATAACCAGATATCAACATGTAGAAGAATGAAAATAGGTCCAAACCTATCACCATGCACAAAACTCAAGTCCAAATGGATCAAAGACCTCAACATAAAGCCAGCCACACTGAACCTCACAGAAGAGAAAGTGGGAAGTACACTTGAACGCACTGGCTCAGGAGACCACTTCCTAAATATAACCCCAGTAGCACAGACACTGAGAGAAACTATTAATAAATGGGACCTCCTGAAACTGAAAAGCTTCTGTAAAGCAAAGGACACGGTCAACAAGACAAAATGACAGCCTACAGAATGGGAAAAGATCTTCACTAACCCCACATCAGACAGAGGTCTGATCTCCAAAATGTACAAAGAACTCAAGAAATTGTTCATCAAAAGAACAAATAACCCAATAAAAAAAATGGAGTACAGACCTAAACAGAGAACTCTCAACAGAGGAATCTAAAATGGCTGAAAGATACTTAAGGAAATGCTCAACATCCTTAGTCATCAGAGAAATGCAAATCAAAACAACTCTGAGATTTCATCTTACACCTGTAAGAACAGCCAAGATCAAAAACACTGATGACAACTTATGCTGGAGTGGTTGTGGGGTAAAGGGAACACTTCTGCATTGCTGGTGGGAATGCAAGCTGGTACAGCCCCTTTGGATATCAGTGTGGTGATTTCTCAAAAAATTAGGAAACAACCTTCCTCAAGACCCAGCAATATCACTTTTGGGTATATATCCAAAAGATGCTCAATTGTACCACAAGGACATGTGCTCTACTATGTTCATAGCAGCATTGTTACTCATAGCCAGAACCTGGAAACAACCTAAATGCCCCTCCACTGAAGAATGGATAAGGAAAATGTGGTACATTTACACAATGAAGGACTACACAGCAGAAAAAATTAACGACATCTTGAAATATGCAGGCAATCAGAGCTAGAAAGCATCATGTTGAGTGAGGTAATCCAGACCCAGAAAGACAATTATGATATGTACTCACTCATAGGTGGTTTTTAAACATAAAGCAAAGAAAACCAGCCTACAAATCAAAATCCCAGTGAACCTAGACATCAATGAGAACTCTAAGAGAGACATACATAGATCTAATCTACATGAGAAGTAGAAAAAGACAAGATCTCCTGAGTAAATTGGGAGCATGGGGACCTTGGGAGAGGTTTGAAGGGGAGGGGAGAAGCAGGGAGGGGAGCAAAGAAAAATGTTGAGCTCAATAAAAATCAACTAAAAAAAAAAACAAAACAACTCAGTTCTCTGTTTCCTACCACTATGGGATAAGACCATGATACCTTATATCTAAATTGCCCTTCTTTGTGTTTTTACTTCCAATAGGCCTAGGTGTTTAAAAGTATTATTTTTAAATTTTTACAAAACAACTATGTTAATGGAAAAAATAGAATATTTCCAAGTCTCATCAAGACAACATCAAACATTCTGGTTCCCTCCACCCTCAGTCTACAATAGGAGGGACAGACTGATGAATGCACTTGGTGAATGTCACTCCTTACGCTCCTACAGACACACAAGGTGGGTATGCTTGTGTGTAGTATACTTTTGTTTGCAAAAAAGAAAAAAATGACATTCAGGCAAGTTTTGGCCCACTTCTGCAGTCAGGAAGGCTTCGTCTCATCTAAATTGTAGGTGAAATGCAAACTGGTTAGCTGCCGTTGCCTGAGTTCTTATGCAATTGAGTATATATTTTATATTATAAACCATGTTCTTTCTCTGATGTGCGTTATATGTTCATATTGTTTGTTTCTCCCATTTAAGTCTCTGTCATCAGAAAGTTATTTCTGTGGTTGGTGTGAAGTGGGTTAGCTCAACCTTCCTCTAGATCAGTGTCCACTTTACAGCAGTGCTGTAAAACTAAACCACCCATGGTCACTGAATCAATATAGTACCTTTCCCAGGTTTTAAACTCTTCCAGATCCATGTGTTTACTGAGCTCAGTTGATCCACTCATGGTTTTTCCCACTACTTTTCTGTAGCTTTCAATGATGGTGATTCCATGCTGCAGATTAAGATTGGTAAATGAGTCTCCCATTTCCACTCTTGGCCATTCACTCATATTTTCATATGATCGCGCAGATGTGTGGCAGCTCTGTAGAGTGACTTATGGCCTCTGTCTCAGTGTTGCTAAAAGGCGAAGGCACTGAAATCCTAAGTCGCATGGTGGTGAGTACGGCAGAGCCCTCCACACAGGACCTGCCTTTTCCAGAGGTCTGGGAGTCTGACTTATCCCTTGCAGCATGTGAGGGCCCAGAAGGAAGGTACCATCTCTAAGCCAAGGAATAAAA
Organism: Ondatra zibethicus; assembly: GCA_004026605.1. Taxonomy (NCBI): domain Eukaryota; kingdom Metazoa; phylum Chordata; class Mammalia; order Rodentia; family Cricetidae; genus Ondatra; species Ondatra zibethicus. The sequence goes on along the minus strand of PVIU01000189.1, from coordinate 74,569 downwards.
ATCCCCTGAAGCCAAATATGCCTGAGTCTGGATCTGGCATGTTTCAGCTTCCAGAACTAGGAATAATAAACCTACAAGCTACCTAGCTTGTGACATTTTATTAGCTTAAAGGAGTGAAATACAACACTGTGGTTCCAGTGGGGACTGCATCATAGCTACACATTCATTACCACAAGAGCTAGAATCATCATTTGTCCTTTCTTAAATAACAGCCCATCTCTCTGCTTATTTAAATCTTGTTTTGCAGTTTGCATTATGTAAGTCATACACTCCATTATCAAAGCACTTTTAGCCGTTATTCCTTCTTTTATTATCTTTTTAAAGATAAATTTCAATTTAAAAATTTTATTGTCAAATCTTATGTTTTGTGTGTAGAAGAATATATAGGCTAATATTCAAGACAATGTATTTTCTCATCTATCACAGTTTCTGCTATCTCTGTTAAAAACTGCCTTATTGAAGGGCAGTTGAGATGGATTAGTGGGTAAAGGTGCAACTATAATTTCAGATAAATAACAGATACTTTCTTCCCATTAAAGTGTACCTAGTGAATCACTTTACTGAATAATGACATTTAATTATTAACAGCAATAATAATTGACAATAAATACAACGGAAAGTTAGTTATAGGACTCAAGCAGCATTCAGGGACACTTAGACTAAGATGTTAGAGCTGTCTGAAGTCCAGGTCACCCGACGTGATTGACTTGTGCATTGTATTGTGAATTGTTGGCTGGCCCTCCTCCTTCACTGAGGCCTGGCATGGTACTGGAAGCCCAGAGAAGCTCCTCGTCCTGCTTTTGTCTCTAATAGTTTCCTCAACACTAATCAGTTCTTTTGATCTAGCCTGGTCTCTCTCTTCAGAAAGAGAATACATCCTATTCAACGAAATAAATTGCTGTGAGATTTTTATCTTGAGATTTCTTTATAGCCCCAAAGACCCCAAGCTTAGCTCGTGCCCAATACAGTGGCTCCAGCCAAACTAACATGATTCTTATAGACAATTCCACATGGGCATTTATGTAACATGATGCTAACTCCCCTGCAGAGTTTCGTTCCTGTCTTCAAAAGCAAGGCCCAAGTGCCTGAATGCAAGTTTTGTATATGATCATGTAGTTTAGCAAATCAAATATTATCAGACAATACTTTCCAGAGTGCAGCACCTGCAGTATTTCAGCGCTATTTTTGACATCTCCTCTTTTGCTTAAGATGTGATGTGACATCTGGTCCTGGGCACTCTTGGCCAGGCACAGTGCAGCTGAGCACACAGTCATTACCCTGCTAACTCACCTTCTATCGTGGAGAGTTACCAGTCGCTATTACTCCTGCCGTGTGGAAAGGAAAATGGAGTTACATGCAAGTCAGAATGATTTGCCATTATTTTTATGTGTCATTGTACAGGGTTTTTCCCATCCATTTTTTGGCACTTCAAAGCCAATATTTGGATGCAGTTTCATGAGAGCCTTTAAGTGATACTAGCTGCAAGAAATCAGCCTAGGAAAATACTTTATATTTATTACAGTTCCCAAGACCCTTGAGTGTTCCGCACCTCAGCACTCCAGAAGGGAGCCGTAAATTCTGCGGTCCATTTCATGCTGAGTGAAGTGGTTGAAGTCAGCAGTCATTAAAGGTGATGAAGGTGATGAATTCAGCCCCGCATGTCCTGTTTATCACCGCTGCTTATGAGTATCAACCAGCAAATTAATAGATGGGGCCTCATATTGATATTTCTACTCCCTTAACCAACTTACTTAACTAGTCTCACAGAGCAGAAAGGTGTTGAAATGTAATACTCGTATCAATTCTTTCAGAGTTTCCTAAAATGTCTTTTAACCACATTCAAGCCCACTCCACCTCCTAACTCCTCCCAGGTCCACCCCTCACCTCTCTACTCCCTCCTAACTGTGTCCTCTTTCTATTTTTTAATAACCCACCTAGTTCACTTTGGATGTGGACCCATCCAGTGGAATATGACTGGCCTACCAAAGGGAGTGTTTTAATCCACTAAGTTTATTTTACAAGACAAATTTAAATCCAATTCAGAGATTTAGCAGTCTTACAAACTATAATTCTAAGAACTCTAAATGGATACTGAGTATCTGCTCAGTCATCCCCAAACTTGACCATCCACATTCAAATCACCTTGAAAAATCTTTTAAAATGCAAGCCAGGTCCTCAAACCTCTCACATCTAGTATGTCTGAGTTGGTGGCATAGGAACCATTATTTGAAAAACAAACACTTTGTCAGGTGTAGGCATGTTGGGAATCACTAAGTAAAATATCCGGGGTCTGGGGATAAAAAGTCACCCGTTGATTCAATGGACAAATCCCTCAGGGCACTGCAAAGGCCTCATTCGTGGGAAATGCCGAACAGCTAGCTGTTGATGGCCTTTCAGACTGCTGATCCATGACATGGGCTGTGGTTTGGACATGTCCCCCAAGAGTGCATGTTGGAGCCACATGTGATGGTACTGGCCTGTAACCTTAGCACTCAGGAAATAGGAGCCAGAAGATCCCAAGTTTCAAAACCAGCCTGGGCTACCTAGTGAGACCTTGTCCCCAAAGCAAAACAAAGCAAAGTCTACTAGTCTTTTGGAAAGTGATAGATACAGTGATAGATAGCATTGGGGTGGGGGGTCTTATGGGATGGTTTAGGTTAAGACTTTACATTCATGAGCAGATTGATGCTAATTATGAAAGGGCTTGAAGTTATGACTTTGAACTCTTGCCTTTGTGTCCTCCCTTCTGCCATGAATTAATGCAACAGGGAAGTACCTGCCAACACGGGCCCCTTGTTCTTGGGCTCCTCAACCTCCAGAACTGTGCAAAATAGACATCTGTCCTTATAAGTCACCTAGTCTCAGTGTGGAGCGTCATCTTCATGGTCACCCTAACTGGAACTGGAATCACCTAGTAGACACACCTCCAGATGTGTAAGGAGGCAGTCAGGAGGTTTTCTGAGAATGGAAGACCTATCCTGAATAGTAGTGAGTAGCACCACCTCATGGGCAGGTTCTGAAAGGGATAAACAGAAAGATAGTGCCAGCATCCATCTGTTTCCTTACTGTGCATGCAATGTGACCAGCCGCCTTATGCTCCTGCTGGATGCAGTGTGATCAGCCGCCTTATGCTCCTGCTGGATGCACTGTGACCAGCCGCCTTACGCTCCTGCTGGATGCAGTGTGACCAGCCGCATTATGCTCCTGCTGGATGCACTGTGGCCACCACCTTAAGCTCCAGCTACCATGCTTTCCCAGAGATATTATGGATCATTCTCTTAAACCACAACCCAGAATAAACCTTTTATCCCTTCAGTTGCTTTTTGTCCAGTATTTATTTTGTCACAACAATAAGAGCAGTACTAACCCACAGGTGTTCTGTCCTGGCAGCAGAACCCAGACTGAAGCACCGCGTAAAGCCAATGGGCCTCCTTTTATAAGCACACAGTGGTGGCTCGTGCGACCATCTGTTCTGACGCTACTACTGCTTGGGTGTGCTCCCCATCTGCAGATTTCCGTTTCTCTGGGGTGAGCCTCTCTAACCAGCTTACCCCCAAAACCTGCTCCTACTGACGGAATGTGAGCCAAGTCCAAGTGTGACCACAGGGGATGCATGAGTAATTCCCAGGCCTCGAACACATGAAGAATTAATGTGGGCCCTCAGTACCCAACTCATTTTGACAGTCTTTAAAAACAACCCACATAAAACTTTGTTTTTCTGTTGTATCATACTCCCTAACCCACTTTGTGTATTTAATTCTCACATTGAGTCATCTCTGCCTTCTGAAAGCCGTTCTCTGTTTATCACTATTAAACCCCTTCACCAAACTTGTCCTCTGCTCCAGTTTGTTCAGGTTTTATGTACTTTAATTCAATTCCTCCTGCATTTGTGATCCCTCTGGCATCACACCAGCTTCACATTTTATTAATACGGTCCCCTGTCTATCTTCTGAGCTGCTAGCTGTTATTATAATGAGATGTTAATGAAACTACTTAAAATATTATACTGCAGCAGCTCCTTATGGGAAAGAAAAGAATCTTGCTCGCTCTTAACTTTTCTGACTTAACTTTTGATCAATTTTACATTTTTAAGGTTTTTGTTATTGAGATTTTGTTTTTTAAAAACTAAGATTTTAAAATTATGTGCGCATGTATGTGTCTGGGTGGGGTGTGAACGCATGATGCAGAGACTTCAGAAGTCGGAAGAGGGTGCATTATGCGCTGGAGCAGCAGCTACAGGAAGGTGTGCGTTGGTTGTGAGTGCTAGGAATTGAGCCTGGCTCCTCTGGAGGAGCAGCAAGCTCTCTGATCTGCTCAGCCACCCCTCCGGCTCCCTCGCTTTTCTTTTATGGCACTCGCATGTGTAACTGGGCTGCAGCTGTCCTCGGAGCGCCAGCCACAGGAAAGCGGTTTCTTCCCACTGTGAACTTGCACGGCAAGACGCTCACACTGAACTCTGTCTCCATAGCACCTCTGTCAATCAGACAGATAAATCCTCAACTTTTCTCCATTCCCATTGGTTAAGGTAAAAAAAAATTCAAGGCAATGTTAAAATAATATAAAGCCCCTGACACGGCACTACAAATCCTAGACATTTATAGGTAAGGCTGACACCACATCCTAGATTTGTTCTCTGGAGTCTGAGTCCTAGTCAATGCAGGATTTTTAAGTGTCCCCAATGAGCTGCTTATCACAGATAGCTACTGTACATAAAAGAAGTGGGTTAAGATAAATTAGTGGATGAAGATATACAGATCCATGATCTTCCTGGCAATTTCAGTCAAAATAGTATATATCCACATAGAGATGATAAACCTGGGGAACTCTCTGCACTCTCTTGCGGCTTCCAGCCACAAATTTCAGCAGCTTCTGGATCCATTAAACTTCAGAGCACTTGAGAAGCAATGTTTAGTAAGGATCCTTTCTATTTCCATGTGAATATGAAGAAGAGCCAGGGTCTTTGTATGTGTTCCAGCCTCCAATCTGTCTCCCACAGCATCCCACACCTCCTGCTCTGCACCATCCTTCACAAGCCCAGTACCTACCTCTAAGCTGGTGAGTGTGCATGTGTGCAGAGAGAGAGAGGGAGGGAGGGAGAGAGAGAGGGAGGGAGGGAGGGAGAGAGAGAGAGAGAGAGAGAGAGAGAGAGAGAGAGAGAGAGAGAGCGCTGTCATGACATGCTTAAGGAAGTCAGGAGTCAGTTCTCTCCTTCCACTTCTATGTGGGTTCCAGGAATTGAACATACACTCTCAGACTTGTCCAGCAAGAATCTTTACCTATGAGCTGCCTCGATGGCCCTCCAACTTGTTTTTTGACACAGGGTTTCTCATTGAATCTAAAGAATGCTGACTTATCATGACTGGCTGGCCAGCAAGCTCCAGAGATCCTCCTGCCTCTACCTCCTCAGTGCTGGTATTACAGATGTGCACTGTTCCTCCTAACTCTTTTATGTGGGTTCTGGGGTCCTCTTGCTTGTGTGGCAAGTGTTTTCCTGACAAAGTTGTCAGCACAGAGCTTTACGAGGGCTTTTGTTGGGCTAGAAGCCTAGTCTTTGCCACTTGCCTAATTTCATATTAATAAAATAATTGAATGAGGAAGAGTTGGGGCATATTAAAGGCATTTTAAAAACAGTTTTGAGGACAGGGTTAAGAGAAAGAAGCCCAGAGAAAGAGTGAGGCACATCTGGAATGGGCTTCTCCAGAGAGAGTCCTGGTGAAGTCTTTAGGGGAGCAGTGTACACCGTTTTGGGTGACTTCCAAAGCTGTACTGCAGTATGTACTGGGTTGTTGAGAATCAGTCACTGCTCTGTACTGGGTCTGATTCCAGCTGGTAAGGTAAATCTTAGGTCACAAGAGTTGCAGGCAGTTAAGATGTCTTTTACTGTAAACAAAGGTTGAATCTCATTTCTGAGGTCCCCAGAACATGTCTGAGACATGAGTAAGGCCATTTTGAAGGCTGCACAGACTTTAGTCTTAAGCATGGTACATTGTTGTTGTAAACTTTCCCTCTCTATACAAGGAATATTGTATCTATGTTGGGTACCTTTCATGGCGATATTGTTAATTGTGCTGGAATGTTTGATTCTTAACTGGCAAGAGGTTTCTACAAGACTCTGAGCTGAGGACCTGCCCAATATTACCATTTTACTTCAGAGAAACTTAAAATCTGGCATTTAACATCTCCTCCCTGCAGCTGGCCTTGCAAACTGCTGCTATCAAGCACTGGTCTGGATCTAGCCCCTAAGACACACCATTTCAAAAGAGCTCAGAGCATGCTCCCCGTTCATCCTGAAGTCATCTAGAAAGCCTGGATGGTAACATGGGCATGAAACCTCAGTCTCATGGGCCTGGAACCAAGAGTGTATCATTTCGCATGAACAAGTTTTGTATGTAGAGCCGAGCTGTGTGGTACTACTCCTAATGCTAAGCTGTGAGACATCTTTCATCCCTGCCTTTGAGAAAAAGGGCATTTGACGAGGTGTCTGTAATTTTCTAAGTACAAAAGCCATCAATTATTATTGAACTAAAAATCACCCTGAAAGTCAATTTATTTAAGGTTTTCAATTACTGCCGAGATTGTTTAATGCAGTCCAAAGTCCAAAGTCTCTGATGGTCCAAACTCAATGTGTGTCAGAGGAAGAAGGGAGGGTCCTGAAGGACCATGAGGCTGAACCTTCTGTTTAACTGAATAATCAATGTAGACATGAAGTAGCCAAGTCACCTTTCTGCAGCGCAGACTAGAGGTGGCACATTCATTCCTGGTCTAACCTCCTTCTCTACTGCTCTGTCTGATACTACAGTGAAAGTGTGTCCAAGGATCAGGAAGATAAAGACTGTGTGGTGATGATAAAATACCAACATCCTAAGGGAAATAACAGTACACATTAGAAGCTTCTGGCATCTTATGGATACATGGCTTTGTAAATGAGAAAAGAACTTACGGAACATATGGTCAGTTGAGTGTGGTGGTTCATATCTGTAACACCAGCGCTTAGAAGGCTGAATCAAGATTATCACTGACAGTTTGCAACCAGCTGGGCTACATAGTGAGTTCTAGGTCAGCCTGAGTTAAAGAGTGAGACTTTGTCTCATAAAAGAACAACAACAAAAGATCATCTTGTCCACTTTGCCATGGCTCAAATAAGAAGACAATGGACCTTCACATGTTAGTTCACCAGCCAGCCCTTGTTCCTAATTCTATACAAACTCGCTACTTGTTCGGGAGATCCCATGGGAGCACAGCTGAGGTAGCCACCCCGAGAAACTGATGTTAGAAACTCTCAAATCTTTCACTGGTGTTGTCTCTTCACAACTCCAAACATCTCTGTTCGTATCCTACTTCAATAAGATCTCAGTTGTAAGGCACTTGAAAGCAGTCCAGATTCACTCTAAGGCAGGGAGAGCACATTTTCATGCGATGGTTGAAGACTCTACAGCAAACAGCATAACCAAGATGCCCTTCCCATTGTGGCGTCTGCTGTATGTGGTCAAGACTGTGTTTTGATTATTGACTGAGTGACAATGTCTTGTCATTGTCTTTTAGGACAGCCTCTAAGTTTTCCATACCTGGTTCCCAAGTTCTGTGTCTGGCCACGCCCACTCTTGTTCTTAGACCAATCCCATCTCAGAGGCATCAGTGGCTGGAGGCTGCATGCACACTGATTGGGTGGTGACAGTGGAGACACTGAAGTTAAGAGGCTTAGGAGAAATGCTAGGCTGGGGCTGTGCTGCCTAAATATAATGGGTGCTACACAGGGAATTTTAAATCAACTAGTAGCAACATCACAAACAAGTCAGAAATATTTGAAATTAATTAACTTATTTTTACTTAATCTGATATGTTATTGTTATTGTCATTTCAACATGTAGTGTATCTATATTTTAAGTTCCTAGAGTCTCCATGTGGCTAGTTGTAGCATGAGGGCCAGCTTGTTGGGGTTTCTGTCCCACCTGGTCCCCCAGCTGTTTAGTCCCAGAGAAAATCACACAGAGAGTCTACATTAGGTTATAAAACTGATTGGCCCATTAGCTTAGGCTTCGTATTAGCTCTTATAACTTATATAGACCATTATTCTTATCTATGTTAGCCACATGGCTCGGTACCTTTTTCAGTGGGGCAGGTCTCATCTTGCTTCTTAGGTGGTTGAGACAGGACTGTGGAAAGAGCTTCCTTCTTCCCAGAATACTCCTGTTCTCATTGCCCCACCTCTACTTCCTGTCTGGTTTTCCCACCTATACTTCCTGCCTGGCTATCAGCCAATCAGCGTTTATTTAAAATATAATTGACAGAATATAGATGATTGTCCCGCACCACTTCCCTCTCTTTTTTTTTTTTTTAAACAAAGTAAAGTATCCATAGACCGTTTTGGGGGAATGTGGGCATAGTATGGCTGTATGGGAGAATGTGCTGAACAGGTGACCATCATTGTCTTTAGCTGATCCTTGTGAACATTAGCAGTGAGCTTGCCATACTAGAGGAATCATAGCAACTAGGTATTTCCAACTGTATAATTGGCATTCTCCAGAGAAACAGAACAAGAGGGAGCATGTCCAGACAGACTGCAGAGATTTTCTGTAAAGAGTTAGCATGCAGTCATGGAAACAGTTATGGAAAAATCTGCAGGACAGACTCACAGGTTGGAGACCCAGGCAGAGACAACAGTGCATGGGAGCTGGACGGGGGAGCATGACTCTTTCTCGAGGAATCTGAGTCCTTTTCCTCCTAAAGCTTTCAGTGGAGGGGCTGAGGCCCACCCAACATCATGGAGTGTGAACTTCTTTACTCTTTTGGTTTAATGTTACTCATACCCCAAATACCATCTTCAGAAGAACACTGGAGTGAGCTCTTTGTTCACACGTCTGGGAATAGTCCACAGGTTGCTGCGTAGAAATAACCATCGGACCAACCAAGACTAAGGTCAGTATTTGAAGCAATGGCCTACGTGCCTCAGGAACTCACAGAGATCCACCTGCCTCTATCTTCCGAGAGCTGGGATTAAAGGCATTTGTCACCATATCCTGACTTGCCTTTTGACCTTTGCTCTAGTGGAAACTACCTGACAAAAAGAAGCTGGATTTTCTTTCCATTTTTTTTTACATTATTTTTTCCCACTTAAGTTCCTTAGTATTCTGTAAATAGCCTTCATTTGCAACATCGAGGTTCTTATACCAAATAACTCAGTTTCAAGGAAGAAGCTGACAAATTAAACAAATTGACAAAGACACTTGGAGCATCTCAGAATAGTCCCAAAGCAGGCACACAGTCTCCTCTAGGGCACAAAGTTTAGCTATAGGATCTGATAGAATGAATCCCATATATATGGAATTGATTGGAGTGGCTTACAGGTGGTGGTCCAACTAGTCCAACAATAGCTGTCTCCCAACGGAAAGTTCAAGAAGTCAACACTTGTTCAGTCTACGAGGATAGATGTCTCAACTGGTCTTTAGTATACACTGGAATCCCAAAGAAGTAGGCTCTATTGCTCATGAAGAAATGGACTTGCCAGGGAGAGCGAGGACATGCAGGGTAAGACCAAAACCTTCCTTCTTCCATGTCCTTCTACAGGCTGCCAGCCGAAGGCATGGCCCAGATTTAAGGTGGATCTTAGACAGGCTGCCAGCCAAAGGCATGGCCCAGATTTAAGGTGGGTCTTTTTAATCTCAAAAGATTCAGATTTAGGGTGAGTCTTCCATTTCAGATGATTTAATTAAGAAAAATTTCTCACAAGTGTACCCAGCTGTTTGGATGGTAGTTCATTCTAGATGTAGTCAAGTTGACACTGAGAATAGCCATCATGGGGATCTTCCTCCATCTCCACAGGAAAGGTCACACTGCAAATACAGAAAGTACACATTTCCATTATATCACTGCATCCTCTGCCCTTCATAAGAGCTTTGGATTTTCATCGTATTTGAGTATAATATAAGCCATCTGCCTATTGGGCGGTACTCCAGAAGGCAGTAGAAAACAGACACTTGTCTTTCACTTTGGAACCTGGGAGGAAAAGACATTTTGTTAACCAGCTCCCTGGCAACAATGTGAGGAGATTTGATCCCCTTGCAATGCTGATGGTGGTGTAGACTGCTGACTGCTAGGGAAGGCAGGCTGGAATACTGGAGGTGGCTCCGATGGAGTCAAAGGTCATGGGGTAGACATGAGGATGCAGGTGTGGCAACTCTATTCCACCATCACAAGGGACAGTGGCAGCTCACCATCACCCAAAGGTGTTCCAGCAACACACTGTCACCCAAAGGTGGCTCACCGTCACACGAGGTTTGCTCCAGCAACACACCATCACCCACAGGCAGTTCCAGTAACTCACACACCATCACACAAAGGCTGTTTCCAAGGCTGAGAATAGATTTTGGTGGGGCCTTGTCTCTCTGGCTCCTGCTCACCTGATCACAAGAGTGAACAAGTGTCGTCCAACATTCTTTCTTTGTAAAGCAGCTGCCCTCGGTGTCCGTTGCCTGCCACCAGGAATCCTGCCTGTGGAAGGTGAGACAGTCTCTGTGGCCTCTGCTACAGAGATCTCTTCTGCCCTAACACTGAGGTCCTCAAAGACTTTGGCCTCCAAGTCCCTTCATAGCTCCAAGACTCACTGACAGTCTGAAGAGTTTTAGTTCTTTCTGTTAAGTCATCCAACTGGAAATAAAAACAGAAAATTTAAATATCTACTGATCATGTCAATAAAATTATAGATCTCATTATTTGCTACATATAACATTTAATGGAAAGAATTGCTTTACTCTTTTTAAGTTTTATTTTTTGAAAATGTCATGCCTGAGTATTGTATTTACATGATTTCTACCTTTCTCTCCCCGCCATCTCCTCCCATGTCCCCACTCCAACTGCCCCTCGCGCTCATGACATGTTCTTCCGGTATCATTATACATGCATTCTCCATATATTATACACACACATGTAAGACCTACTGAACCCATTATACATGCATTCTCTGTTTATTATACACACACATGTAAGACCTACTGAACCCATTTATCAGTCTCCTCACATAAGTACATGATTTTAGAGCTGGCCCCTTGGATGGGATAACCTATCTGGGCTTGTCTCTGGAGAAGACTGAGTCTTCTTCTCTTAGCAATTAATAGCCTATAGTGTTTCATCTAGAGTGGGATCTTGTGAATTTCCCTGCCCATATGGTAACAATACTGCCCAGTTGGTGTCGTTATTAAGCAAATTTTGATGGCTCATTACTATTACTATACTACTGAGACTTTGTGGGTGCAGCTTCCCTGTTGTATATAGAGTCTTCTGTGTCCCTGTCCTGGGCTCTCACTATCTTCCCATCCCCTCTTTAGCAATGTTCCCAAACATTTGACGTAGGGATTGTGTTGTAGATGGACCAATTAGAGCTGAGAACCCCACGGTCACTTGACCTCTGTGTTTGGATCAGCTGTGAACCCCGGCGGTATTCTTCGTCTGTAGAAAAACACACCTCTTTGATGAGAAGTAAGAGCTATACTTAGTTATGTGTGGGTAAATATTTAGGATACAGTTAAAAACTAAATTGGCTTAAATTGCTTTATTTTCTAAAACAAAATTGTTGAGAATGATATCATTTTGATTTTCTTTCCTTCCCTTCCTTCTTCCTCTCTTTCTCCCCCTTTCTTCCCTTCCTTTTCCTATCTTTCTTTAACAAGGTCGTACTGTGTTACCCAGACTGGCCTCAGATTCAGTATTCTCCTTCAGTCATCTGGCTGCCGACAAGTGCTAGCGTTCTCTACTTTACTTTCTGTTTCACCGGTGCTTTTAGAACTTCCAGCTTAGAAGAAACCAGCACTCTCCGATGCTCTTCCAAGTCCATCGCTGCTGCGTGCTTCTTTATTAAAGCCTCTCAGACATGTGACAAAGAAAGGAGCATTTTAATAGCTTTATCATGCTTGTGAATATTCTGATCTCACACTGCGACTTGACACGTGGGGTTTTCCTAGAGGTCAGTTGCTGTGTGGGATTGGAAACCATGTCAGTAAACGATTTGTGTTTTGTCACATTCAAGTTTATTTTTAAATGATTTAGTGCTATGCGTTGGTCATTTTGAAAATGCTGGTTTACTGAATAAGCAGAAATTCCAAATGTTGATGGGACAACATTCATTAGTGCCATCAACAAACACATTTTAAAAATCTTCCAATAAAAATATTGGAAAATTATCAGATCAGTGGAAGCAAATGACAGGTTTGAAAAGTCCAAGTTCCATGAGAATTCTTGAATTGTATCCTGGGCAGGACAAACTCTCAGTGTTTTCTACACTGTAAAGTCTACAGTGACAGGATCAACTCATTCATTAAACAAACAGACAGACAACACACACACTCACACACACACACAACACAGCTGCCAAGTATGGTGAGAAAAACTACACCTTACTGAGTGTGATGCACACATTTGTAATTCCAGCACCAGAGAGGCTGAGGCAATAGGAGTCCTACAGTTTTGAGACAAATTTGGAGCAGTATCATGAGTATCACACTATTCAGGGTTACATAGAAAGAATCTGTCAAAAAAACTCACAAAAGAAGGAAGGAAGGAGGGACAAGGAGGAGAGAGGGAAGGAGGAAGGAAGGAAAAAAGGAAGGAAGGAAGGAGGGAGGGCCGAGAGAGGAAAGGAGGAGGAGGAGGAAGGAAGTACAGTCTGCAGACCTTTTCAAGTAACGACGGTGTTGTATGAAAACACGAGCTATTTCAGCAATGGCTTGAGTGCTAGTCATGAGCCAGCTGCAATCCTCAGGGTCAGCAGCTGTGCTTTATGTAGGATTCCCATCTCTTCATCTAGAATACTTTAAGCCATCTGTGTTCAAGTGCCTAGACATAGTCAAATTAGTCATGTCTACTACTTCATCAAGGAATACTTTAGTGGAACTGGTATGTCCCTCTCCAAATGTGTGGCCACGAAATAAAAAAGCGTTGACAAGTGCAGATTGGAGCCAGTGCCTTCGTGATCCTGTGGCTCCAGCGTCTGCCTGTCATTGCTTTTGCAGTCAGAACACAGGCTATGAGAGTGGAGAAGGGAAACGGCAGTGGAGAATTATATAAAAGTGCTTTCGACTTGGTAAGATGCCAAAATATCTTTAAGACTTCCAAGAGCCCATGAGGTACACGTGATTACTGTCTGCATAAGCCACACGAAAGAGGGACTTTGTGTGCTTTTAACATTGTACAAGCAGGTCACATTAAAACATAACAGCCTAGTTGACTATGTATCACAAAAGCCCTGATTATAGACTAATCTGCCTGAATTCTTGCAAGATCTTTTCCTACAAGTTGAAGAGTTGAAATATGTGAATACTAAATGCTGTGTTGATCCTGGCTATCTTGCCATTTCTTTTAAATTTTATAGCTAAAAACAGACATACAAGTGTATATTGTGTGCTGAACATATCTGCATTTCTTACTCTTCCTATGCTCACCCCTCCCCGCGCCTTTGTTCCCCTAGACAACTTCACTTCTCCTTCATTTTATACACTTTCCATTTATAGACATACATGATTTCATGGGACTATATAAAACCTAGAAATCACAAATGAAAGAAAACATGCTATTTGTCTTTCTGGGACTTGTGTAATTCTCTTAATACGGTTGTCTCTGGTTACACCTGTTTTCCTGCAGACGACATAACCTCGTTTTGCTTTATGGCCAGGAAAAATACCACTGTGAATAGATATTGCATCTCCCTTCCTCTTGCCGTTGTCATTGGACACCTAAGCTGGCTCCATGACATGGACACTGTGAACAGCACTGTAATGAACACTCGGGCTGTGGTCCACGGTACCGAAAAGCATCTCTACACGGGTTCAGGGAGGAGGCTGGGGTGGGAGGTTAATTGACTTGAGTTCCTGCAATGATCTGTAGCTGTGCTGGCTTAGATGGCAGAGATTCCAGGGGGCCAATCAGAGAAGCCGCAGCTGAAATCCAGGCCTCTTGGGTCTGGGCACCTTGATTAAAGGCTTTTCATGAGCAATGAATTAAGGGGTGATTGTAAAGGTAGAGATGACAATTCTACATGAGCTGGCTTGAAATGACACCATGGAAAGGGCCCTGGTGGACCTGCCTGCTGTATCATGTTGGGTGACCACAGTATTGAGGCCACCAGTGAGAGTTCTCTTTCCAGTAGTAAGATATTAGGACAGTGAGCTGGTGACAGATCTGCCCTCTGTCCAGAAAGCTTTTTCCATGGACTTTTGTAACATTTTTATTAATATTTAAGTCCATGTTAACATGTAAAATATTAAGTATAACTTAAATAAAAACCAATAAAAAAGTATGTTAAAGTTACTTTTGTGGGCTACGCCTGATTGAGATTAAAGAGAAACACAAAAGCAGAGAAAAAAAACTGCCTCAACCTTTTATTTCAATTATTTTTTCTCTTATGTGTTTGGATGTTTTGCTTACATGTTTATGTACCACATGTGTGCAGTTCCCACAGAATCCAGAAGAGGGTGTTGGATTCCCCTGAAATTGGAATTACAGATGGCTGTGAGCTACAAAATACGTGTTGGAAATCAAACCTAGGTTCTCTGGAAAAGTGGCCAGTGCTCTTGACTGCTGAGTCATTTCTCCAGCCCCACCCTCGACATTTACTAACTGCATTGAACTAACCAGTTTAAAACACACCAAGTTACAAATGCATGAGAGTCAGAAAGATGGCTCAACTAATAGAGGCCCTTGCTGCCAAACTTGATGACCTGAGTTCCATCTCTGAGACCCATACAATAGAAGGAAAGAACTTACTCCCAAAAGTTGTCATCCACAATAAGTGTGCTCATATGTAAAAACAAACAAACAACAAATAAATAAAGTTGTTTTTTTTTAATTTGGACAAGCTGGGTATGGTGGCAAAGTACTTAAAAAGTACTTAAAACTCAGAAGGATTGCATGTTTGAGGCTAGCTTAGGGTACATAGCAATTTCTGATCCAAAATGAAACAAAACTAAGAAAAAGAAAAGAAATTGAAAGAGATTAACACACTACACCAGAGGAACCTCTCATTTTTATTTAAGCAGCTAACCTGTGAAGAATTGCTGCTACACTGCCACCCAAACATGCCTCACACTCAGTTCAGCTAAAATTTCCTTTCCCTGTGCAGCAAATTCCTTCATATCTTACCTGGGTCTGTAATTCAAGGACTAAGAGCCTTTGGCCTCCTGAAAATCCAGGGGAAGAGGGGGTGCTCTGGTGAGGCTCAGATGTCCGAGAGAGATCTTCGTTGCTGGTGGGGCAGGGGTCAGTACATTTTGGGAAACAACTTGGCAATAGGAAACATCCAAAAGCTGCATATATTAGTCTGCTTGGGCTGCTGACAGAATACCACGGTCTGGGCGCAGTGCAATAGGAGTTTGTGTTTGTCACCGTCCTGGAGGCCAGAGTTTAAGATCAAGGGGCCAGCAAAGCTTGGCTTCAGGTGAGGGCTCTCGTCTAGGCTGTGCCTTGTGCCTGGGATGACCGCTGTGCCTTGTGCCTGGCAGTAGCAGCAGTCTGATTGCCCGCCACTCTCAGAAGGTCGCCAATCTTCTGCGATCACAGCCCCACCCTTATAACTCCGTCTACTCTTAACCACCTCCTTACAAGCGTTATCTCTAAATCCAGCCGCCTTAGGACTTGGGGCTTCAACAGAGGAATTTCGAGGAGATGCAATTCAATCCATAGCAATGCAAACACGCAAGAACTGGAAAATTGCACTGTGGTCCAGTCATTTCCTAGAGAAATAGTGGGCCATGCTCACAAAGGAGTGCATCAAAAAACGCACTTTGTTGCATTATTTACAATATCAACACTTAAAAAAATCTAAACAGTTATGTAAGGAAGTGAAGGAAGAAGTTATGGAATATTCTAACAGTAAAATGGTGATAGCAATTAGAAAGACCAAGCAAGAGCTAGAGATGGCTCTGGATAAGGGGGCTTGGTGCACCTGAACACAGGTCCTACCATTTATATAAAAAGCTAGGAGCAGTGCTGAGTATGGTGGTGTACACCTTTAAGTCCAGAACTCAGGAGGCAGAGACAGGCAGATCACTGTGAGTTCAAGGCCAGCTTGGTCTATATAGAAGGTTACAGGCCAGTCAGAGCTATACAGTGAGACCCTGTCTCAAAAAAAAAGAAGGAAGGAATTAAGGAAGGAAGGAAGGAAGGAAGGAAGGAAGGAAGGAAGGAAGGAAGGAAGGAAAGAAAGAAAGATAATCGATCTGGGTTGTGTCTTGTGAAGCTGTAACCTCAGTTTGGTGGTGGGTGTTGAAGAGAGGATCTCGGGCTTGCTGGGTACCAGCCTAGTTCTGGGTTCTGTGAGAGACCCTGGGATCAGGGAATAAGATGGACACTGGCAGAGTAAGGTACCCAGCTACCTCCTCTAGCTTCTTTGAGTATGTGCACAGGTGTGAAGACTCATACACACCAGAAGAAAACAGGAGGAAGAGGAGAAGGGCAAAGTCGAGATTCAGGTGTTTGGGCTCAATCAACACGAATAAGCCTTAAATTTTGGATATAATATTCAAGCTACAAAAGGTACATATCCGTCATGATGCCATCAATGAAGGAAGAGGAGCAGTGTCTATTTCCGTGTGAACATATTCCTATGAAGAGTGCATCTGCAGCCCAGCCGTGTGGATGGTGTTGTCTCAGGCCAGCAGTTCCTAGAGAAGATAGTCGACTGGAAATTAATAGGATCATGCATTTTGTCTCTTGCATTTCACTCTGAGACACAGAGTCTTTAAAGTAAATATGGCAGAACAAACCATCTGCTAAGTGGGAAATGGGTCCATGGTCACTGAAAACGTACATGTCCCTAGCTCACGATCTCTTCATGTGAGGCCCTTCACTTTGTCAAGGCGAGAAGATGTGAATTTGTAGAAATAATACTTTGTCATTTGAAATTTGGTCTCTTTCTGGGTTGATTATAATGCGAGATCCCCCCCCATCAGGCTGCAGACAGGGACTGTGCAGCTCCTACTCAGCCACACCTTTGCCAGTGACCAACCAACACTGCTAAGTGGGCTGTGCTTGTGTGTGTGTGTGTGTGTGTGTGTGTGAATGGATATGGCCAAATGCATGCAGATGCCCATAGAGTCTGAAAGAAGGTTATAAGGTAGTAGATCCCTGGAATCGGAGTTACAGGTGGTTGTGAGCTGTCCCACATGGGTCGTGGGAACCCAGTTCAGATCCTCTGACAGAGCATTACTACTAAACCGTCTCCCTAACCCTTAATGACGTTCAACTTACAGAGGGGCTTTGGGCTGTAACCCCATCATAAGTGAAAGTAGCTGTTATTTCCATCTCTTGGGTTTGTAACGTTTTATAATTAAAACAAGTGGATTTTTAAAAGGAGGGTAGATCTGGGCATTAGGAGAAACTAGGTCCCAGTTTAGTGCCTGCTATTTATCAGCTGGAGGTCCTTGGGCAAGCAGGTTAACCTCACTAAGCTACCTCCCCTCCTACCAGTCTTAGCTATATGCCGGCTTCTTGGAGATGGTATGGAATCACACGTATGTATAAGTTAGAAAATGGCTCCGCGTGGCCTGCAGAATCAGCTAAGCAGGCTCATGGAGGCTCACAGCAGCAATCGCAGATCCTGCATGGGTTTGCACTCGGTCTCTGAATATATGTTATGGTTATTGGCTTGATCTTTTGGGGGAACTCCTGACAGTGGGAGTGGGGGTTTCTCTGACTCTTTTCCCTGCTCTTGGGACCCTTTTCTCCTACTGGGCAGCCCGGCCCAGCCTTGATGTGAGGGTTTCTGCCTGGTCTTATTGGATCCTGCTGTGCTGCTTCGGTGGGCATCCCTGAAAAACCTGCTCTTTTCTGGGGAAGGGTGGATCTGGGTGAGAGGAGAGGTGGGGTGCTGGGAGGGATGGAGGGAAGGGAAAGCTGTGAGAGAAGAAAATAAAGATTAAAAATAAAATAAACAAACAAAGGAACTATATGAAATAAAAAAGGAAAAGAAAATGGCTCTGGCTGCCTGCAATGAGATGCCCACTCTTCCTTTCTATCCTGTCTTTTAGCCCTTCCCTCTCCAATGCTGATATGTGTGCATGCATACATGAACACAAGCAATAATTCACAAATGGTTTAGAAGACAGGACAAGCGCTGGAAGGGTGGGAAAGCCATGACTTTCCTTTTATGTCAACACAAAGCCTTCTTGCCTCACAAGCTCAAACAGATCAGATGGTAACAGAAATGGAAACTAGTCAGAGTTGAAAGTGTTTGTTGATTGAACTCTCAAGAAGTGTGCATGTGATCTCATGGAGACTTCCCATCAGAATAAGGAGGATGCTTCTGTGTGGTCAACTTTAAATTATTGTTGCTATCAGAACGCTCACAAAAATCCAGAAACTTCATCAGAATTCTGCATTTCCCAGTTGCCATTGAACTAGCAGAAAGGGTAACAGATTTGAGTTTCTACCTGTTTTTCTCCATTCTATAACATTTGTTACAGAAAAACACAAATGTCACTTTGTGAGACACACACTCCAGTGCAGGACACAGAACCTGTCAAGATGGGTATTGCATTTTGTCTCATTTACACAAACAGAGATACACTTCGAAGACCCATGCCAACTTTACTTTCAAAATGATCATATACGACTGTGGACTTGACCCAAGCTGCATTGCAGGGCAGCTGAAGCAGTTTTGTTTTCCAGCCCAGTTGGCTTCCTAAGAGAATATAGTTGTAAACACTTGGCATGCAGCATCCCCATCATCGAGTGAGTGCACACACCTACCCTGCTGCTCCGAGATGCAGCTGTGCATACCCTATCCTGCACTGTGCCTTGACAAAGGCCATTGACCTTGAATTTCTGAAACTTGGCCAAGAAAAGTTACATTCCTTGTTTGTCACAGTCAATTACCTTTATTGTATGACTGCATTTTTCACTGTATTTGAGACTTAGTGTGTGAGTGACTAATTTTGCAGACTCTGTCACATCACCAAACAGAAGTAGGTCTGTGACAATGACCTAGCTTCTGGATCATTCCATCTTCTATGTCAAAAAATCTAGAATTATGATTTTAAAACATGTAACATGTGATTATCATTTTCTTAGCAAAATACTAAAATGTGAGGTATCTGGTATATAATAAAAAGTAATGAAGTTCTGAGAATAAAAGAAAATGCAAATGTTAAAATACCGGTATGCTGCTTTGGGGGCTCTGCAAAGTGCCTACTTGAAAATGGAGCTGCCCCAAATGGTTCCCTTTGATGATGCATTGTAAGTCTCTAAACCAGTGGTTCTCAACCTTCCTAATCCTGAAACCCTTTAATACAGTTGCTATTATTATTATTATTATTATATACAGTGTGATCCCTATCATAAAATTATTTCATTGCTGCTTTATAACTGTAATTTTGCTACTCAATGAATTGCAATGTAAATATCTGATATGCAAGCCACCCTGTGTGGTTGTGACCCACAGGTCGAGAACCATTGCTCTAAATCGACAGAGTAAGTTAAAACTGAACTTGACAGGCGGAGGAAGCAGCCACGGAGAGAACAGGCAGGTGAGGACTGCTGTGGGCCGAGCTTGCCTTTTTTTGGTTTTTCGAGACAGGGCTTCTCTGTAGCTTTGGAGCCTGTCCTGGAACTAGCTCTTGTAGACCAGGTTGGCCTTGAACTCACAGAGATCTGCCTGTCTCTGCCTCCCTAGTGCTGAGATTAAAGGTGTGCTCAACCACCGCCCAGCCCGAGCTTGCCTTTCTTTTGCTGTGGTAAAACACTTGGACCAGGCCAGGCAGTGGTGGGGCATGCCTTTAATCCCAGCAGAGACAGGAGGATCTATATCTCTGAGTTCGAGGTCAGCCTAGTCTACAGAGTGGGCCCCAGGACAGCCAGGGCTACAGAGAGAAACCTTGTCTTGAGAAGCAAAAATATAACAACAACAACAACAACAAAAACCCACTCTGACCAAAAACAACTCAGAGGAGGGGAAGGGAGGGGAAGGTGTGTTTCACTTACACTTCCAGGTGACAGTTCATCACTGGGGGAAGTCAAGGCAGGAACCTGGGACCAGTAACTGAAGGCCTAAAGAAATGCTGCTTACTGGCTTGCTCTCTGTCTTTTTGCCTAAGGGGTTGTATCACTCAGTGGGCTGGGCCCTCCCACGTCAATTATCAATAAAGACAATTCCTCATAGACATGAGCACAGGCCAATCTGATGAACTGCTCACTTCCCAAGTGGCTCTAAGTTGTGACAGCTAACAATAAAAACTGACCAGAACATGGCATATGTTCAGAGCAGTACATTCATAGGGGAACTTTGAATACATGCAGTCACCCTGGAAGAAGCCCTTGAAGTAAGGAACACAAAAGCCCCTCCCCCGCTCACCCTCCCCCCTCAGAAAGTCCAGGTGTCTCTAAAATTCCCATTAAATCCAACTCTGGGTGAAACTCACTCTTATTCTGCATTACAAACAAATGGCAGTTCATAGAGTGGATAATGTAGAGTAGGGTTCAGTGGGACACCTCCTAAAAGCATGACAACAGAGAGGATGACAGTAATAAGGACCAACATACAGAGCCAGGGCTGGGGTGGGGATGGAAGTGGTTCAGTGGCTTAACATGTGTGAGAGCCCAGGTCTGTAGCCTAGCACTGCAAAACAAAAACTAACAACCCCAACATATAATGAATAAGATTACTGATCTGCAGAAATTACCTAAAAGATTGATTCTCAGAAGCAAATAGATGTGATTAGTGGTCAAGTCCAATATAAAAGTAGCCCAGTCTATCTGCTGGGTAGTTTCCTTTATTTTAAAGGTGAAGTAAGGCAGCGCTCCTCAGTATCAGGATGGAAACATGTGCACCGTAAGAACCCATTTTCCATTAGCAGACACACTTTAGGAGCATAGTTTGTGTGGCTTTGCAATTTAGAGGAACAGCACAGTAAATGCATAGAGAGGAGAAGAGGAAGAAGTGGAGGAGCAGGAGGAGGAAGGAGGAGGGGGAAGAAGAGGAGGAGGAAGAAGGAAGAAGAGGAGGAAGAAGGAGGAGGAGGAGAAGAGGCAGAGACAGAGGCAGAGGCAGAAGCATGTTTGGAGAGCATCTTGGTCTCTGGGCTCTGATTGTCAGTCAAATAGGCTAAGCCCTAAAGATCTTCCTCTCTACATGAACTCAAAGGAATTAATGGATTCAATTTTTAGCTCTAAAAGTCTTTGATATACAATGACGGGTGATATGCAAGGGCAGGGACAAAAAGAAAGCACCCCTTCCCATGAAGGGAAGTTCTCCTTTATCACTGTATGTGTGAGTGGTACCCTATAGCTATGGGAAGACACCATTCTGTTCCAAACACTTTGCTTTGGGTCTGAATAGAGTGACTTTGATGTAAGCAATGCTGGACAGTTGTTTAAAAAAAGTGATTTGGAGATGAAGTTCTTGACCTAATATGGACAGGGTCTATTTTGGACCCTTTCATTTGAACTTAGCAACAGCATATTAAGAGCAAGTTCATGCTACAGATTCAAAGTAGAGATGTCTTTTGACATGGACTTTCTTACACTTCACAAAGCAGAGTTGGTAAGTCTTCAGGGGAATTAATGTTAACATTGTCCTTTCTGTGCAGAAGAGCAATTCTGGTCTAAGACAGAACGATAAGCATTTGGAACTGCCCCTAGCCTGCTTTCATGGCGCATTGATGGCTACTGGCTTATAGACCATTAGTAGGTCAAGTTCATTGTAAGTAACTGCCATATTATCCTAACCTCTCCCACTGACCACAAAGCAAATGAACCAGAAGAGAAAACTCTTTCTTGGATCATTACTATTTTCCATTTTGGCAAATTGATGTCTCTTCTTACGTAGCAAAGTAGCATTAAATATTATAATTTTAAGAACTGAAACAGAGCTATGAGAGCCAGAGAGATGATGGGCAAATGGGTTGAAATCAGTAGGAATGGCCGCTCTAGGAGTGCTTCTATTTGCCCATGCTGATTTGCCCAGTCTGTGGGAAACCAACAAACACCTAGACCCACAAGGGACTAATGTGGAAACTCGGGTTGCTTTATAGTGGTAAATGTTGG
Source organism: Ondatra zibethicus (assembly GCA_004026605.1). Classification (NCBI taxonomy): domain Eukaryota; kingdom Metazoa; phylum Chordata; class Mammalia; order Rodentia; family Cricetidae; genus Ondatra; species Ondatra zibethicus. Next base: position 52,546 of record PVIU01000189.1, on the reverse strand, counting down.
TTATAATGAGCAGACTGCTTATGCCCCATATATGAGTATTTCTCTTTTGAAGAATTTTGTTTTTGGGAAGCTGAGTGGACTTCACTAGCTTGTTTACTTTTGGGGGTTGGGGCTTTGGCACCCTGAGAGAGAAGCAGGTACCATTCCCGCTGGGGTGCTCAACAAAAAGATTTGCAAACTATTGAGGTGGTAATAGAGCCAGGTGCTAGGGTGCTTGCCTGGTATGGATGCCTGGGTTCACACTCCTGCACTGCAAAAGAAAAAAAATAAAAATAGAAATCAATAATTATTATTGTAAAAATTGAAGCAACAGGGACTGACTGGTAGGCAATCGAAGTAACTACCTAATTCAGGAAGAACAGATGAAAGGAGCAGTTGCCGAGCTGGATGCTAAGGAAGAATGGCTCCTACTGCAGAGGGTGCAGTCACTCCTGCATGGCTGCCAGCTACTGAGATGCCTTCCCAGTAGAACTTGCTGGAATCCTCTTCCTTAGGCTGTTAGAGACTTGATCCACAGAGAGGTACAACTCTTTTGAATTTTGGGGTGTCCCAGAAAGCTGTTAGCATCTGGGTATTTGTGATGCAAATACTGATTGTTAATTTGATGGGACCTGGTCCCCTAGAAGACAAGCCTCTGGGATTGGTAGTCTAGATTAGGTGTGTGGGGTTGGAACGCCCACCTATGCGTGGCTGCTGCAGTACCCAGTGAGTAGATGAGAAATTGAGCTGCACACCAGGATGGACTGCTCTCTACTTCTTGACTGTGGAGTCAGTGTGATCAAGTGCTTCAAACTGCCTCTGTGGCTTCTTCACCGTGATGCTGAACCCTTAAACTGGGACCACTTGTATTTAACCACGTGTTTATATCAAAGCAGCAGGACGAGTCACTACAGAAGTGCCACTGGCGAGTGTTTGCTGCCTGGGGATACATCACACGCCCTGAAAAATCCTGAAGAAGAGACCAGAGCAAAGGAGGAACACCCTTCCTTCCATGCTGTCCCTCCGACATGCAGAACATCATGCCAGATGGCAGAGGAGAAACACACGGCTCATTCCATTCTCACATGATTGAGTGACCTGGAGCTGAGCGATGGTGAGAGGCCAGTCGGTCAGCATGTCATTAATCCTCAGAGAATGAAGAGTGTTTGAAAATAAACCAATCGGGGCTGGAGAGATGGCTCAGAGGTTAAGAGCACTGACTGCTCTTCCAGAGGTCCTGAGTTCAATTCCCAGCAACCACATGGTGGCTCACAACCATCTGTAATGAGATGTGGTACCCTCTTCTGGCCTGCAGGCACACATGGAGGCTGAACACTGTGTACATAATAAATAAATAAATCTTTTAAAAAAAAAGAAAAGAAGAAAAGAAACCAATCAAGGAAACCACACAAGCTCTTCATGACCCAAAAGAGAGCGCACGTGTAACAGAGAGAACACACCTACACTGCCACCTCTGTGAGCAGTTGTGGATAAACACAAAATCACTCTTAGCACTTTTCCAAGTTCTATTATGAATCTTGTAGTGTCCTTTTCTTAAGTCTCCATCACTTCTGTGTTCTCTAGCTTTCTTACTGTTTATCAGTCTTACTCTAGTGACTCCCTGCTCAGCCGTGGGCTCATCTGTCCGTGTTAGTTACAGCGACTTGACACTCCTGAGCCAGGGTCTCAGATCTCCAAATAACAAAACAGATGTCCTGTAGCCTACTTCAAGCCTTCAGAAGGAACTCAAATTTCCTCCAACTTGATCTGAGAGAAGCAATTTCTATAAATTTTTAGACAAACCATGTTTGATACTGCGAGTTCCTCAAAAATCTTTTTTTTCCTCCTCCTTTCTTATTCCCTGAAATAAGCTTTGAGAAGGAGAGTTGCTAAGGAAAAAATAATCCATACTCAGAAAAGACAGATATTTACTAGCTGTGTAACACTCGATAGCATGCCGTATTTTACACAAATGTGGACTGTGGATATGAACAACAGCCATTATCTGGGCCTGGGTGAAAATCAAAGAAGTCACTCATGTCAAAGCGCTTGGATCAGAGCCGGATGCATAGCCAGCCCTCATAAGTGGCGGATAAAGCCGGCGTGAAGGCCGAGAAAGGGGCTGCAGAAGGGTGTCCAGTCAGAACTGGTAGCATGAAGAAGTATAACAGGCTTCCGAAATGAAAGAGGCACTGTAGCCGTCAGTGCTGGACTGGGTCTGTCTGCATCGATTCGTTCAAGTGGACTCTGTGCATGAAGTCCAGGGACTCTTGGGAAAGGCAGTAGAGCTGTCTGCTTAGGGCCTGAAGATACCAAGAAAACACTCTTCTGTGGGCTATGATGGATTGGGCTGAGCTGTCGCTAGATGGCGCTGTAGAGCAATTAGGCCTGGTTGCTTGTAAAAGTGCTTTTAAAATGAGATATTCCTGTATGAACACTTGCACAGTTAATTATGTGAACTGGAAATAGTGTCAATATCTTCTCCAATATTTTTATCTTCAAGCAGCCATTGGGGCAAGTAGAAGTCCCTGTAAACAGCTGGACCTGTGGGAAGAGCGGTGTCTGGTCAGCATCACCACGTGGTAATAGCTCAAGGTCAAATTGCCAAAGATAAGTCTGGCAAGGCTGAAATGAAAGTGTTAGAGCCTTCAGAGGGAGAACATGGTTTACATCAGAAGGCCCAACAATATACCAGTGCTTTCCTCCATGGTTTCCCAAGCAAGGCTAAGTCGAGGCAATAATGCATCTCCAGGCCTGTGCTGGAACAGCGTTTCACATCGGAAAGGAGTGTGAGCAATAACACAGAAGATCACATTTATAATTTGGTCAAGTATTTTAAAACGACCTCTATCTTTATTATTTTTAGCTTTGTATGTGTATTGGGGGGTGGGCTGTGCACATGGGAGTAGCGTCTGCAGAGGCCACAAGATCAGATCCCCTGATGTGCTTGGGGGAGATGGAATTCGGTCTTCTGTAAGTGCACTATGGACTCATCCCCTGAGCCATCTCCGCAGGCCACAGCCAAACAGCCTTAAGGCCTAGAGAGAGGCGAGCAATGGGTGAGGGAAGGACGGGAGTTGGTTTATGATGTGTGTTGAGGGGGGGCATAGAGATGGAAAGATGCAGGCTGTTTTGGACATTTGACTCACACTAGAGTAAGGCCAGTTGACCCAGCCTATTTTCTTCAAATCTCTCCACCAGCACATCTATAACAATGTGTGAGCCAGTCACTGGAGAGCATGGAGGGGGTGGTTCCGTCCCTCTGCTCGTACTACACAGAGCTACAGTTCGATTGCTACCAAGCCACAGCATCAGCACAGAGCCAACAGCGCTTGACTTACAGACAAATGGCTTTGGAAGGGGCTCAGCTGGAGATAGAGGACACCGGCTGCCTTCACTCAAGTGTGAGACGTAATGAGAAAGGAAACATCCCAACATCCTTTTATAAAGAAGAAACAGAGATAAGAGACTTACAAGGTCAAGAAAGGAAGAACAAACATAAAGGAAATTATTCCGTGGTTTCAGGAAGTTACTGTTTTGTTCCTGGCACACTGGAGCCTTAAATAATCAGAGAGGACTGTGCTGTGTAGAGCATTGGGGCAAGCCGGACCCAAAGTGCCTCTGGTCCCAGTGTTAGAGCATGTGGGTTCTACAACGCTGACTTAGCTAAACTGCTGCTGTTTGTTAATAATTCCTTTTTGTCTTCAGATTACTAAGGCTCAAGTGAGTTACACAATCCCCATTTAGATATGTTCTTCAAATTAAGGTGACAAAATATGTGTGATTCTTAGGTATTGCCTCTCTGGCCGAGGCTTAAGCAATAATTCAGTCAAAATAACAGTGACTGAGTCTGGCGGCAAGGAGAGAAGGCCACTTCTGTTGCGGTTGGTCTGAGAAGCCCATCTTTGAAGAGGATCTTGCTGAGCCTGTTAGGTTCATTATGAGCAGAAACGGGACCACTTAGCCCAGGAGCTGCCCATGTGCATGTGGGAGGCAGAGGGAGAGGATCAGATGCAGGTGACAGGACAGAGGTGACCTCTGCGGCCCATCAAGTGCATAAAGTTACTCGGCACAGCACGCCGCAGTTTGAAGGCACTCCCTAAACTGATTGCCATCGTTACAGGATCAGCAGTGAGGCCTTTATGAGGTCATTGGGGCTCTGCCATGGTGAAAGCATCAGGACCCCTGGAATGGCTAGTTTTAATTGTCCGCTCCACACAAGCCAGAGTTGCCTGGGAAGTGAGTCTCAGTGAGGGACTGTCTAGATCAGGTTGGCCTGAGCTTATCTGTGGGCGATTATTATGACTACGCATAAACCGAAGTGGGAAGACCCAGTCTGAAAGTGTGTGGCCCCGTTACTCAGCCTAGGCTGGGTAGGAGAGAGCTGACCAAACACTAAGCCTGCGCACAGGCACTTCTCTTGGCTCTTGCGACCATCTGAAGCCCCTTCATCATGATGTCCCTGAAGTGATGGACTGACACCTAGAACCGTGAACTAAAAGAAATCCTTTCCTCCCTGGCTGCTGTTTTGCACGGGTGTTTTATCACAGCTGTTTATACTGGGGAAGATGTGGCAACGGGAGCAGTAGCTACCGTCACAGAAAACAGAAGAGGAACATCTAAGGGTCCTCTCCTCATTTCGATGGAGCAGGAAGCAGAGAGAACAGGCAGGAAAGGGGGCGGCCTATAAAACTCAAACTCCCACTGACACCCCCCCCCCACATACGTGGTGTATTTTTTCCATCAAGTTTGTACCTCCTCAAACAGCGCTGCCAGTTGGGGCCCATGTGTTCAAGCACATGACCCTATTGGGGACATCCTGCATTCAAAACACTACAATGGTGTGTTCAGCCCCATTTTTCTCAGTGCCTTTTGCCATGACATGTATGACACAGCACGAGGCTCTCACTGGAAGTGGACCTCTGCTTTCGGTCTCGCAGCCTCCAAGGGTCAAACAGACTCCTGCTTAGGACTTACTCCATCTGTGCTAGTCTGGAAAGCGGCAGTAATGGCTTGAGACACACGATGAGCTTAATGTGACCAAATCCATTGAGGAAAGTCATGAAGAGACTGGATTGTGTGTCAAACTAGCATGTTTGAATTTAGGGGAAAGATGTAAGCCGGTCCTATAAGAGAGCAGAAGACAGGAAATTCCAACGTTTATAAAAGCAACCGTTTAAAGCTAGCAACCAGGCGACCATCCCAGGACGGCATTTACCTGACTCCATGAAAAAGCAAACTCTAATGCAAAGGAGTGAATGAATATGCCCCCACCCTCGCTGACTAGAGAGCCCCACCCCTGTTGATGTAAGAGCCCCCACCCCTGCTGACACAACAGCCCCCCAAGCTACCCCACGTCCCTCCCCCCACCCCCACTCCCACCCACATGCAACCTCAATGGTAAGCAGAACCTCCCTGTCCCTGGGGTTAGGGAAACTGAACGACTGGCAAATTACCCCCCTGTTGCCTTATTTTCGGCACTGAGAATTAAGAGAGCCTGTCTTCTGAGGTGTGGTGATAGTTATTAAAGCTCTTAAACTATCGCCCGTTCAGGTTGAAGAATGGCTTTATGTCAGAGCTGTTATTAAACAATGATCTATTAATATTTCTCTCTGCATGATTGTTTTGGTCAGCTTTCTGTCACCGTAATAAAATATCCGAGACAGTCAACTTATAAAGAAGAAGATTGATTTCTGGAGGTTCAGAATTGGTTTGGCTGCTGCTTTGGACTTGTGGTGAGGCCGTGTGTCATGGTGGGCCTACATAAAGAGCAAAGCCACTCACGTTAGGAATCATAAGTATGGGGCTGGGGTCCCACCATCACCTGGAAGGCTACACCCCCAGTGACTGTGGAACTGCCACTGGACCCCTCCCCCCCTTGAAGGTTCTACCAGTTCCCAGAAGAACAAGTCTCGGTGTCAAGGTTTTAATCAGAGATAGGCCTTTGAGAGACATCTGGGATCCAACCCCAGGAGTAAACTCCATTGCTCAAGCCTTCTCCAGCCTCTGATTCGTGGCTTTGGTTTCTAGCCCTCGGCAAATGTACCAGCTCGGCTACTTTCTAAAGATTTGGCAGTTTAATACGGGAAAAGACCCAGAGGTCTTGATGCCAAACAGTTTACCCCCCAGCAACAGGCACTGTGGCCAAGTCCCAAGTGTTAAAATATTTCAGGCGAGAGGAAGACTGGAGGCAAGGCAGGAAGAACTCAGAACGGGGAGAAGCCGTCTTACTGACAGCTAGTTATAATTAAACAGTACAGAATGGAAACGGAGCGTTTTCTGTTATATTCTATGAGCAATGTTTGTACTTTGAAACTTCTAAAATATTTAAGGAAAGAAGAAATGAAATGCATGGCAACCGGTTGAGGTCATACATTTAGGACAAAAATGATAAAATATTAAAATGAAAGAAATAAATGTTCTGACTGAAATACTGAGAGTCTGTGGAAATGAATTATTCAAAGGGGAGCATGTGACCTGCAAACTGTTATATAACGGGGCACGTGGCAGAGTTCAGGAGAAGAGCCACTGCAGGTGAGGCTTAGCGGTGCCCTAACTTCATGCTTCAACCCTAGGGGAGTGGTGTTGAACATTCCTTTACACTGTGTGAAGATACTTCCCTGTGATTGGTTTAATAAAAAGCTAAACGGCCAATAGCTAGGCAGGTTTTTCAGGGTGGAGGGAATGCTGGGAAGAAAAAGGGTGGCCGTGCAAGGAGTGGCCAACCAGACATGGAGGGAGCAGAAAAGCAGCATGGGCAGAGTAAAGGGAATAAAGCCATGAGGCAGAAAGTAAATGAAAAGAAATGGGTTAATTTAAGTTATAAGAGCTAGTTAGAAATAAGCCTAAGCTATTGGCTGAGCTTTCATAATTAATAAGAAGTCTCCATGTGGTTATTTTGGAGCTAGCAGGTGGGACAGAAAAAGTTCACCTACAAGGGAGAGGTGTGACTGGCTCTTGGAAATAGTCTGGAGAGAGAGCCTGATCTTGGGGTAGTCAGGACTTCACAGTAGTCAGGCTAGCCCAGGCTATGTAGCAGTAACAAATAACTCCAAGCATCAGTGGGTCAAACCAGCACAGACTTATTTTTTGCTCAAAGGGCATGTTTATCATGAGCTGCTAATGTTACTGATATAGAAATTAATCTTGATTGTTAAATTGATTGGCTCTAAACTAGGTGTGGTGGCGCATGCCTTTAATCCCATCACGTGGGAGTCCAGGTGGATCTCTGTGAATTAAAGGGCAGCCTGGTCTACATAGTAAGTTTCAGGACAGCCAGAGCTACTCTGTCTCAAAAAAAAAATTTTTTTTAAAATTAAAAAAAAGAAAAGAAAAGAAGAAACAATAAAAAAAATTGTTGACTCTAGAATAAACCAAGAAACACGCCTCTGGGTGTGAGTGAGGGCATTTCCAGGAGCAATTAGCTGAGAGAAAGGCTCTAGTCCAGCATGAGCAGCACCTTCCTGTGGAGGCTCAGACATAGAGTCTGATGGAGGGCAGCGCTATTTGATGATGGCCTTCACTCCTTGCTGGCTAGAGCATCTGTCCTATTGTGGCAGCTGCTGCCTCCATCTTTTCCTGCCATTAGAACCTAGCTTCTTTGACCTTTAGTGTAGAGTGAATGCCAGTGGCTCTCCAGGAATACCCCAGGCCTTCACTGCCAGAATGGATGGCCAAGCAATTGAGTTCTCAGCTTTTTCAACATGCAGACATCCAGTCCATGGAAGTCATGGAAGCTATGATGCTATGGAAGACAACCTAGTAAATCTTTGTAATATATATTCATTACACCCATTCTGTTCCTCCAAAGAGCCCTGACTAATAAAATAAGCCACTTAAAGTTACAACAGTGTGATGCCGCCTTGCACTTTGCAGTCTCAATGTTGGGAAGAAGTGAGAGCCCAGAGTTGCTCAGCAGATCCCACACAAAGATCCAGAAGTCACTGCTGTCACTTCTGCTCTACCACTCTGTCCATGCTCATTTTAGAAAGGGTGGGAGGTCTGAAAATACACTATTGCCTCTGCCCAGAAGTGGAAAGAAACAGGGAGATTCAGAGAGCACCCCTGGTGATTCCTCCATGATGCCTGTTGGCAGGAACAACCTGTTGGCTGGGATGTAATTTCAACAACTTTCTTTGTTTATGAGAGAACCAGCTGGTCACTTAACATAGCAGAAAAGTTACAGCTGAGACAGTCATAAACTCCAGAAACCCTTAGGGAAAGGAGTTTACCTTTAGTACTAACTACTGTAAATGTAATGGAAATCCAACAGACTATGAGAACCAGCAAGGGCCCAACCAGCCTTTAGGCTCAGGGTCCTGCATCTTTAGTGCTGCTAGGAGCAACATGATTGAATGGAAATGGCAGGAAAGTGGAGGTGGGGTCTTGGGCACAGACATCATTTACCCTTAGCACCATCTAACTGCTGTCACAGGGACTAGGAGATTAATCTTGACGAAACTTTAGCTTTTTAGAGAAGCCAGAGACTGCTTGTGCTATTATTTTTTTTCCCGAAATTTGGGCACAAACTCTTTTGGTTTATAAACATTGTCTCAAGATTTCAAAAGACAATACAACATTTAAAACCAAAGAAGCATGGCTATAACCAATTTGTGGAAAATAACTTTGCTTTTTCCTCACCTGTAGGTTGTTTGTCAAAGCAGAGCTCCAAAGCTCAGAATATAGAGTAGTTATCCTGAGGCACTCTGTTAAAGCGAAGGTGCTCCAGGAAACTTGTCTACGACGACTCCAGGAACTCATGCGCAAGCCCACCGCACACCAGGACTCAGCGCTCACCGGGCAAGCTTGCCAGGGCTCCATAGAGCCTATTTACTCAGGCCTACAAACTGTCCATTGCCCGTGATTATCACGGGTGATATGCAGGGAATTCGTGGATCTAAGGACATAGAAGCTGTGCTCTTCTAGGAACTGAGCCTCACGTATACCTTTCCAGCAGGCAGTCCAGAAACAAACACCCCGGGACTTCTCTCCGAAGATAAAGTAATTGATTCATTCAGAAAAATTGTTTCGGTGGCGTGTTAATGTAGGTACACTTTGTGCAGAGAGCGGCAGAGAGGTGAAAAGCGGGACAGATTCTGTGTGTGTAGGATGGGATGGTGGGTGTGCAAGAGACTCAATTCAGCCTTGCTTGGCAAAGAGCTATAGCTACTTGTACCATGATTTTGAGTCTGGAGATACACACAAAAGTGTGTCCTCTGCCTTCCTTTAGCTACTGGGATACAGTTCCTGACCCACTCTGGATGCCAAAGTCCAAGGATTGTTCCAAACCCCATGCACAGTATTCTTCCCTACATAGACACACCAGCAGGACTTAATTTATAAACTAGCTACATTAATAAATTAATAACAATAACAAAATAGAATATCATGATTACTATAACAAATGTTGCTTTTAAATTATGACTTTATTATTTCTAGAATTTTCCATTTTGTATTTCTAATTGTAGTAGACTGAGTAACTGGAACTTCAGGAATAAAAGTTTTGTGACACTGCAGTATACATATATATATATATATAGATATAGATATACACTAGAAAAACAGCCATCTTCCATTTCTTATTTGTTTGTGTACACATATGCACTCATGTGCCGTGACACGCACATGGAGGTCAGAAGACAGCAGGCAGGAATCAGCGCTTCCCGTGACATGTGTCTCAGGGATAGTACTCGGGTTTCAGGCTTGGCAAGCAAAGGCCTTTACCTGTCAAGCTGTCTCTCCGAGCCTGCTTCAGCTTTGAAGTGCTGGGATTACAGAAGGGGACTGTGCTCCACTTGTTATTATAAATAAAGTTTTATTAGACAGTTGTGTCTATTAGCTTACACACTTCTTCTCTGTTAGAAAAGCAGAACTCAAAGGCTGTACACAGTACTCATAACATTTAAACTATTTATTGTGTGGATCCTTACAGAAAACAACTGCCTAGCTCTTATCTGATCCTACTAACCAAACATGAGGGTAGTTTATTAAGTGGTTTATTTCCTGCTAACATCTTTCTCTGTGCATACATCCATTGGAATAAATGGAAACTTCTGTTTGATAGATATTCTCAATCTGCACTGTCCAGGATGAGAACTGTGGAGTACTTGAAATGTGTCTTGTGTGGCTGGAGAGCTAAATTTTTAATTTTATTGAATTATAATTAATTAAAATTTAAATAGGTACAAGGGACTGATGGATATATCAAATGTCCTTGAAATATTCTTTATTTGCTTAATATTTCATGATCACTTCTTCAAATCATTACATATTCCTTGTAAAATCCCCTTTTTATGACTACATACTATTGCAATGCAGGATTTCTCATCTTTGACACATTTGCATCCAATGTTTCTCCATTACAATCCAGTGCACTTTGTGAAGACCCTCAGCATGCTGTGAGAGAGGAAGTTGAGTGCAGGATAGAGCATTTTCTACTCAGATCCACACATGATAAACGCAGGCTCGAGACACTTGATCAGTTTGGGTGGTGATAGCTTCTGATTTAGCTTCCTAGACAAAGTCTCCACGGTAGCAGATTCTGATGTGGAGATGTTCTGTCTCAGGGGAGGCCAAGATTGAACGAGTTTGTATGTGGGGAGGTGAGACAGGTGTGCAGATAGAGAATGAAGGAACCAGTTCCTTTCCTCCTTGCACACTCACCTGCAGACAGAAGCTCTAAGACCAGACAACAGGGAGTTAAGAATCATGGTGGAGTGGGGAGATGGAGGCGAGTGAGGGTCAGGTGCTGATGGTGATGTGGATAGGAGGGACGTGGCAGACGCCAGTGTTTTCTGTGAAGTGAGCCATGAGTCTGAATTTTACACTGCCCTCTCAAAGTACACTCTGAGGAGCTGGATTTATCTCTTCAGGCTTCAGTTTTTGATAAACATGATGCTTCATGTTTATGGATTATTTAAAAATTTTGTGAAATAAGTGAAAATTTCAGCAAGGCTAACTTGTATTTGTAGCAACATAAAGGACAAGAAAACAAGGTCACTGAAGGGTAGGGCTGTCCTTACCCCATAACCAGAGTCTACTCCTTACTGTGTCAGGCCCACCAACTTTATCTTAGACATCTTCATCGTCAATAAGCAGGCTCTCAGCTGTAATGTATGGGTTACTAAAAGAAGAAAGACACCCTTCATTGCAATGTGTGTCACACATTCTCCGTCTTACACAGCACGCCTACTACAGTGCTGTTCTTGTCTTAGGTGGTAGGGGTTAGCATTAGAAATTACAAAAAAAAAAAAACAACAAAAAAAAGAAAACAATAGAAGAAAGAATGAAAGGAAGGAAAAGAAAAGACCAGATACTACAGCACACACCATTAATCCCAGTGCTCAGAAGGCAGAGGCAGGTGGGTCTCTATGTGTTTGAAGGCCAGTTTGGTCTACATAATGAGTTCAGGCTAGCCAGAGCTACATAATGAGACCTTGTCTCAATATTTTTTCAAGTATGAGTAAATTAGAAAAGAGAAAAATAAACATTGATTGGAAAACTATTTGGTAAACAAGAAACATCAAACAATTTTAACCTGAATCATCATTTTCCAAATTAATAAAAAGAGAGTATTAAGGTAAGGGGGTATAGGTCCTCCTACTTCTACCCCAATCCTGGGGACCAAAAGTGCCCTAAGTAATCCTAAATGATAGGGCACTAGCTCAGCAATCATCTGGTTAAAGTACATTACAATAAAGGGCTTATTTTCTTTCTTTCTTTCTTTCTTTCTTTCTTTCTTTCTTTCTTTCTTTCTTCCTTAAAAGCAAAGAATTACTGAGGAACATACCCAAAAGGAAAAGGGGAAAAGGGGAAAAATAAAGCTATCATGAAAAGGTAGTCAAAGGTAGGCTTTCTACATTTATAACGGCAAGAATCCCCGCCCAACCCAACGCCACACATATGGCCAGTTCTGCAGCTACAGAGTACCCCACACACACACATGACGCCACACATAGGGCCAGTTCTGCAGTCTTACAGAGTACTCCCCCAACCCAGTGTCACACATACAGCCAGTTCTGCAGCTACAGAGTACCAACATTTCCAAGTTTGTATGCTTTTGGTTTTCATTTTGGAAATAATGGTCACTATTATTACCATACTGGGGAAGCTTTAGCTATTCTCGAATTGGTGATATCTCATATTTGCAAAGACGAAGCTATATAATCTAGACATTCCTGGGAATGTCTCCTGCCACTCTACTCAAACCTCAGAACCTGAGGGTGCATCAGCATCTTACCAACTCTACAGCAACTGCTGGAAGCACTAACCAAGGTTTTGAGAAACTTTGAGAAACCTTTGAGAAATAATAATGCCTGCTACATTGCTTGGTAATATAATCCAAACCATAAAACTAGATATCCAGAATATTCTGCATGGATACATTTGCATCATCTGTTTTAACTGTTGTGGCTACATACATTTTGTTGAAGAAGAAACTTTGGCCATCACTGGTTTTCATACAAATGAATGACAGAATGTCCTGACATGGTGGAAAGAAATCTCAAATGTTTTCTCTAAACTCTTTGTTAGCCCACTGTGTATACCCAAGTGTCAGTGAGTGTCACCAGACTGATACCCATCATTATAGTTAGAATCTTACACTCATTTCATTGGAAGCCCATATTATGATAGAATTTCAATGGTGTCTCAGAGTGGGATACTTTTATTCAGAATGCACCTAAATATGCGAACATGAAACTCTGCAGCTCTCTGTTGGGAGCTGTGAACCCCCAGATCCTGAACAACTTTACAAGATTTCTTGTAAACAACTTGTTTTCCCCTGATCTGCGTGCCTACAGCTGCTCTGAGCATGAGACCCTCAGGAGTTCCATCAGGGGAATGGTTTTTGGTGCGTTTGGCTGGGGTGTGGCTATCCCTATATAAGCTGCCCCTGGACACGATAAAGGGAGCATTCTTGGGGCATTTGGCATCAAGGATGACCTGTGTCTCTGTCTCTGTGTCTTTGTGTGTTTCAATCTCCAGCCTCTTGCCCAGTTCATGCACTGTATGGTGGCGCATAGAGCACAGATGGGCATCGTGCACCACAGCTCCTCATTCCTTTCTAATACCCACTAGGCTTGGACACCATAGGGAACAAAATCATCAGCCTCAGACTCCACCCTCAGGGTATTTACAGCCTATTATAAAAGAAAAGCATGTTTTTCTATTAAAAGATGTGGTGATTTGAAAGAAAATGGCCCCCAAAGGAAGTGGCACTATTTGGAGGTGTGACTTTGTTGAAGTAGGTCTGGCGTTGTTGGAGGAAATGTGTCACTGTGGTGGTGAACTGTCTCAGTGTGACATTCAGGACATTTTCCTGTTACCATCCGATCAAGATGTAGCCAGCACTACATCTGCCTGCATACTGCCATGCTTCCTGCCATGATGACCTTGGACTAAACCTCTGATAATGTAAGTGGTGTGGGACAATTGTCTGTATTCTGTCAATTATATTTTAAATAAACGCTGATTGGCCAGTAGACAGGCAGGAAATATAGGCGGGACAACTAGACAGGAAGTAGAGGCGGGTCAATGAGAACAGGAGAATCCTGGGAAGAAGGAAGTCCATTCCTCTGCAGTCCTGTCCCAGCCACAGAAGAAGCAAAATGTGACTGCCTCGCTGAATAAGATACCAAACCACGTGGCTAGCATAGACAAGAATAGTGGGCTAATATACGTTATAAGAGTTAATAAGAAGCCTGAGCTAATGGTCCAATCAGTTTATAACTAATGTAGACCTCTGTGTGATTTCTTTGGGACTCAATGATTGCGGGAAGTGGGTAGGACAGAAAACTCAGTCAACATGTAAGTCACCCCAATTAAATGTTTTCCTTTGTAAGAGGTGCCATGGTCATAGCGTCTCTTCACAGCAGCAGAAATTCTAACTAAGACAGAACTGAATTCAAATTCAAACACCCCATTTTGTGTCAAAGGTAGAAACTTATACTGTTGTGCAATATTTTGTCTGTGAACTTTCAAATCAAGCTTGCCTTGGGATCAAAGAGCAGAGTTAGCCACTAGTTAACCATAGAGGCCAGGCAGTAGTGGCACACACCTTTAATTCTAGCACTTTAGAGGAGGAAGCAAGAAAATCAGGAGGCCACCTGGGGCTACATGAGGTTGAACTAGTCTAAAAAAGAAACAGAGTCAGGCAGTGGTGGTTCATGCCTTTGATCCCAGTACATGGGAAGTTCTTGCATTTAATCCCAGTATATAAGGCAGGTGGAGACAGGATCTCACCCCATTCAGTCTGAGAATTCATAGAAACAGGATCGCTCCCATTCGGTCTGAGGTTTTGTAGAGGTAAGAACTAGTGGCTGGCTGCTCTGTTTCTCTGATCTTTCAGCTTTCACCCTAATATCTGACTCCAGGTTTATATTGTTAAGACTAATTAGGATCCAGCTCACCATACAAATTATTATTGGTTTAATATATACACACAGATGCCAGTGGAGAAGACTCCATAAAAAGCATCTGGCAGTCAAGAGCCTTGCAAAGAGAGTTTGAAGGTTCGAACAGCCTTTAGCGGTATGGAGACACTGTCTGACTTGTGTGTGAACTGAAAGGACCAGGCTGAGTTTGGCCAGTCCCTCAGTGGCTCTGAAATTGCTTTCAGGTCCCTGACATCCACTGTGACTAATATCATCATTCAGTTGAACAATAATAACTGTTTTATTAATACAGAAAAATGCCACAATGTAGTATGGAAAGATGACATCATGCCTCATTCACTTTAGGAAATTCTTATGTTTTAATTTTAATTTTAATCCAGACAATTAAAATAAAACTGTGGTCTGTGATTGCACAGTATATAGTGCCCTATCAACTCCAATCGTGTCACTGAGCACCGTGAACTCCACCTTGTCTCTGTGTACTGTGGTACGTATGGAACTACCCCACTTTCGCTCTGCTGTCCCAGTTGTTTCCAGAAGGAATTCCCTTTCCTCTAGAGGGAAAGTTTTTACTGAGCATGTGATGTCACATAGTTGCAAACAGAAGTGTTGAGTGAGGTTTTCTGTCCTGCCCGGTTCCCACAGTCATTAAGTCCCCCAAAAAATCACACAGAGGTCTACATTAACTATTAACTGATTGGCCTAGTAGCTCAGGCTTCTTATTAACTCTTACAACTTATATCAGCCAATTATTCTTATCTGTGTTAGCCACGTGGCTTGGTACCTTATTCAGTGGGACAGTCACATCTTGCTTCTTCTGTGGCTGGAACAGGACTGCAAAAGGACTTCCTTCTTCCCAGAATTCTCCTGTTCTCATTGATCCATCTCTACTTCCTGTCTTGTTGTCTTGCCTATACTTCCTGCCTGGCTACTGGCCAATCAGTGTTTATTTAAAATATAATTGACAGAATACAGACCATTGTCCCACACAACTTCCCCTTCTTTTTTTTTTTTTTTTTTAGAAAAAAGAACTCTGAATCTAATATCCTTTGTTGAGCTTTTCTCCTGACCATTTGCCATAACAACTTATAACCAACATTCTAAACAAAGGACAATATCCATACTCCATTTTTGGGGAATGTGGGCATGGTTATCCAAGCTACTTCCTGCTGGTTGGGGGCACTGATAATCTTATGGGGACCTAAAGAGAATATAGAACTATGGTCAAGTCCTGACTAGAGTATCCTGTGAGGCTTGATCATCTCAGGCAGCAGTCTTGAATCTGTTCTGGATGTAGAACTCAGTCATCTGGGCCATCTGTTCCTACCAGAGATTTCTCAGGTGGCCTTCCTTGATCAAACCTGATTTTTCTTAACTTAAAATGAATCCACAGCCTCTCATTTCCTGTGGAAACAAAAGCAAAACTTCTTCTCCAAAGTAACATACCTTTTGATTTCAATTTTGAAGTCAAAGTATTTTCAAAATACCTATCTTGGATTAATTCAGCAGCATTTATAAACAAATATCTTTTAGCAGCTGTTGTTTTTTCCTCAGCATTCAAACAATTAAAAAAAAAAGAGCATAATAACATACAATATCCAGACTCTCTTTGTATTTTTCATCTTTATGTGGCTTTATTTTAACCTCTATTTCTTTTATTTTAACCTTTTTAATTTTTGGCTTTTTGAGACAGAGTTTCTCTGTGTATCTTTGGCTGTCCTGGAACTTCCTCTGTAGACCAGGCTGTCCTTGAACTCACAGAGATCCACCTGCCTCTGCCTCCCAAGTGCTGGGATTAAAGATGTATGCCACCACACCTTGAACTCACAGAGGTCTGTCTGCTTCTGTCTTCCAAGTGTTGGAATTAAAGACATGTGCCACCACACCCAACTACTCTCTTTTTTTTTCTTTTAAGGACTTCATGCTTTTTTTTCTAAGCCTACATACATTTTTAAACACACTATAAACCATTTAGAGGTTTTCTTTGTCTTTGAATTTATCTTCACTGTATGTCTCTCTTTTTCTGATCACATGAGTCTTTAATTTGCTAAGCACTATGGAGAGAATTAAATCTGTGGCTTTGATGGCTGGATCCAGCCAATTTTTTAGCTTTCTGAGATTCCAGCCTTATGGCAGAGTACTGACTGGAGCCATGTTTATTGCCACAGCTCTATGGCATTTCAAGGTCCATGCAGACACCAAGAAGATGCTGTAGGCTATTCATAAACACCATTTAAGTGTTCTGTGGAAGAGCTTCTTAAAAGGGCTGTAAAGTTTTTGCAGCTAAAGCTGAGTCAGAAAGCTTCTCTTAAATGAGAGCATTTGCCTCTAGCAAAAAGAGCCCGCCTGAGAAGATGCTGCTATCAATAAGCCATGTTTAACTCTATTCTTTTCTGTCTAGAATAACTTCCCAAGCTTTCTCAGATTTTAAGTAGATTTGGTCAGCCTCATGTTGGGCGCCATTTGTCTCACTGGGATCTGGCAGGAAGAGGAAAGCCCATTTGTCTGCTGTCCTGATCCAACCACAGAGCAAGCAAGATGTGACTGCCTCGCTGAAAAAGGTACCAAGCCATGTGGCTAACATAGGCAAGAATAATGGGCTAATATAAGTTATAAGAGTTAATAAGGAGCCTGAGCTAATGGGCCAATCAATTTATAACTAATATAGACCTCTGTGTGATTACTTTGGACTTAATGACTGCAGGAACCGGGCAGGACAGAAAACCTCAGTCAACAGAAGTGTCAGAATCATTGAACCAGTCTAGACCAGTGCATGACTTTGCTGGTCTAGGCCATGTGTGTACCCCTAAATCAGGATCACAAGAGGAGAAATGAAAGTCAGTTCTGGGTCTTGGGAAGTCAGTCATTATACTACAAGCTATGGCTAATAGGGAGATAACATGGTCACTGCACAGATAGCACACTGAGATTTGGTTTCAATGCTAATAGGGAGATAGCATTGTCACTGCACAAATAGTGCACTGAGATATGGTTTCAATGCTAATAGGGAGAGAGTGTGGTCACTGCACAGATAGCACTGAGGTTTGGTTTCAATGCACCTCTGAGTATAGAATCCCCATGGCCTTGGAAGTCAGAAAAAATACTTCTATGAGGAAATTGAGGTTAGGAGAAGTATGTGTGTGTGTGTGTGGATGAGCATGTGTGCACACACATGCCTGTGTGTTGTTCCTCAGGAGTGGTTCCCTTGTTTTATGAGTTGGTGTCTCACTGGGAGTTGGGGCATGTGGATGAGGTGGGGCAGGCCAATGAGTTCTAGGAACTCTCTTCTCTCCTTCTCCCCAGCTCTGGGGGTCACAAGCACATGTTCCCACACCCAGCCCTAGGAACTCTCCTCTCTCCTTCTCCCCAGCTCTGGGATCACAAGCACACACTCCCACACCCAGTTTTTGATGTGGGTGCTGTGGTGTGGGACAATTCTGTATTCTGTCAATTATATTTTAAAATAAATGCTTATTGGCCAGTAGCCAGGCAGGAAGTATAGGGGACAACCAGACAGAAAGTAGAGGCAGGACAACCAGACAGGAAGTAGAGGTGGGACAAGGAGAACAGGAGTATTCTGGGAAGAAGGAAGCTCTTTCTACAGTCCTGTCCAGACACTGGAGAAGCAGGATGTGACCTGCCCCGCTGAAAAAGGTACTGAGCCATATGGCTAACATAGATAAGAATAATGGGTTAATATACATTATAAGAGCTAATACGAAGCCTGAGCTAATGGGCCAATCAGCTTATAACTTACGTAGACCTCTGTGTGATTTTCTTTGGGATTTACTGGCTGTGGGAACCGGGCAGGACAGAAACCCCAATGAGCGGGCCCTCATGTTACAGTGCTGGGCATTGAACACAGGTCCTGGTGATTTCATGACAAGCAGTTAGCAACTGAGACATCCCTTTGGGTCTCAGGCTCGAGAGTTTAAATGATCTACTTGACATCATCTGACAGAGTGATGATATCCAAGTCATCAGAAGCTGAGCCTAGCCCATAAGGAAGATTTCATAGATGCTCAGCTTCAAGGCATCTGTAGCGTGTGTCTACTCTTGCTGATTCCAGAACTGGATCTTGGGCCTCTGGGCATCTCTTCTACATCAATTATCTTCTGTTACTGTAATAAATACTTGAGAGAAATAAACTTACAAAGAGGGAAGGGTTCTATGGCCTGTAGTTTGATGCCCTTCAGCCTACAGCCAGTTGTCTCTGTTGCTTTGGGCCTGAGGTAGGATACAGCATGTGTAAGAAGCATGTAGTGAAATAAAACCCTTTAAGTCGTGAGTGAAAGACAAGAAGAGGAAGACAACAAGGCCACACAGAGCCCCTGATGGAACACCCCCAGTGGTCGAAAACCACCCCTACCTCTAGCCCCTAATGTCTGTACCATTTCCCAGTAGCATGTGGACCAGCGACCAAATTTTGAACATACAGTGCTTTTAAGGGACATTCCTGGTCCGAGTTCCACTTCGTTATCTGACACAGGTCCTGGACATTTTCTGCCTTAAATTGTCCACGCACTTTCTTGTGCTCTGTGTTTGCTGTTGTACTTTGATGTCTTAATCATGGGTTCACTTACTTCCCTACTTATGTTAGTACATACTGGAGGAAACAGAAAAATCTTGGGCCACGGAACTTGTAACTTGACCTGTCCTGCTCAGGCCCAGTTCTGCCTCTACCTCTAGAAGGATCTCAGAGAACGAAAACAGCATCCTTAGCACTCTTGGATTAGTTACCTAAGGCACCAACCACAGTACAGAGAACACTCAGCGTCCTCTGCATCCTCAAGAGCAGGGACTGCTGGGAAGTAACGCAAGCAGTCAGACCCCAGTGTCTGCCGTCTGCCCTTTTAGCTTTCCCATGATGCCATGTTTGAAGTTTGTGTAACACAAAGTGTTTAGAAATCTCTCTAAAATTACAGGATCCTGGGAGCTTAATCCCCATGGGGATTAAACATGAACTATGAACACACCTAAAGAGCAGCTGCGATTGATATTTTCATTGTGATTGGGATTGAGTATCAAAGTAGTTGCTCTGTTTGGTATAATTTATTTATTATGTTCTAACTTTTCTGGCAGTTCATTTCAAACAGATTTTTTTAAACACTGGGAGAAAATGGTACCATAGTAGTTTTTAGAAGTCTATGTGGGAATTAACTGAAAATATTACTAAAATCATTTAGCCACTACATAAATTTAGTTTTTACCCCCAAAGAAGAAAAAAAGAGTGACACAGTGATTTTCCCTTTTATTTGTATCATGCTTTTCTTCCTGACCATAAGCCAATCAATCACAAAGAAGGCCAAGAGGAAAACAGGTGTCTTAAGATAATTATGGTGAAACTTTTTATAAACAAAGAAGTTTCATGAAAACAAGCTTGCATATAAAAATGCCAAGAGAGTGTTTTAGAGAAAATAGCCCTGTGGCATAGTTTCATATGCACTAGCTTGCCATCGGCAGTTTATATTTCTAATTTATGTTGGGTTTCAAGCAGAGCTGAAGAAAACCCTGTCCATCTGGAAAGTTCCAGAAAGGATTTTGCACTGTGTGGAAAATGTTATATTGGACTACAAGGTCTGTTTTAACCTGGAGATTCTGTTGTTTCCAATGTAAACTACTAAAGTATGTCAGGAGCATCCTGAAATTGAGTCAGTGTGGGTCTCACAGTAAAACAAAATGCCTCCCAGTGGTAAGCAGTTTGGAGAATCCTGGCCTGCCTGACTGGCTTTAACTACATCCCTTCTAACTGTAGCTTACTGATGTTGGCAAGTTGGAATTCCTGTCTCCACCCAAGTTTCCTCACCTATGACATGGTATACAGTTCTCTCTCCTAAAGTCACCATGAGAATCGAGGGAGTGTCTGTCAGCACAGTGCGCAGAACAGCCTCTGGCATGAGGTGTTTCTGAGGAAAATGATCACCAGGTGAGCCTTTCTTGTTGCTTTCCACATGAGATAAACAGCAATTTATTCTGAGCTCAGTTATTGTCACGTTACAGCTCATGTGTGATCTGAAGTCAAAGAAATAAGGAAGAGAAAGTAAGATGACAGATTTCACTCATGTAAGAATGGACAGAAATGTCCCAACGATGAAGGGAGATGAAGGATCACCTGTGGGTCAGTGACTGTGGGAAGGAAAGTGTAATAGGAAGGCAGAGCAAGCTCGTATTCATATTCACACACACACTTTAGCCAATCAACGTGGTGTCATTGGTTTGTGTACCATTTTTGCCTAAGTATTCACATGTAACACTGACCGATGTTACCATGGGCCATTTACCCCTCCCTACCTGCACACATTCTATGTTGGGAGACAGAGTAGAGTGGTAGAAGGTAGATTTGGGAACTCTGGTTTTTTGTTTTTAAATAGGGATTCGAGGTATTGGATATTATGGCATTTTTCAGTCTGTTTTAGTAAGAACTCTGCTGAGAGTTTGTGCCCATTCCTCTACAAGTGGAGAGAGAACTTATTTCCAGGGAGATCGGCCTTTTGATTGGGAAGACATTGGAATAGTCTTTTTGATTAAGTAAAATAGGGAGGGCTGTGCTTGTTTTGAAAGAAACAGATTAAGGCAGAGAAAAGCCAATCTTCTCTCCAGGGAGTTCCTTTTCATCCTGATAGATTTTATAGCTTCCTTTGGGGAGAAGCTGGTTCCAGAGAGCAGAGGTTAAAGTCTTTAAAATAAAAAAGAAAGAAAGTAGTTGGGTGTGATGGTACACACCTTTAATCCCAACACTTGGGAGACAAAGGCAGGCAGACCTCTATGAATTCAAGGTGTGGTGGCACACACCTTTAATCCCAGTACTTGGGAGGCAGAGGCAGGTGGATCTCTGTGAGTTCAAGGACAGCCTGGTCTACAGAGGGAGTTCCAGAACAAAGATACACAGAGAAACTCTGTCTCAAAAAGCCAAAAATTAAAAAGGTTAAAATAAAGCCACGTAAAGATGAAAAATACACAGAAAGTCTGGATACTGTATGTTATTATGCTCTTTTTGAATTGTTTAAATGCTGAGGAAGGAGCAACAGTTGCCAAAAGATATTTGTTTATAAATGCTGCTGAATTAATCCAAGATAGGTATTTTGAAAATACTTTGACTTCAAAATTGAAGTCAAAAGGTATGTTACTTTGGAGAAGAAGTTTTGCTTTTGTTTCCACAGTAAATGAGAGGCTATGAATTTATTCTGAGTTAAGAAAAATCAGGTTTGATCAAGGCAGACCACCTGAGAAATCTCTGGTAGGAACAAATGGCCCAGATATCTGAGTTTTACATCCAGAACAGATTCAAGACTGCTGCCTGAGATAATCAAGCCTCAGGACTTGATCATAATTCTAAATTTTCTTTAGGTCCCCATAAGATTATCAGCACCCCCAACCAGCAGGAAGTAGCCTGGAAAACTATGCCCACATTCCCAAAAATGCACTATAGATATTTTCCTTTGTTTATAATGTTGGCTACAAGTTGTTATGACTAATGGTCAGGAGAAAACCTAAACAAAGAATATTAGATTCAGAGTTCTTGGGTTTTTTTTTAAAGAGGGGGAAGTAGTGTGGGACAATGGTTTGTATTCTTTCAATTATGTTTTAAATAAACACTGATTGTCCAGTAGCCAGACAGGAAGTATAGGCAGGAGAACAAGACAGGAAGTAGAGGTGGATCAATGAGAATAGGAGAATTCTGGGAAGAAGGAAGTCTTAATCTGAAGTCATGACCCAGCCACAGAAGATGCAAAATGTGACTGCCTCACCAAAAAAGGTACCAAGCCACGTGGCTAACATAGACAAGAATAATGGGGTAATATACGTTACAAGAGTTAACAAGAAGTCTGAGCTACTAGGCCAATCAGTTTCTAATTAATGTAGACCTCTGTGTGATTCTTTGGGACTTAACGGCTGCAGGACCAGGTGGGACAGAAACCCCGACAACATTGTTGCATAGTTTTGAACCTAATCCCCACATGAAGCCTGCTAGCCTCATCTTGTGATCCTTTTACAGGGGAAGCAATGAGACTTGGAGAGAAAAATGATTCTTCTAGAGTGATACAAGCATGAGAGTTTCTATCAACCATCACCCCATCTTCAGAAACTCTCGGGAGAGAAGTCTGGGTGTCTCTTGGTCAGGCTTCCAACGGAGGGAGAGCTAGTATCACAGACTTTGCCATTTGCGTCACTCTGCAGCACATGGCTCCTCCTTTCGTTTTAAAGGAGGCATGTGGAGCTGTGTTAATCTCTGAGGCAGTAGCTGCTCTCCTTCACTAAAGAAGTTCGACAGATGAGGGCTTCTCCTTTCTTGTCCCTTGGCCTAAAGTGGGGGTATGTAGCTTGGACTGGTCAATTGGGCTCCCACCCTAGCTCAGTTAGAAACTCATGAGCTAAAGATGAGGAGAGGTAGATAATCTTTTATGGGGAATGGGATGGGTGGGGTGAGAGGTGATGAAAACCTCCAACTTCCTTAGGCAGGAGGATGTGCAGTTGGTTCCATTTGTTAGTTCAGATTCTCCAAGGTCTACATGTGAGCTATGTAATGATCACTTCTCAAAGAATGTTGTGCAGAAAGGCAGGTTCACAACTGTACACTGCTTCAGCCAGGCCATCAAAGCCATCAGTCATGTCAATCATTCATGCCATGGGTAGGACGTGATAAAAAGGATAATTTATACTTGTGATCTTTTCCCCAGGATTCTATGTCTCCATTGTAGCCAAGAGAAAAGCAGCAAACACATTCTGGTGAAGGACCTGTACAGAGAACCTGGTCACCATTCACAGTTGCAGGAGCTTTAGAAACAAGAATCTGGGGTGCGTTTGTAACAGCGTGCAGTCTAAGGAAAGATGAACGCTGCATGGCACTCTGGGTGGTGGACTGGGGCAGAAGGACATCAGTCACCTTGATGCACTGTGTGCTGTGTTTACTAAAGTGTATCAGTCCTGGTTCATTCGTTATAACAAATAGGCCATAGAAATACATTAGTAGCAGGAAGATCATGGAAAACTACTCTACTGCCTGCTCAATTCTTCCAGCAAACAAATAAAAACTACTCCAAGAATTAAAGACCAAGAGCTGGAGTGTGTTGCATGTGTGAAGCCCTGAGTTCCATGGCAGGAAGAGAAATTAAAGACTGCTAACAATGTGAGAACACAGGAAGGCAGTAGCTGGATTCCACCTCTGACCATACTTGCTGACCCCCACTCTAGCCCATTAAGTAGAGACAGCTAAGTTTGCTTCTGTCTGGTGGGAAAGTAGGGCACCTTTGACATTTTGACTCAGTGGTTTTTAAAACCTCAGATTTTATTTCACAACGCAATATATAATATCCCCAAACTGTAGGACACAACGGGTAAGTTAGATTGGTGGCATCATGCTGTGGCCATGGCAAGTACTTCTCAGAACGGGGACTTTGTCACCAGAGGCATGTTTGTCCCTGTTCAGTCTTCCATTTTGATTAAGGAGGCCTCCAGTAAAGACCTGACAGGAGAAATGAGAACTCCTGGTGAATTTGGAGTGATGGATAAATCACGATGTGATGACCAAGAGGAAGGGTCTGCAGGAGAGAATCAGGGGGTGGGCATCATGTCCTCTTGTCTCTGCTGATCTATGGAGGTCATGCTCATAGTAGGTGCTTCAGGGTTGCGGTGGGAACAAGAGCAGGGAGGTGAATAACAAGAGCACACTTGATGCTGACGCCATAAATAATCCATCCCTGGCAATAGACAAAAGAGCACAGAAAATTCCAATCCAGAGGACCACGCTGTTAGGCTTTGTCCTGGCAAGATCTAGATGACGTCTGATTTCTTCATGCCCTCCCCTCCACGCCCACTCCACGCCCAGCCCCCACTCCCTTTAAAATATTAACCCTAACATGGTGATCATGGTTTTGTTTATGAAAACCTACTCACCAAAACTCTTGGCTGGATTGTTGTGTTGGGATTTATTTGCTAGCCTGCATTTCCAGGTCTTCTTGAACTGTCTCTGGCATGAACTACAGAGTTTTGTATGGCGTGCGTGACAAAGGTGTATCCTAGGACTTCTCAATCTGCAGTCACAGCCAGTGCCTATCAATTCTGGATTTATTCTTTCCCGAATTCTGTGTAATTCTCTTAACCATTAATGTGAAAAGATAAAAAAACTCCTTTTCCTGATTTAATGTTTTTGGCTCTCCTGGTCTTTTTGCTAACAGCGCTCTGGCCCCTCCCTCCCGTGTGCCCACAGACACTGCTGTCTATCTGTCGGGCTCTTGCTGCACTCTGTACCAACATCTGGAGAACATCTGACGGCTTCTTCTCTCACTAACCATTCACATTAACTCTCAATCTCTTTGCGAGTTTGAGGGGAAAGATCTGTGGAACTTAGACCTTAAGCTCCTCACACGAGAGGTTCAAAAACAACTTGAGCTCTGTGTCCAGCTCCGAGCTGGTAATTTCAGAGAGAGGGAGACCAGGAGGAGAGAAGAATCTGCTAGGGACTCAGAAATCACTCCTTCAAAAGGCAAGTGTGGGTGTTACTTTATTTTGTTTGTCAGATGGAAAGAACCTTGTAACATGATTAATTCTAGCCAATAGCTAAGGAAATATTCACCCGTATTCTGTTCAGAGCCCCAACATAGTTTCATTTTGCTGTAAGAAACGTATTTTACTGGACAGGCACACAAAAAGCCTGTCACATAATCATCACCCCTAGAAGCAGGCCAGACACCAGTAAATTGACGTGGATAACAAGAGGCAGTTTCTGCAGCCAACAGCAATCTTCCCCTCTTGTGGTCTGATTCTCATTATTAACAGCAAGTCTGATAGCTCTGACCAGAACTGCTGCTCTATCCAGGCCCACCCCAGAGCTTGGTCAAGAAACATTTGCAGCACACTTGGTGTTGGCCACCTCTTTCCTCCATTCCAAACCACGCTCTTCTAGGTTGAATGGCAAAGGAGGTTATTTAAGCACAGGCATTTCTTGGCTTTGCTGGGGCGCGCTTGGTGAGTTCTGTTTGCAATGCCCACACTTGTATCCTGAGGAAGCAGCAGCCTCTTGAACAGGACAGAAAAGCAGCAGTCCTCACTACGACAGACGAAGTCCGCTGGCTGGCAGACATTTGTGTGTGTGGCCAGCTAACTTTCAGGATTCTTCATTTAGAAAAATGCCACCTTGCTCAGTCCAGGTGTTTGCACACAAATCAATCCTTTAAGGAGTTGGAATTCTGTTTTTTTAATTGCACCATTTCTATGATCTTCTAAAGAGAGAGAGTATCAATTAGTCCGTGTGACTCTCGTTTCTTTAAAGTCCTCAAGAGAAAAACTACCAGTGAGAATCGGGGGTGGGGATGGAAACAAAGGGAGGGGCTGATCAGGGTTCACATAATCAGCAGGGCGTGGGATGTGCACTGCCACTGTCACTGAGACGGGGCCTGGTCAAAAGTTGTCTGTCTTGAGGACCCTGCTTGGGCTCCATAGAGATGTGAACTTCTTCGTTTCCCCCCTGCTGCAGTGATAAAAAATTCAAACCAAGCTGGGTGGGGAAAGTGGCTACACTTTCCAATCTCAAGGCAGGAACCTTGAGGACCATCGTCCACTGGCTTGCTCCATTGGATCATGCTTAGTTAGCTTTCTTATATAACCCAAGGTCACTTAGGGATGGTTTGTTCTACAGTGGGCTGGGCCCTTCTGCATCAATTAATAATCAAGACAATGCCCACAGACATGCCCACAGGCCAATCTAATCTGGACGATTCCTCAGTCTAGGTTTTCTTCTTAGATGACTCTAGGCTGTGCAATTTTGACAACTAATGCTAACTAGTACATTCGCTGAAAGCGGTCCAGAGAACACAGGCTCTCTTTTGTGTGAATGCACCCCAAGCCAGCATAGGTCAGATCCACTCTTCTGTCCTTCACACCCTGATGTGTTGGGGATACACTTTCAGAAAATGTTTTTTCTATGCAACTAGCCGTGCACATATTCCTATTTATTTTTATAACAAAGTACAAATTTAACACTAGAAAATTGCATTTTTTATTACTTAATCCCTAACAGCCACCCCATCTGATATTAAGATAGTGAGCCCGCTTCTTTTTTGTATGCATACACTTTCAAGTCATACCATTTTTTATTGTTTAGATTTCATTAAATACTAATTTTTTAAAGCATTCTTTATGTAAACAACACAAAATTGGATTTTCTTTTAATACAACTTGATAGACACCTTCATTAGCATCATTTTAAAATACTGTGCTTTAATTCCATGATTTTAAAAATGTTTTTCCACTCTTGAGACTATATGTGTGTATCAAAGGGATGTTCTTAGAATAACCTGGAAGATTTATATTTTTGTAATGGTGATTATTGTTGATAATTAAAACAGTAACACAAATTTGTGGGGCAGTGGTGGCACACACCTTTAATCACAGCACTTAGAAGACAGAGGCAGGTGGATTTCTGTCAGTTTGAGGCCAACCTGGTCTACTACAGTTAGGTCCAGGACAGGTTCTAAAGCTACAGAAAAACCCTGTCTCAAAAAAAAGTAACACAAATTGTTCTTAATAATAAAAACTTGGAGTCAACTATCAGGGGTAAGAGTTGAAGGATCAGAGAAGCAGAGTAGCCAACCACTAGAGTTCTTACCTCTACCAATGCTCAGACCAAAGGGGCCATCCTGTCTCTACAAATCCTCAGACTAACTGCTATCTCTACAGAACCTCAGAATGCATGTTCAGACTAAATCCTCAGACCACTTCCTCAGACTGCCCTGTCTCTATGAATACTCAGACTGCATCTGATCTCCTGTCTCCTCCTTGGTGCAGGAGAACAATTCTATGTCTGTCAATTATGGTTTAAATAAACGCTGATTGGCCAGGCAGGAAGTATAGGCAGGTCAACCAGACAGGAAAGAGAGGCGGGGCAATAAGACCAGGAGAATGTTGGGAAGGAGGAAACCCATTCCTCCTCACTACTGCCCAGACCACCGAAGAAGCAGGATGTGACCTGCCCCACTGAAAAAGGTACTGAGCCATGTGGCTAACATAGATAAGAATAATGGATTAATATAACTTATAAGAAATAATACTTAGCCTGAGTTAATGGGCCAATTAGTTTATACTCTTCTGGAGACCTCTGTGTGATTTTCTTTGGGGCTAAACGGCTGCAGGAACTGGGCAGGACAGAAACCCCAGCAAGCAGGCCCTTCATGTTACACCTCCTGCCTTATATTCCTCTCTCTGCCTAACCATTTCACTCCTGTCTCCACCTCCCCAGAGCTGGGATTAAAGGCATGTGATCCCAAATTCTGGGATCACCTCTGTTCTTCCTTTAGACTGGATCAGTTTCATGTAGCCCAGGGTAGATTTGAAGTAACAGAGATTTGCCTGACTCTGCCTCCTCCTGAGTCCTGGATTTAAAGGTGTGTACCATCACCACCTGGCCCTGAGTGGCTTAGTTACGTACTCTGATCTTCAGGCAAGCTTTATTTGTTAAAACACAAACAAAATATCATTACATTAGTCTGAGGATGCAGTCTAAGGATTCTGTCTTAGTTTGTCATTTTGATAATTCTTGGTTTATCTCTTAAAAAGTTGTTTGGTATGAATTCCAAGATATAAGCCTTAGAAAAACTTAATAGAACAGAACATAGGATATTCAAACTCAGACAGAGAAATTTAATGGAGAACTAATTTCAGCATTGCATTTATAAGATTAGAGAGGAACAGCATAAGGTTTTCAAACAACTAACTTTATTTTATCCAGTAACCTTAGAGGAACAACTACCAAATGACAGCTATCTCCAAGGCTGTGCAAGAGCTGATTGGACTCCCATAGAAATGTTAGATTTAAGGAGATGCAAGGAAGCAATAGTCTCATATAGCATGCATTCACCTTTTGTCAAGCAAATGTTAAATTCATTCAACTTGTAATAGAATTATCCCTCAAGACTGGAGAGGCTTGGTTACAGCAGTCTTGGAGTCTGGTCCACAATTACAATGGAGGACCTGATGTAAAAGTGAGGCTAAGACCATTGAACCACAAAATTGGATTTATGCTGTGCAGCAGCTTTGAAAACTTGGGACAGAATTGAAGAGATAGGAGAGAAGATTGTGTCATTTACTAAGGTCATTTAGGGCCCAAAAGAAACATTCACTTTTTTTTTTTTTATAAAGAGTGACTTCAACAGTAAATAGAATGCTACTAAATTCAGAAGCTAGACAAATAATAATTGAATCACTGGCTTTTGAAAATGCTAATTCTCAATGCAAAAGGATAAATAGGCCTTTAAATGCAAGATCAGCACCTTTGGAGGAATGGGTCCAAAATAAAATCAATATTGAATTTCATGACCATGATGATACTTAGATAGGAGAGGTGATTTCCAGAGGTTTGAAGAAAAATAGAAATGTCAAATGTTTAAATTGTGGCAAATAAGGTCACCTAAAAAGGGATTGTAAACATGGCATTCCTAGAAACAATGTTTTTTCTAAGCATAATCCAAATAGAATGCCCTTCCCTTCTGGATTATGCAGAAGGTGTGGCAAAGGTAGACATTGGACTAATGAATGTAGGTCAACAAGGGACATTTAAGGTAACCCTGTGCTATTGGGAAACTCCTTGAAGCACCTCTTGCAGGCCCCCATTCCAACTCTGGCTCAGTTGTTTGCTGTCATCGTGGAGGAAATTCCTTCCCAAAGCAATCAAACAACTTAATCCTTATTGTAAGAAACCATACTGCTCTAAATGATAAAACAGCTATAGAAAATAAAACAAAAACTTCAGGAAAAACCATAAATCAGAACTGATAAAGTTTAGACTTGAACAAGAGAGCCCTCTTGATTAGAAGAGGTGATAGTTCATCAAACAGTGTGACCACTCAATCTAAACTAACTATAAAACTAATGAATGTTTTTCATTTGATCAGATAATATTTGCCAAAAGAGAAACTCCTCAAAGTTAGGTTTGGGGAGGGTTTTGTTTTTGTTTTTTCAGGAAAACAAAAGCAACTATCTTAAGAAATTTAAAGACTTTTGGACAAATAAGCATCCAAAGAAGAAGGGAGAACTACCCAGAAAAAATTACCAAGGAAAGGAATAATCTGACCTAATGTGATCAAAAAGAAGTCTCCAAAAAGATGATGGGATCCCACAACGATGATTCCAACAAGACTATGATAACACAACTAAGCTGAAAAACACCACCTAAATATCAGCTTTGGACTACAAACTACTCAGAACAATTTTGAGATGGCTAGCTGAAATGATTTAGTTTCATAAACTACTCTAGCCAGGACTTGAGACAAGCCCTGCACTTTCCCATTACACAGAGACTGGACAATAAATAATAAAGCTACCTCTCCCAGGACTTGACAATTAACCCAAATTTTTCTTTTCAGGATCCCCTGAAGATGATGTTCCTCCCAGACTGTGGGGAGTAAATTTAAGAATAAGATGCCTACATTCCCAAGAGGTGGAGTGGGTGATGTTTGGTCATTCAACGAGTGACATATATTTGTCATTGTTTAGGGGGATTGGTTACAAGTTGTTCTGATAATGGTCCAGAAAAAAAACTAAATAAAGGAGATTAGATTCAGAGTTCTTGTTTTGAAAAGAACAAAGGGGATATATATCCTCTCATATATGTGTGTGTATGTGTATATGTATTAAAAAGTAGATTATTGAATCTACTCTGAAAAGAAAAAAGGTAGGATATAGATTTAAGATAGAAAGGTAGATTATTAAATCTACTTTTAAAAAGCAACTACTAGTTTTAAACATTTTACATTAGATTGAACTTTTGTATATTGCATACAAATTTGGTATATTGATACAAATTTGAGATTAATTTTGTTAAAATATATTGTACATATGTTTCTAATCTTGTTCAAGGTATTGTACCTTTATAGCTCATTTAACAATATAATGCAAATTTTTAGTTTTGGAAATTTATTTTTACCAACTAATTAGGATATAAGAAAATGCAGGTTAGTAATTAGTCAAGCATTACAATTAAACTTGTAATCATTTTAGGTATGTTTTCAAAGTCAAACAGATATATTTTAGATAGGTCATCTTCAAACACTTCAGAGATATACGGAATATGACATTTAAGATGTTTTAATAACATAGGTTCTTTTTCATGACAGTGAGACATGCTAGCTCTTGGGAGCACCAATTTACTTCAGAGAAGATGATGGACATCAAAGAAACTCCACATGGAGTTTACTTTCTTGTGGCAAAAGTAAGCCACTGGTCAAGAAAGTACTCTTGCCTCAACTGCTAACAGTATGCTGTCCTAATTGGACAAGTAGGACACAAAAGAAAGTGACTGCCAAACATTGTCAAGACAAGACAGGGCCAGTCCTTCAAAAATCCTGCTTCACAGAAAAGTCTGTCAAATATTCTAGGCCTGTAGGCCAAAGATGGATGCTCCAATGTTGCAGAGGAACCTTGGTTGACTGTCCAGGCAACCAGCTGTTTCTGTCATTTCTCACATTTTTTGGAGGTTGCTTGCTCACACTTCCTGCTTACTCAGTTAATATTATTTCATTCTCAGGTCTCAGAAGGAGTTGAAGACTAGATAGTTATAGTTTTCCTTGTTTACTAGACTTGGAAAAAATTCACTAAAGAAATGTAAAGTATTTAAGGTTGAGAGACATAAAAGGATAATTTTGAATTGGTAATGCAAGTTAGAATAGAAAGTGAATTAGGTACAATACTTTGGACTCACCAAGATAGGATAGATAATGGAGTATTTTATATGAATTTGTCAAATGCAAATGGACTAGACTTTGTTGATGTATTTATTGCCTGTATATATTGTATATAGTTATTGTATACATTGTATATAATTTTCTTATATTAGTTATAGCCTTCTTTTTTATTTTAGACAAAAAATGGGAAATGTGGTGATATTTTATGTTTTAACAAATAAAGTTTGCCTGAAGATCAGAGTGCAGAGCTAAGTCACTAAAGGCCAGGCAGTGATGGCACACACCTTTAAACCCAGGACTCAGGAGGCAGAGTCAGGCAAATCTCTATTAGTTCATGGCCATCCTGGGCTACATGAAATTGATCCAGTATAAAAGAAGAACAGAGCTCACACAAAGGTGATCCCAGCATTTGGGATCACATGCCTTTAATCCCACTCTGGGGAGGTAGAGACAGGAGTGAAATGGTTGGGCAGAGAGAGGAATATAAGGCAGGAGGAGACAGGAGATCAGATGCAGTCTGAGAATTTGTAGGTACAGGGCAGTCTTAGGATGTGGTTTGAAGATTTAATCTGAACATGCATTCTGAGGTTCTGCAGAGATAGCAGTTAGTCTGAGGATTTGTAGGGATAGGATGGCCCCTTTGTTCTGAGCATTGGTAGAGGTAAGAACTCTCGTGGTTTCTGTTCTGCTTCTCTGATCCTTTAGCTTTCACCCCTGATAGCTGACTCTGAGTTTTTATTATTAAGGACAATTAGTCACAAAAAATGGTGTCACAAAAAAATGTTCTTTTTTGTGTTTCTTTAGGTAGAAAGAAAATCCAGTACAAACACAGAATAGTCTGTGTATATTGTTAAGAATTCATTAAAGTTTCTTCATGGCTATGTAATATATTTTTAAAAATATTCAGTGGGGATTTGTAAAGAATATGTACCCATGTACATTGGTTACCTCATTAATTATGTGTGACCTTAACTGCTTATGAAGTCTTCTATCTGCCTCTGTCCTGTACCACCTCTCTCTTAAGACATCCAGTGTCGACAGTTCCTTGCCCATTCTTTCAGGAAGCTTATTTATGTATTTAATATACACATATGTGTATGCATACATACATGAGTTTTTTTAAATACATAAAAATTCAACTGGTTTATGACCATTGTATAATATATACTGTGTTTCATTTGGTTTAATGACACAGCCAAAACCACACAGGCAGACACACCTCATTTTGTAGTTCTTTTTTCCCCCAGAATTATTAAAATTGTACCTCCCCAGATCATTAGTCTTTATATTTGATCTTGGCATCAGTTTTTCTGATTAACAATCTGGGAATGTGCTTGCATATAATATTTGGACTTTATTGAGATTTTCTTCATGGCCTAAAGTGTAATAAAATTTTTAAATGTTCTGTGGGGTTTTGGAAAGAATGTCTAGTTTTTGTATTTTGACTACTTTGTAAATTGTTTATGTTTCAAGCTCTCTATGAAGTTGTAGGTTTGTAACTAGTCAATCTGCCACGTTTTGGGAGGTATGAGTCTCCTATTGAGCTGGTGGTTTGGGGAGGTATGAGTCTCCCATTGAGCTGGTGGTTTTGGGAGGTATGAGTCTCCCATTGAGCTGGTGGTTTTGGGAGGTATGAGTCTCCCATTGAGCTGGTGGTTTGACAATCTTTCGTCCTTTAGTTATTTGCCAACTTGATATAAACTCGTGTCCTTTGAGAAGAAGGAACCTCAATTAAGAACATGCTCCCACCAGACTGGCCTCAGCGAAACTATGGGACATTTTCTTAGTTAATGATTGATATGAGAGGGTATTAACCACTGTGGGTGCTGCCACCTCAGGGCAAGCAGTCCTGAGTTGTAGAAGAAAGCAGGCCTAGCAAGCTTTGTGGAGGAGTAAGCCAGTCAGCAGTGTCCCACCTTGCCTCTGCTTCAGTCCCTGCTGACTTTCTTTGATAATGAACTTTAAGCTATGAGCTGAAATAAACATCCCACCCCCAAGTTCCTTTTGGCCATGGCATTTTATTACAACAATTAGAAACCTAACTATTTACATTCACAACTTCCTGATTTTTATGTGTGTTTTCATCTCTGTGATTGGGATAATCATGGCTTCTTTGTGTGTCATACAGAGTCATATGTAGTTGGTATTTTCTTTGGGCTCCTAGCCAGCTCCCAAATAAAGACATGGAGACTTATTATCAATTATTATTATGAAAGTTTGGCCTTTAGTTTATGCTTGTCGCACTAGCTCTTATAACTTAATTTAAACTGTTTCTGTTCATCTACTTTTTGCCTTGGAGCTTCTTACCTTTCTTTCATTCTGTGTGTCCTGCTTTCCTGTTTTCTCTGTGTCTGTCTGTCTGGATGGCCCCTGGTGTGTCCTTGGCATCTCCCTCTCTCTCTTTTTCTTTTTTCCCCCAGCCTAAATTCCTCCTCCTCCTTATCTTCTCTGCCCCGAAGCCCCACCTATACCTCCTCCCTCACGTTTGTCCATTCAGCTTTTTATTAGACCAATCAGATACCTTAGGCAGGCAAGGTGAAAACACAACACATCTTTACATATAAAACAAATGCAACATATCTTTACATAGTTAAAACAAACAAATGCAACATATCATCTTTACATAATTAAAACAAATATTCTGTAATATCATAATAAGTCAACATAAAATATTTCATTCACTACATAATAAAAACTGTCCTAACCTCTATAGCAGTTTTTACAAGCAAATGCCTTATTTAGCTGGTATAGCATAGTTTATTTTTTTATTCAACCAATGACAGCTTTGCATTCTATAAGTAGGTTTCATGGAAATAGCATGTAACTATAAAAAAAAAAAGTCTGTTGTATACAGAAGAGAAATTTCTAGAGTCCCGAAACCCAGATCTAAGACTTGTTTCCATCACCAACTGCCCATGTAAATGCATGCAAATTATGGCTTCTTCAAGACTCAGTGTCCTTACATATAAAATGGGCCAGCATATTTAAATTAGTTACAACTATGGACTGCAATAAAAAATGAAGTTCCCAACCAAGGAAAACGCCAGTAGTTTTTCAAAGGCAGTAATAAACGGTCAAGTGGGAGATGGGAAACATCTTTTCGTAGCCCAGTTTCCTCTATAGCTTGTCTCATATCTTGAACCGTCCATCTTCAGAAAGGGCCTGCCTGCTACTCATTCTCTCAAAGTCTGAAACTCCAGAAAAAGACTCTTGACTGTCATGCAGTTCACATGACCCATACTATTTAAACGTGAGAAGAAGCATTCAAGACCAGGGGAGGAGACTCACTTTCCTCCTCGGGGTGAGACAAGGGCCACAGCTAGATACCTGGAGCAGTGGCATGTTGCAGGTACCAACGCCACCTTTCACAGTTGGTGCCTTTTGCTCCTCGTAACCATTGTTGCCATGTACTAAAGAGTCCATCCCTTTAAAGAGAACTGCAGATTTCTACCATAGGCAAGCGGGGGAATACTTCACGCTGTTTGCTTTCCTAGTGGGTGGAAATGTCTTCTGAGAAACAAGCACTCAGCTTCGATGATGTAAAAACTGAACACAAGTTAGTTCTAAGTGACCAGAAGGACAACACCCTTTTGTCCCTTTGGTCATCTTCTAAGACTAAGCTATTCCAGAAAGAGTCCTCTCTAAAGTCCCTCCATCTTGAGCCCAATGTCCCATATATGGGGCTGATCCCAAGAGGGAGCGAAGGAGCTCACTGAGAAGAGGTCCACGTGGTAGCCCGACTCAGGGACTGAGGTATGTGATGCTCCTTCTCAACCCTGCATCTTGGTCAAGTCCTGTCAGACCTCCAGAAGACGAGTGCCATGTGACTCTGTGGCAAGCCGTGGGGATACATCCTCTTTGTGAGTAAAGTTGGTGCTGCGTTGTGCAGCTCTTCAGCACAGGTTTGGGCCCAAACACAGCTGGTTAGAGATGGGGTTCAGCCAGCAGGATAGACAGGAAAGCAAGGGCAGCTGAGGGCAGGAGGCCTGAAGACCAAACCCAGCTCTCATCTTGAAGGCAGGACAGAGGCCCAAGGTCCAGAAGAAGTCTAGACTTCAGCTAGAAGCTGGCAGTTCTGAGGTCCAGCCAATCAGGGCTCTCCAGGTAGGATGTGTGAATGGTGACCACGGGATTCAGATGAGGCTGAGTGAGCAGCAGGTATCAGGAGGGCAGAGCAGTGTGTGGAGCTCTACTAGCAGAGGGCGTGGGGACTGGTGGAAAAGCCCGGCCACATCGGGTGGCCAAGCTTTCTCTCTTTTCCAGTGTCCTCCCAGAAGTAGGCCCTGTAAATTCTCTTTAGAAAAGCCTTTGAGTCAGTTTCCTCTTGATTGTTCTTACCGCTGTCACGTGCCTTGCCCAGCCGACCCCAGGCTCTACCTGAACAACAGGGTCACCAGTCTGGCCATTCTGCCGAGGCCACTGGTGCCCTGCTCTTTGTCTGTACTTCATGCAAGAGGGAGTGGTCCTTTGAAAACACAAATATGATCATGTCTAATGTGATTTTTGTCCCTAAAAATCACATTTCCAGAGCTCCTGAGGGCTGTAAGACCCACTCGCTCTGGTGGCTGTCTGCATGTCAGCCCCATCTAGGCTGTGCTCCTGACATCGCTGCAGCTCGCTACCTTCCGAAGGTCCCTGGACCAACATGCTCTCCTAGCTCCACTGGTCCAACTTTCCCTTGCTCTCTAGGAAGCACGGTTCCGCCTCTTTCCCCATGCTTACCTTTGCAGCAGATGCCCTTCTTGTGAGCCTTTCTCGATAACCACTTTATTTTTATGCTGCTGGCTCAGACCCTGAGAATTGAACATGCCAGGCAAGGGCTCTCCCCCAGACCTGACATGGATGGCCTTTCCACAGCAGTCCCCACCCCCTTCCAGGTCTGTTTCCCTTACAGGAGGTCCTGCTTGTTCCAACGGTGGGAATTTCTCTCACACCACCCGTTGGATGCTGGCCTATTGTCTGTGGTTGTCATTGAAACGAGAGCCCCACGAAGACAGTAGCAGAATAGTGCTTCCTCGCCGCTTTCCCCCGTGACCGCCAGGGTTAATGAATCCATTAATTAAACACAATTAGGGAAAAATTACAGACAAACTGGGCAGCATGCAGAGGTCACTAAGGAGCATTATGGGTTCCGTTGTGTCTTCCAAAGAGAGGTTTTAAAGTCCAAACTCTGTCCCTACAGGTTTTAGAAAGAACAGGGCCCTGCCAATGCCTAGGTGTAAACCTCCCATCTGCAAACCAGGAATCACAAATTTCTGCCTCTCTGACCCACCTAGTTGTGATATTCTGCAGCACCAGCCTTGGGAAACCAACACAGGAATACTTGGCAGAGCCTAGGTACCCAACTGCAAGTATTGGGTAACGAAGCTAGTGACAGACACCACTAGCCAATGGCCCAGTTTGCAACAACACTGAGTCAAGACAGGTTCAGGAAATGCATGAATGAAGTTGCCAATAATAGGCTCAACTGAATTCAACAAGATGTATCTGAAAACCCATGGCCAACCACTTGGAACTCTGAGGACTGGGGAGGGGAAGTTGGTTCTTGTTCCATGGGGAATAGGATGTCATTGAATGGCTAAAAAGTCAGAATTGTGTGGAGAAACCACTCAAAGCTGAATGAGTCCTCCATTGCCCACCTCCTCTGCTTCAGAAAGAGACAGGATAAAGGGAAGCTCAGAGTGGAAACTGGTTCAAGCAATTTAGGATGCCAGAAGTAAATGTGGAATCGGAAGTTTAAAGGCTATTAGGTAGGCACAGATTATATGAGGGAAACTGGGGATGGGAAACAAGCTACTTCCATTCTCTAACTAATTAGCCATGAAGAGAAAACATTTGAAAAATATATGTGTCACCCGCAGATGTGGGATGTCCTGTATATATGTGGCTTCTATTGGTTAATGAATAAAGCTGTTTTGGCCTATGGCAGGGCAGAATAGAGCTAGACAGGAATTCCCAGCACAGATAGAGGA
The DNA here is from genome assembly GCA_004026605.1 of Ondatra zibethicus. NCBI lineage: Eukaryota > Metazoa > Chordata > Mammalia > Rodentia > Cricetidae > Ondatra > Ondatra zibethicus. Next base: position 15,529 of record PVIU01000189.1, on the reverse strand, counting down.
GGAAAGAAGGCAGAGTCGGACTAGATGCGATGTAGCTGCCGAAGACCCTTACCAGTAAGCCACAGCCTCGTGCCAATACACAGATTAACAGAAAGGAGATGTCACATCTCAGTCTGGTTGAAAAAAAAAAAACAGAAAGGAGGTGGAAGACCTTCAATTAAGCCTTTTGTGATCAAAGGAGAATGAGTTAATCCACTTCTCATCAAGATAACATTGTTCTGGTTGATTTTGTGGCAGCAAAACCTAGTAGTATCACTTAGAGTCTGGAACCCAAATCCTCAGCTTTAAAACAAGTATTCAAATATGGAAAAATCCCATCATTTTCCATTCAGATCTGACTATCCAAAGACAACATTAAAGAGACAACTACACCATTGAAAGACTGCAGTAAGGAATGATGTTCAGATTCTTCCTGACCCCCCCCCAAAGATGACAGGGAATTTAGGGACTTGACATTGTTATTGTTAATGTTGCTAGTCCCTTCCTATTGTTTCCCTATTTGTTTAAGTTTGGAAAACCATATGTTGAATATTTTTATGTTATTCATTTCTTGTCATTAAATATCAGCAAACATTAAAAAGATGTAAGAATTAGTTAATAAGAGACCTGAGCTAATAGGCCAAATAGTGTTATAATTAATATAGTTTCTGTGTGATTATTCAGGTCTGGGCAGCTGGGAAACAAACGAGCAGTCTCTGTCTGTGACCCACCAACTGGAAACTTTTCAAAGTCCTTGTGACTGGGGTGGTCACAAGCAGAAGGAGTGGTCATTGGATCAGAAAAGGGATCAGAATGGTTAAAAATTACATCATTTGAATCAAGGATAGGAAGCATTCACTTGCATGAGTCATTCTGATGAGGGCTTCTGGGAATTATGGACACATGTTTCTATGCAAAGGCTTAGAATGCATCCAAACTTAGAAGATGCTGGAGAGCACCACTAAGCCCAAAAGTCCCCACTGTGTCCCCGCTGTGTCCGTCCGCTCTTCAAGCAGGATGCACCTGCCTGTGTGCTGGCTTTTCCCTCTTAAACTCAATGCTGTTCCATTGGCTAAAAGGGAATAATGATGACCTCATGGTAAAAAGTCAGTCTCAGACAACAGCACCTCACCCTGTTTCTCTGGGGCAGACTTTTTAAAAATGACATTTTCAAAAACTGAGAAACACTTTCAAACGAGTAAAACAAGATTACATTGACTCTGGCCGCCATTTCTCTCTAAACACCATAGCTTTTTTTATCTTGTCTTCATGATTTAAATATCAAACATAAAGGAAGCATTCTTCTAATCAGTAAGGGAGAAATGGTGTACAACTGGAGTTGGACCAACAATTTCTTCCGTTCGCTCTCTATGCAGAAGTCAAAATGAGACTTTTTAACAGGAGCCAGTTCAAAAGCTGAGGGAGGCTGAATGGTTGAGTCCGAATTCCAGGACATGGTCATCTGATTCAAGTGACAATGCAACAGTTTAAAGACTGAGTGTTGGGCTGGAGAGATGGCTCAGAGGTTAAGAACACTGGCTGCTCTTCCAGAGGTCTGAGTTCAATTCCCAGCAACCACATGGTGGCTCACAACCATCTGTAATGGAATCTGGTGCCCTCTTCTGGTGTGCAGGCATACATACAGACAGAACTCTGTATACATAATAAATAAAATCTTAAAAAAACCCAAGTGTTAAGTCTTCAAACAGGAGCCTTCTTGAACTTCAATTATTTAGGTCTAGTACAAAGGAATGAGGGAGAGGTCTACATTGAGGTTCACCAGTGAGTTGATTATAACTTGGTTATAACTCAGTTTCTGTTGTGGACTGAATTTTCTCCTGGGATGGTGATTGTGAAGTTGTTGAGACGGCCACTGCTGGTGTAGAAGTGTGGGATGCTCTGCCCCAGTGTACATTTACTGAGTTGCCCATGTCTCCCTTACTCTTACGGTGCTGTTCTCACTTCTGCACGAAACTTGAGTCGTCACTGACCTGTAACTAATAGATGACACAGACTGACTTGTTAGATGCCCTTGTTCTGAGCCGGCAGATCTGTGGCACATTGGAATGCCAAGGGCAAGTGGGAGCAGACGTTTCCTGTGTAGGAAGCTGAATGGACAAGCAACCTCATCAGCCCCCACTGTGATTTACCAGGACGCCCCGCCAAGCAGTGGCTCTCTTCTCTAGCCACTCAAGCGCTCTGCTAGCAAGCTTCTCTCACCAAAGAGCAACTTAAAGAAAAACTGTGTGCCCCAGATACAGGTGCCACCTCTTTCTTTTGAAAGCCAATAGCCTTGGCCTTTTCTGCTCCATCTCTGGCTATATCTTCCTTGTTTTTCTCAGCTACACAAGGCACCTAAAAATGGTGAGCTACTGAAGTGAGCTTGGTATCGTCTTGTCCTTTACCTTGGCACACAGAGTCAGCACTTTCGACTGTGGACGTGGACAGCACTGGGCTGTGTTGACATGTCTGGACTGATGCCTTCCTCCCACCCAGATCTGATGTGTGTACCAGTGTTCTAGTGTCTGCATGCACATCCACCAGTAGCATGGCAGCTGGCCCCCTGCCAATCCAGTCTGGCTCAGATGCGGTCTGAAGCAAGTGAGAGAAGAGCTTTCCTGTGGCCAGCGTGGCCTTCCCGTGCACGGAACGGCACTATGCAAACAGTTCCCCGCCGCACTGTTCTTACCAGTCTGCACATTTTCTTGTGAGGGTGGAAATTAGATCACAGGAGTTTGTAGAAGCACAATTTGAAGTCAGAGTTCCTCTTGTTGAAGGCAGAAGGCACAGATGTGGGTAGCATGGTGCACAGGACGTCTTAAGAAGAGTGTAAAGTGACCTGCCTGCCTGGGCCATGAGCTGCCCCGCGTGAGACGGCTGGAACACAGGCCGGCAGTGATGCTCTGTGGGCTGGGCCCCGGCAGCTTTGGCACTGGAAATGAGGAAACACTATGGCCAAACTGTCATTGCAAAAAAAAATTTGTGTGTGTGAGAGTGTGTGTGTGTGTGAGTGTGTGAGAAAGTGAGTATGATCATGTGTGGATGTGTTAATGTGTGTGAGTGTGTGTGTGCCTGCATGTGAATGTGTGTATGTGTGTATATGGGTGTGTGCATATGTGTGTGTATGCCTGCATGTGAATGTGTTATGTGTGTGAGTATGCACGCATGTGTGTGTGCATGTGTGTGAGAAAGTGAGTATGATCATGTGCGGGTATGTTATTGTGTATGAGAGTGTGTGTGTGCCTGCACCTGAGTATATGTATGTGTGTGTGTGTGTGTCTGCATGTGAGTGTGTGTGTGCGCGTGGGTGTATGGGTGTGTGTCTGTGTAATGTGTGTGCAGGTAAGTATATGCTAAGACATCCGACTTTGTGGACTGAGCTGCCACTGTGTTCTCAGTTACCACACATATGTCGTGGTCAAAGGACACCATTATGGAGTTGGTTCCCACCTTCCACCACCTGCGGATTCTAAATCCAGGTCACCAAGCTTGTGTGACGTCTCCTTCACCCACCGAGCCAGCACACTAACCTCACAGTATCATTGCGTTGTCCTTTCTCAGGAAGTTCCCTACTCTGTCTCCCGAAGACAGGCGTCACGAGAGAAGATGCTCCTGGAGAGAGCACAGGAGGTGTGGGAGTAATGCAAGGGAACCACGGAAACTCAGTCTCCCAAAGGAAGAAAACCCCAAAAGTCTCTTCTTGAGGATGCTGCTAATAATAAACTTCACTCTAAGTTAGGCAAGTTCAGGTGAAGACCCAGGAGCCTCCCAGGGAATAGGAAAGCAAGGATAAAAATGTTAGCAATATCTTTTCCTTGAGTGGCAAGGGTACATTCTATTTCTTTTTTATGTAACAATCTGTATTAAGAAAAGTTCTCGAGAGGAACAGAATCAATAAAACATGTGTATGTACATATACATAATATAAAATATATGTGCACCCATAATAAAACCCAATAATATTCATTTCATTAGGTTGGCTTACATGATAAGAGCTTGGTAGTTCAACCGTGACTGACTGCAAGCTGCAGTGGCCGAGGACCCATTCGCAGCTCAATCCACACATAAAATTGGAGGGTTAGGCAGTCCCAGCCCGGTGCTGAAGGCCTGGAGGATTCCTGGGGAGTCGCTGGTCTTCAGAGCTGCAGTCTGATGTCCAAGGAGGACGGCACCATCAGTGAGAGGCACACTCGTGTGGGCAGAAGCAGAGGCAGGCGGGCTGCTTTTCTCCAAGTCTCACCTGCCAGTTGGAAGGCGCCACCCGCTTGGAAAGCGGTCTCCCAGCACTCAGTCCTTTCTAAAAACAGCCTTGGAGCTGCATCCCGATGCGTGACTCCGGGAGGCCACATCCTTTCCAGCTAAAGATCCAGATAAGCACCACACTGTGTGTTCCCACTTCTCCCTACGAGCTATGTTTGTTTTATAAAGTAGCAAACATCGGGGCTGAGGGGATGCTTCCGTGGTTAAGAGCACTGGCTAGCCTTCTGCAAGACCCAGGCTTGGTTCCCAGTCACCACAATGTATTTCACAACCATGCCTAAGTCCAGTTCTGGGGAATCCAACATCTCTTTCTGCTGGCAGCAGGCATGAATGTGGTGCATATATATATATGAAGGTTAAACACTCACAAACAAAATAAATAGATCTAAAATAAGAAGCATAGCCTCACAAGGTGGATCAGCTGGTAAAGATGATTGCCGCAAAGTCTGGTAACCTGAGTTCAATCCCTGGGACCCACATGGGGGAAGGAGAGAACCCACTCCCACAAGTTGTCCTCTGACTTTCACATGTCACCATGGTGTGTGTTCATACACGTAAGCAAATAAACGTGCTTAGAATTTTTTAAATAAATAATAATGTGCTGGAGAGATGACTCAGAATATACACTACTCTAGCAGAGGGCCTTATGTTCAGAACCCATACAGAGTGGCTTATAACTGCCTGTAACTCCAGCTCCAGGGGTATCTGAGACGCTGGCCTCTTCAGGCACCTGCGCTCACATGCACACACGCACACAGGCATACATACACATGATTTTAAATTTTTAAATAAAATTAAAATAATAAATTCATGTAATGCTAGAAACCTCATTTTAGAAAAGATAGTAGCGTATGAAAATGAAACAAATGACAGTCAAAGAATTTAGAAGCCTTGAGCAAAGTTCAGCAGGCATTTTTGGTCAGCAACAACGTTGACAGACTGACATCAAAGAAGACAATGGCTGTGGAAATGCAAGACAACTTCCCAGAGCCCATGCTGCTATTCTGTTGCCTCGTGGCCACAGTGAACGCGAGCTGCAGGGTCGGACCCGGAGCGGGCCTTGCCCAGCAGCTTTGCACTGCTCCAGTGAGCGCCGCCAGTATCCCAGAGTCATCAGAGCCGCAGCTGTGGGAGCCGGCTCTGGACCCGGAGCAGAGCGGTGGTAGTCGTTGGAAGCCGGCCGATGGACCAAGGGCAGCGGGAATCTTCACTATGATGTCCCTTGCAGCTGCTAAACACGGTGGTATTAAAACTGAATCGTATAAGCCAGCAATTTAAGAAATTCTGCTCAAAACCAAAGCAGTAAACACATTTCTGTGTAAGGTTGTTTGCCCCATCTAGTCTATAGGGTGGAATCTCCGTCCACCTCTTCCAGATCTGTGGTTAATAACATCCAGCAATTGCTTGAAACTGACCATGAAAACCTGGGTCACCAAATGGTGAGGAGGATGAGGACAAGGATGGGGGTGAAGAAAATGGCTTTGAGAGAGACGGAGTCTGACTATGTATCCCAGGCTCATGATCTTTATGTGTCCTTTTCCAGAGTTTGGGGATCACAGACGTGCCCAGTTATGTTGCAGCTTTTCCGGGTCACACCCCAGACGGAAACCTATGCAAGCTTCCTGTGTAGGAAACAGACCAAGTCTCTCACACATCCCTTACGTTCCTAAGGCTGAGCCCGGCCTTGGATTTCTTCTTCTTTCCAAATTGGAGACACCAATCTAATTTATTTCTTTATCTATCTTTTAAACTATTTTAAGATTATAATATAATTATATCATTTCTCCTTCAAAATCCTCCCATGTACCCCACCCTGCTGCTCTTTTTTCAAATTTATGGCCTCTTTAATTGTTGTTACATATATTTATATGTGTACACACATATACATATATATCATATTCCTAAACACATAAACACAACCTACTCAGGCCATATAATGTTGCACTCAGATCTTGTCTCAACTGTGGGTGCCATTTTTGCACGATGGGGAACAATAATCCCCTCCTGTTTGTGCTGTTTCTTGGGACCTTTGTCTCTTCAGATGGTTGGTCCCAAACGAAGACTGACACTATCTCCCGCCAACACTACTGCTATGTCAGCCTCAGGTACAATCACATATTCCATGTTTAATCTAAGATGAGCAGCTATTTTTCTCTGTTTTCTGTGATTTAAAGGGAAGATTCTCCAGTTCCTGCAGAGATACAAACTTGTGGATTTGGAAGAGCAGTGAAAGAATTAAAGTGGGGTTTCTGGAGCACAAACGCAGGAGGTGTTTGCTGATGTTTATGTTTCTAAACTGAGAACTTGGTTCTTCTGCAACTCAGGGAATCCAACACTCCAGATCGGGCTCTTGATGAGAGCAGAACACTCCAGACCCACACGAAATCTCTCTGCACTTCAGAAGGAGCAGAAGGAGTCTATTCAAAAATCAATGTTTTAAACATTTCTAATAGGAGAAGCTTTGGTATGTGAAAAAAGCTGACAAACAATATTTAAAATATGATTTCAACTTAACAATGTCACTTGTACCCCTTCGAGCAATAAATTAATATTGTCTAAGACATAAACCCTGAGAGTATATCTTAGACTATGAGCAGGGTTTGCCTCTTGGGAGATTCACTGATCATGTTAAGTCCTCCAGTCTGCTCACTTCTGTTTTCTAACATATCGATAACAAACATGACTTGTCTCTATAACTTTAAAAAGTGTGGGGCTGGAGAGATGTCTCAATGGCTAAGAGCACTTGCTACTCTACCAGAGGACTGGAGTTTGGATCCTAGAACCCACATGGGCTATAACTCCAGCTCTGAGGGACACTGATAGTCCCTTCTCTGGTTTCTGGGGACACCACACACACATACACACACGCACACATGCACACACACACTCTTTTCAAAATAAAAAGCAAAGAATGTAATTTTTAAAATCCTTGAAAAAAATCTTCACAGCCAATCTTAGACAGCTTTAACTAAAATGATCTCAATTTACCTTTCCCCCATGTCTCTTAATTTGATTTTGTTTTTCCAGAAAAACCACTTGTCAATGTCAAGCAGTCAACAGTTTTCTTTCGGTGCCCTCCATTGTAATAAGGAATTTAATGTATTTTTCAGGAGAACACACTATAGCTGGCCATGACGACAGCCCTTCTGAGAAAACCCAGCTCCTCTGAGTGGAGCTTCAAAGGGAAAAATGGCCAAGTGATTTCATATAAAATATATAAAAGACACACACCATGGTGCACGCAAACGTCACCTAGAGAGCTCCAGTAATGTGAAGTCTGCTTTTTATTTTGGCTTATTTGTATACTAACCCATTCTAACATTTTATTTTAGACTATCAGAACTCTAGTTTTGTCAGGCTGACACAGATTTCCCCCCTCTTTTCCATAGCGCTATTTTGTGTGGGTTTTTTTTTTATTGTGACTAAAATGCATTGGAGACTTTCACTTCTATGTTATAGCGGAAATGTTCGCTGGTCTTTAGTCTGAGCAGGTGGGCAGAATATCAGCTTCCATGGTTATTTTCATATGTTTACTTAAAACTTAGAACAGAAGAAATCTTGAATACATTATACAACACTTTTTTAAAGATTTAAACTTCATGAAGGAATTAATTTTAAAATCAGTTTAGTTCCCCTGCTGTTGATTCTGATATCCAGAGAGAAAAAAAAAACTATATGAAGTTTGAAATAAAATATTTGAAATTTTTATGAAACAAGCTAATCTTTGCTACCTTCAGAACCACCACAGAAAGAAATCTCCAACTTCTGCACATCACATCACACACTCAAAGGGTTTGTTTGTTTGCTTTTGTCTTTGTTTGAGACAGGGTCTCATGTCATCATATAACCCAGGCTGCATTTGGATTTATAGCAGCCCTCCTGCCTCAGCCTCATGATTGGTGGGATTAGCCACCACACATCTACACCTAAAATACTTTACCGGTATCTGTTAACTTAATGTCTTGAAAATTCAATAAATATGATAAGTTTTAAAGCACATCATAAAAAGCTATGTGGAGTGGACTTTTAGTAGTGATGGTGTCCACCGAAGGATGCTCTTCAGTGGTGGACATACTTTGTGGGAACTGTGACCACCAGTCACTTGCAAAAACTGAGCATTCCTGACATGCCCAGGGGTGACTGAGGAGTAAGAGTAAATTTAATTATACTTAATTTTAATTAATTTAGATGTAAATAGCCACACATGGAGAGTGGCAAGCATATTGGTCTCCTGCCTTTAGAGTTATCATTGGTTGAATTACATTTGGATAAAAGTATCTGTGGAAGCTTGCCACACAGTAATGTTCTTTTCGCTTTTGTAAAATCAATATTGGGATTTGCCTAATTTCCCAAAAAGAGTAAATTAGCTTTTTTCACTGCCTCTTTCCTTCTAGCCCTTCCCTGGCAGATGGTGGAAATGAGAACTCCATCTATCGCCTTTGAGAATATCACTGGCTTTTCACTCTGGCCAAAGAAGAAACTAGCTGAGCCCCAGGGGTCTCCTGATAAGCCCCAAACTGATTGGCAAAATGAAGTCCTTTATTTCCTACTTAGAGGAGACCAATGCGCCAATCACACAGCTTTTATTTTTACATACAAATAAAAACATCTATCAGTGATTTGCTGAGAACGAGTAGGCCTTTCTTTGGGGAGATCTGAGGGTGACCACTATATTCCTGTGTCTACCTTTGTGCATTAGAACACCAACAGGAAACAAGGCACACACCAACCTGTAATCAAGCTTGGAAAGGGTTTCTTTGCAAAAATGCAGACTGTAGTAAAGGAAAACAGTACCCAGGGCCACCTTGAAAGTCCCTTTGCTGTCAGGACTAGAAGAGGGGGCACTCCTCTAGTTTGGGAGCCCAGGGTGGTTGGCAGCAGCTGTGGTGAATGTCAGTCTTGTGACCTTATCTCATGCCTTGATTTCCCCTTGACTCTTTGTACAGTTACCTCAAACAGCCTTCCAGACCATAGACAGGCAGATACACACCGGTGAGGGATGTGAAGAGGCTATAGAAACCTGCTGGCCAGCCCTTTAAGCTTGAAGTGGATGAAGAGAGACACAGATGGTGGATATTCACCACAGGGTAAAGCGGCTGGCTGTGTGTTGAGAGATATTTGCTTATACTGTGTAAAGATATGGCACTCTGGTTGGTTTAATAAAGAACAGAATGGCCAATGGCTAGGCAGGATTTTCAGGCACAGAGGATGCTAGGAAGAAGAAGGGTGGAGTTTCAAGGAGACATGGAGGAAGCATGACATGTAGGAGATGAGGTAACAGGTCATGAACCACGTGGAAGCAGGAAGATTAATAGAAGTGGGTTAATTTAAATCTCTGGTTAGAGCTAGTGAGAAACAAGCCTAAGCTTTTGGCCAAGCTTTCATGATTAATGATAAGTTTCCATGTCGTGGTTTAGGGTCTGGCGGGCAGGACAGAAAAATCTGTGTTTTCTTCCTGCGAAGCTCTGGCTGGGTGGTGATGTCAGTTGCCCCTCTTTCCTTTCTGGCTTCACTTCCTTTGCCTGTATCTGCATAGCTCTGGTATTACGGGCACGTGCACAGCCAGGTCTGGCTTTTTATGGGATGCCGGAGATTTGAACTCAGGGCCTCATGCTTACAAACCAAGTACTCTTACCTACTGCTCCTCTGGAGCCTCTCTGCAACCTTGAGCTATTGGCACTTTTTGGACACAATTTTGAGAAAAGGATCAGTAGCTTCAATGAAGTGGGTATGAGTAGACGCACTTTGTAAGGCTTACCACTGGGTTATATTTCTCAGGAGTCCATTCACACAGCCAGAAGGACACCGTGGGAAATGGGACAAAGTCAGACTGGTTACCTTTAAGAAGCTCAGTGGTGCTGTCCTCGACAGGCTAGCGTTCTCAGTGGGAGCTGCAGCTACGGAACCAGGGCTCTTGCATTCATGGTGGCAAAAGGAGTAGGAACTGTCCAGGGCCAGGTGGTAGTCTTTAGCCATCCGAGGAAAGGTAGACCTAGTTATCACTATTAGCAGCAAGGCCCCAGGGTGAGAAGAGGGGGTCTGCTTCTCAGGCTACCTAGAAATGGAAAACTGATGAAGCCGATGCTTGACTTTCGGTAACTAAAAACCAAGAGCTGCTCAGCAGAGAACTGGCTTTCATCTTAGAAGGCTGACTGACTCCATTAAGAAGTTTCCAGATCAGTTCCTAGGTCAGTTACCAAACCCAGACCCATTGATTCTGGAGTCTTTGGAGGAAGGTCTCTACGTTATTAGTGTACACTCTAACTGTTCCTCTCAATCATCCCCTCAAGGCAAAAAGCAATTGTCTAGCTAACTGGACACTTGGGAAAGAGTGAGGCTTAGAGTTTTAAAGCCTTATGTACAGTGCACGAGAAGACATGGAGAGCAGGACATGGAAACACCGCCACATTGCACACATGAGAAGACACGGACAACAGGAGACATGGAAACACTGCCACAGTGCACACACGAGAAGACACGGACAACAGGAAACATGGAAACACCACCACAGTGCACACACGAGAAGACATGGACAACAGGACATGGAAACACCGCTACAGTGCACACACGAGAAGACACGGAGAGCAGGACATGGAAACACCGCCACAGTGCACACACGAGAAGACACAGACAGCGGAAGACATGGAAACACCGCCACAGTGCACACACGAGAAGACACAGAGAGCAGGACATGGAAACACCGCCACAGTGCACATACGAGAAGACACAGAGAGCAGGACATGGAAACACCGCCACAGTGCACACACGAGAAGACACGGACAGCAGGAGACATGGAAACACCACCACAGTGCACACACGAGAAGACACGGACAGCAGGAGACATGGAAACACCGCCACAGTCATTGCACCCAAAGACAGACTATGGATACCAGTGTTTACTGGCGGGTTCAGGGACTTGGGGTAACCACTCTCAATGACTACCCTGATTCTTGGACTATGATGGAGACAGTAATATTCTGCTTCTGGCAACACCCTTGACTGGATTGCCTACCCTGTGGGATCAGCATCACCACAGTAAGAAGGGCTAAGGGCAAAGTTTCCAGACTCATCACAGCTGCCCTTTAAAAGGCGTGATTTGCCGTGGGCTTGCCTGGGTGTTATATAATGTTTAATAGACCTCTGGCCTTCACCCACCAATGCCAGCAACATCTTCTGGTTATGACACAAAGTTTGATTCTAGACACTGCCATGTCACTTGCGAGGGCCAAATCCATCTTGACTGAGAGCCCTGAAACTGCCCTGGTCCTCAGTCATTGCAAGAGTGCTAACAAAGCCTCGAAGAATCACGAGGATTAGCCCCGTCACCACAGTTGAACAGTTTCTTCTGGTCTAACCCTCCAGCTTCTTTGAAACTCTGATGGAGCATAGAGGGTGGCAGTGAACTGCTTATCGCGACTTTACTCAAGGAGTCTTACTACCAGAGTTCCTGAGTCAGATGTACATTACCGCAGCTAACAAGCCTCTAACACGTGGGAGAGAGTTGGTGGCCCTAGCAAAGCTTTTCTTCTCCATGGCTGTTATCAGAGAAGAAAAGAAGCCTCTTGCCTTGATATGGCTGCCAGAAATTATGTCGGACCCAAAGTTCTGCCTCATCTGCATGCTAGCAGCTTACTCTGCCATGGGTTCATGGATGGTGGTGAAGGACATAAGGTTCCTGAGCTGAACACACTGGGTTTTATCACTGTCAAATGAGCAGCAGTGGCAGCTTTATGCTCACCTGGAGTGGCCCCACACCTCCTGTCTTTGTCAGGGTGACTACTGCTGCAGTGACCATGACCAAAAGGAACCTGGGAAGAAAAGGGTCCATTCGGTTTACACTTCCATCACTGTTCATCACTGAAAAAAGTCAGGGCAGGAACTCACATAGGGCAGAAACCTGGAGGTACGAGCTGATGCAGAGACCATGGAGGGAAGCTGCTTACTGGCTTGCTCTTCATGCCTTGCTCAACCTGCTTTCTTATAGACCCCAGGACCACCAGCCCAGGGATGGCCCCACCCACAGTGGGCTGTGCCCTCTCCCATCAATCACTAATAAAGAAAATGCCCTACGGGGCATCTCTGCAGTCAGAGATTATGGAGACATGTTCTTAACTGAGGTTCCCTCCTCTTTAAGCTTGACTTTGGCTTGCATCAAATTGACATAAAACTATCCAGCACACATACCAAGTCCCACAGAGGGAAAAGAAATGACACAGACAGGCCAAGAATATTCCCACTCACTTGGTGGTTTACATGCAAGCAAGGAACTCTGAATTTGGGAAATCTGCAGCTTTGGTTCTAAGTGGGTTTTTTTTTTTTTTTGGTCTGGGAGGATGAACAATCTCATTTCAGTCTTCTTAGGACCAACAGAGCAATAAGATGCACTGAGTGAGCAGAGGGCAGGGTCTTCACTGCAGTACGTCCATCAGTGATGTTCACAGTAAGATGCACTGAGTGAGCAGAGGGCAGGGTCTTCACTGCAGTACGTCCATCAGTGATGTTCACAGTAAGATGCACTGAGTGAGCAGAGGGCAGGGTCTTCACTGCAGTATGTTCAGCGATGGTGCTCAGGGACACTCAGGACTCATGGTGGGCTTACCCCTGCTACAGGTGGTGTAATGGATTGCTTCTTTGTGTTCCCTATCCTGACTGATGAATTGAAGCCTAAATTATCAGTATGGCAATATCAAAAGGTAGGGCCTTGGGAAGGAATTAGGTCATAAAGGTGGAACCCTCGTGAATGTGATATAACCTTAAAAGAGGGAACATGAAGGCAATATTTCTGTCCTCTGTGGGAGAATCTGCAGAAGGAAGGCCTCCATCTGCAAACCAGGAAGAGCATTCTCAGCTGAGTCTTCTGATACCTTGGACTTCACAACACCTAGACTCAGAGGAAATAAATTTCTTGTTTTTTAATCCACTCAGTCTGTAGCATTTCTGTTCAGGCAGCTCAGAGAGCCTAACATGAGTAGTAAGGACATGTTTGTGGTCTTTCCTCAATGCTGTGTGAGTTTTCATCTCTGTCATGAGTCATATCACCAGGACATGCCATTACTCTTCTATATCTGTCTTTCTCTTGTGGTAGATAAGGCCACAAAATATAATCAGTAGTGGAAGCTTAAAACCCACGAGAATCTCCATGGCCTCAGAATGGCCATTCCAACCATATAGTTCACTGAAAATCTTAGAATTTGGGCCTGGACAAGTGTTAGAGTGGCTACCTTAAGTTGGCTGTGTGTTATTTATTTGTGATTTCAGTACAATGAAAGATCCAAAATATTTCTTAATGACGAGTTTATCAAGTTGAAAAAAGGATTGTTTATGGCAATGGTATTTTCAGACCAAGACTCATGTAAATGTAAAAGATTAAAACAAAAAACAAGCAAAACCTGCCCAGCTTATACCTATAAGTCACCCAAATTTCAATGCCACCTTCCTTTGCTATGCTATTGGTTTTCTCTTAACTCGTGGTTATGGAGTACAATGGACTGTGGCTGGGTTCACAGAGTCTGGCCTCCCAGGCCTCTGATAATTCAGTCTGCTCCTAAACAGAGCCCCTTTGCAGGCTCTTTGTCATCTACAAGAGTATCAGCAGCACGTCAACACATTTGTCTGAAGTAAGAGCATGCAAATTTTTGAAAGACAAAAGGGCTAAACAAATATGATAAAACAAGTCAAAGACAGAAAAGACTAATCAAACAAAGCAAAAAAAGTCAGTATGATTGATTCTGACTTCATAAGGCAACTGACAATACTGCCACTTCACCCACAGTTCTTAAATATTTTGTATAGTTTATAGTTATTTTCTTTTGGTGTTTTCCTTTGGGAAATTTCCATTGACATATCTTCCAGATTACAGGTTGTTTCTTCAACTATGTCTAGCCCTTTGAAAAGCCTCTCAAAACACTCAGTGTTTTTGTTTCGTGATTTTGATTGTAAGATTTTCTTTTGACTTATTTTTTTAACTTCTATCTTCTGCTTACATTGTCCACCTGTTATGCCTGCTGCCCACTTGTCTCTTGAGGACTCAAAACACAATCAAAATTGATTGGCATGACTGAGAATCATCATTCCAAAATCTCTGTCATCTCTGTCTGGGCTGAAGCTCTCTCTCCAAATTGATTGCTTTTAATGTGCCCTGTTATTTTCTGTTGGATGTAGACTATGATGTACTGACTACAAGGGCTCCAGTAAGCAGTGTAAGGCTATCTGCTTATTTATGTAGGTGTTAGATGATTGCCATGGGTGGAGACATCAGGGGCCAAAATATCCCAGGAGCCCTTGTTAGTGTTTCTCCTCTTATTTGACACTCCCATAATTTAGGCCTAAGAAAAGCAGTCCAGGTGAAATTCCTCAGTATTCAGAGGAGATTTGCTGAGGAACTGGTAAGATGTGGAGAGAAGAACTCTAGTCTTGAGATACATCTTACTGTGTTAGAGAGTACGTGCCCCTGAACTGTGACTTTTACAAATACTTCTCAAGTTTTTCTTCCCTCTTAGCTGAAGCAGGAAGGCAAGAAGGGACAAGGTTTTTGGTGTTTGTCTTTCTACGAGTCAGCTGAGATTTGGTAGGGGTCACTTGACTGGGTTCCTAAATGACCTTCCTTGAGGACAGGCCTTATTAAGGAGAACAGTGCTCTGGGAGATTGCAAGGTGAATACGTTCCTCCTCCTACATCAGAAGCAAAATGGGATTTCACTGTGAGAAGTTTATATATCTCCAGGAGAAAGAATTTGTGAGAATATGGATGTCCCTTAAGACTGCCCCCACCTCCTCCAGATTGGCACTGAGATTTCTATTCCAAGCCCGTGTTAATTATATGAAACAATATGCACCTTTGTGATAATCTCACACATGCATATAACATACTTCAACCATATTCTGCCCATCACTCCCTCCTCTTAGGTTCTCCTCCCTGACCTCCACTGCACTTGGCATCCTTCCCAGCCTTGTTGTTGTTGTTTATTTCTTAGATGATGCCCATTTTGACGGATGAGACGGACTCTCCATGTACTTTTGTTTTGCAATTCCCTCGTGAAAAAATGTCAGACATTTCTTCTTGTAATCATGCATGCTGGTATTTTAACTCTCCAGCTGTCCACACCGAGTCCCTAGGAGTTCATCAGTCGCAGCTAGATCTCTTGGAACTGTCATTGGCTCCTGTGTCCATGTATGTTCCTGGTCTTCTGTTCTAGTACAAGGCTTCTTTAAAAAAAAAGTTTATTTTACTTTTCAATTATATGTACATATGTGCCAGTGTATGGGTATGGGAATGTAAGTGCAGGTGCCCG